>BGPR01000171.1:0-88961 GCA_013235015.1 Araneus ventricosus | reverse complement strand
AATTTTATGCTTTTAGTTTTATTCCAGTTTTAATATTTTTGCAGATAATGGCTCTAAACTAATTTTTCGTTTTCAGTAATTTGCGACCCCCTGGATCACCAAACTGGCGTGTTAATTATCTGGAAAAAAACTTTTAAAAATGCGCTTTCATTTTTAAAAAAATTCGTAGTTAAAGCATTAATAGTTTTTTAAAAAATTTTAACAGTTTCCAACAATTCTCAGACACCCTGTATTTTTGCGATTTTCACCGAGTGAACGTCGTTTGGGACCCTGTGTTCTATGGTGATTTTTCATCCTCTTTATGCCTACTATCACCCCTTCTGAATTTGTCAGTCGAATTCGGCAACACCCTGTATATAAAAATTGCGTCTCACCATAAGGAATCTTACATTATAATGAATGAAATAAAAATGGACTAAATCTTATATATCGATTGTAATATTGAAGTCTATGTAGAGAATAAGTAATCAACAATTTTAAATGGTTCGTTATAAAGTAAATGAAAGTTCATATTTTCTTTGTCATTTAACATCAATACAGAACTTCTTTCTCTTTAGTAATAAGATTCATTTCTAAAAGTAGTTGATACATATACATCTTTAAACATCTAAATTTTGAACCTTTAGCTGAAATATTGAATTTTAAATTGAGATCAGTGCATCAGTCATTTGTTATTACTAATCATTCTTCATTTCATTTGACTTAGCTTATAGGAAATTAGGAATTGCGTATATTTATATATTTAAGATATTTATATTTAAATTATTGTCCATGAATAAATAATAAAGTTTATTCGGCTTAATAAACTTTTCATCGGCATATATATAACATATGCTAAATCATGTAGTTTTCTTAATATTGTTCCTGTAAACAGCTAAAAGAACCAGTGTTGCCTTGAACATCAAAAAGAAATCCTTGTTTTTAATAATGTTAACGTTTTAATGTTGCTGTTCAGTTAAATAATCAGTTAGTATCATCAGGCTTAACATTACTTCGCAGAACACTATTTTTTCACTTTTAAGTTCTTTTTGAATTTTCAAAATCCTGTTTTTCCAAGGACGTAGTTACTCAGTTGCATAACACGTTAATTATTGTATAACTCACTAGGTGGTGGCACATCCGTAGTTGGAGTTGTGGGCGATTCTGTTGGTGGTGTCACGGCAGGACACTTTCTTTCGTTGTAAACGAGTCCTGGCCTTCCTTGGACAGCTCCATTCCCGCCACTGGCCCTGTCATCGCCACTGAGGAAGCACTGTCCATTACTGGAGTAGTAAGCATATGATCTGCAGTTGAAACTGTGGAATTGTGTGCAGAACTGCTCGCAGACTTCATTTGATGTAATGCCCACCATCTGTATGTGGTCGGTATATGTGGGGTAAGAATCAGTTGTTTCTTCATAAGGGCAAGACTGAAGAACTGCATGGAAGAAAAAGATATTTTAGATACAATATACTGAATTGTTATCTTATTATTTCGTAAATGTTAATGTTTAAGCTTATTATTTAGAAGTATAACAGAAAATTTCAAGATAAGAAACAGCGTTCTGTGTTTGAAAATAAAGTATTATTTTTTTATGGAGATTAAGTAATAAAACTTAATCTCTCTTCTAATCTCATTACTACATACATAAACTCTTTAGTTTCAAAAAAAATGTTGACGAAAAGTAAAGTTGTTGCGTTGAATAAGTTGCTAGCAGCCTTCGGCGAACAGCTGTTCGCCCTTAATATTAATAGCCTATGGCTATGCTTGCCACTTGGCGAAATAAATTGGCGAATTGGCGGTGGTAGAGGCTGAGGGGCTATGTCAAAGTTGTATTTTGCTATTCACCTAGAACTATTGACTATTGGCGACTATTGACGGCATATCTAGGGGTCATAAGCTTTCATATGAAAGAAGAACTGTTGAAATCGGTCCAGTGCATGGCGCTGGGGGACTCTGTAAAGGTGTTTCCTCATAGTGGAATTACAGTGAAGTAGCATTTTTCGATTTCTCTCGAAAATGCAGGGGGAAGGGGGTACAGGCGACCATTAATGACATATCTAGGGGTCATAAACTTTCATGTGGAATAAAAATTGCCGAAATCGGCTCATTGGTTTGGTCTGGGAGGCTGGTTCTTTGGTTTTGACAATTATTTTATGTATTTTATGTATTAAGTATTTATTTATGTATAGATACCTTTATCGATGAATAATAAGAAGTTTCAAATGAGTTTTAACTGTAGACGAATATGCTCACAATTGAAATCGAACCAAATGATTAAATGAATAATAAAGATAAATTTCATGAATGAAAACCATTCTTGTTCTTATTATTAATTAAAGAAACGAAACAACATTTGAAAGTATATGGAGAAAATTTAGTCGTTTCCATTTAGAATTGAAAATAAACTGATTTGATTACTTTAAGCTGAACAAAATCAACTCAATCGGCTGGCAAGAAAATATTTGGAATTTACGATTTGTCTGGCTTCAAGTGGATTTGTTTAAAAACCATATAGATTAATTGCGCACTGTAGGAAAATTTATTCAATGGACACAATGCCAACAATTTCCCATTGAAAAATTCTGCAGGAAAGTAATCCTGTTTTAATATTATCTGTTAATTTCAATTTTACAAGTATCGTCATCTGCGCCTTTTCTATCTTAAAGAATTTCACAGCCAAAACTTAATGCACATAAACACATAAAAAGTGATAATAAATATTTACGGAAATCACTATATTTCCCTAGGGACGTGATTATGACAACTTTCGGTAAAAATTAAATAATTTTTAATAATTTAAAATTATATATGAAAGAAGAGAGAGATTTCAATTACGCCGAGCACAGGTTTTTAATACACTTACAAAAACTTTTGAGACTTTTTTTCAATTAAAATAACAGCAATTTACATAACCTTTGTATTTGATTACCGAATAACTGTTTATCAGGTACAAAAATTTTGACTTAAACACACAGCAATTTAGTTTCGTATTGCATAAGCTTTCTTTCTTGAAGTAAATGTTTTAGCTGAAATTCTGTTACATTTTTGTTAAATATTTATATATACGGTTCAATGAAATCTTAAAAAGAAATTTATTGATAAATTTTGCTTCAAATTAACAACTATAGCAAACTATTAGATGTAGAATATTGTTTCTGATTCCCCAGCTACTACCCTGTTTCACCTCAAAAAATCTTGCACTTACCTGGAAGGCACTGATTCTCGAGATAATTTACTTTCATGTTATTGGTTCTTCTGTAGAAGGATGGTAAGGTTCTGCGGTCCTCTCTGCTGAGTTTGCATTCTGTCGTATCGTCATTGTAAAGTGCCGATCTACAGATGAAGCTTCTTTCTTCCAGACACAACTCTTCACAGTCGCGGCGACTCTGCACAAAAGGCACTGTCCTGTCGTACAGTTGCGCCTCCAGTTCGTGTCCCAGGACACGCTCGAAGGCCCATGCTTTATCCTTACAAGCAGTTGCAACGGGACCTTAAAGAAAAATGCAGATATAAATACATAATCGCGTTTTTCATTAGAAATACTGGAAGAGAGTTTTTGTAGTAATTGAAAAAATTATAACTTTTTTGTGGACACCTTAAATGGGCACAATTATATTATTTATCAAAGCAATCACTTTAACAAATAACTTTCCTTTCCTCGTATCAATATTCATCAAAGATGCCATACTGTTCCATAAGCGTTATAAAAAGAGTTATAAACCAATCATTTAATTGAGAAATATAGATTTTAATATTAGCTTGAAATCCATTCGAGGTACGAAACTCCATCTTTTGCTTTTCCTTGAACACTTGTTTTAGGAACTTATATTTTCATATAAACCCAGAGCAATTACGAAATAGTATTAATTAAAACTTCAAAATAACCATTTTATATATGCAATATTTTGGCAAGATTGTTTCTATGTAATTTATTTAACTAATTAATTATTGCCCTAATCAAAAGCCAAAAGGTTAAAATTCTCTGGATGAGACAACAAATACAGCATCAACACCGATCCATGTCTCTAAAGTAGAGGTTCCCAATCTGTGGTACGCGTACCCCTAGGGCTACGCAAAGGAAAAGTTGGGGATACGCGAATTTAAACTCAGTTATGGCGGACGCAAGAAAGCATAAGGAATTAAAAAGGTTACAGAATTTTTTTCCCCGAGTTCGTGTAAAAAGTATGTTGTGCAAGTCCTAAATCTATCCTCAAAATAAGAAAAAAAAGAAAGAAAAAGGAGTTGAATTTTTTAGCTATCCTTATCAGTTAATGCGAAATTAATACACTACTGATTTCATCTGTTTTGACTTTGAACTAATACTGTTGTAAAAATGGAACAAAACGTAAAATCAAAAATAAGTCCTGCAAATATTATAAATTTGAGTCATTTCACTCTTAAGCTAACCTAAGCCCTTAACATTATTAATGAAAACTTCTTTGTATAGACGGATAATCGGAGGGGGGGGGGAATATGACAATAGGGGGTACGCGAAAATAAAAAAACTCATCAAGGGGTACGCGAGGGAAAAAAGCTTGGAAACCCCTGCTCTAAAGAAAAGGTATACCTCTCTTGATATGCAGTATTGAAAATTGCCAACAATCATCCTGTTTTTATCTGACGTGATTGATCTAGAACTTGTCGGCTATGTTCAGTATAATTGAAAGTTTTCTATGGCTTTTTCTTTACATCTCTTTTTATTTGTTTTCATAGATTTACAGTCAGTTTTGAAGCTGCTCTTTGGATCATCTTACTTTTGACCTGTAGTCAGATGATAAGAAACTATTATATCCTTCACTATCTACGACCAAAATATTTCTAAACTCCAGAACAACTTTCAGTAATATTGTCTTTGAAGAAAGTAATATATGTTTGTATATTTCAATTCTTCATTAAGAATCTTTAATATAATAAATTTCATAACAGTATCCTTGTCATAGAATGCAGAAAAAATTATGTATGTCACTTAATGTGCTCAGTTATAGTTATCGAAAAAGTGTTTACTAAACATTTTCACTCCTACGAAGGTCTCCAGCTATAATTATTCACAATAATTATTGTAGATACACTTTTTTTAATATAACGATAATTACATAAGAATTCTTTGCAAGATAAATATCACAGATTCATTATAAATGAAGCAAAGGCAGTTTTTAGTAATAAACCACTAATAACAGAGCATGTTTATCAACACAGAACCTCTATTATAAAAATTCTTTTTTTAAATTTTAAAGTCATGCATTCCCTTAAAAGATAATTAGCCAAAGATGCCCTAGCATTTGAAAACTAACATATTTTCACATTCAATAATGTCATAAACATAGTAAAATAACTAGTTTATAATTTATTGTTATTATTATTTTTATTCTTTTTAAGGCGGCCTTATAGTAATTTTTCAGCATTCTAGGCCAGCATTTCATAAGTTATTATAATCGCAGTAAATTGCTTACGTAAGTGTAACATGAATTTTAATTGCTTTATAAGCCTTATAATATTAGTTAAGAAATATTTTCTTTCATCAATTCAAAAATGATTTAGTTTCTTAGTTCAGAAAAAATGATATTGATTTTTTCAGATTTATTAGCACTGAAATTAACTACACTATGATCTTCAATTAATATTTATTACAATAATTTTTTATTAATGTTCTACAGAACTTTTATTAAGCTGTAGTTTACAATATCGGAATAAAATAATAAAATTCTAACTGAAAATGCAAGTAAATATTATTTCATTTAAAATTACACAATTCAGTTAAACCGTCTAAAGTAAATAAGAAAACTTAATCAAAGTAAAGCAAATTTTAATTAATTTCTATATACCAATTTTATGCTTTTACTGCAAAAGAAATCGTGCTATTCTAATCGAAAACTTAATTGGAAGCAAATGCTTTGCCTTTTACTTGGTATTGAGAAAAACATAAAACGAGTGACGTTTAATTCCTGACTGAGTTTCATCTCTTAATTATTCTAAAATCAGCTACTTGTTTATACTAGTTCCACTTTCAAAATTAATTACTTTCATTTATGAACTTGAACATTACAGTAATTAAGTAACGTTTTCAATATGTATAAAAGAAATCAAGTACTGCATTTTATGTTAGTTTTATACGAGACAATTATTTCAATTTTAATTCTGAATCTGTTGATTAAATGTTTTTATTAAGTAGAAATTGTAATTACACGCTTCCTATAAAAAATTTCAAGAGCAAATTTTCAAAACCAGCATATGATAAATTAAAAGATTTTGTTCCGCTCCATGTGCTAACTGAATTGATTAATATTAAAGTATGAATAAACACGAATAATAATTACATGCTGGCTAACAAAAATCATTATAAATGGTTTTAAATAAAATGTATTTCCATACAGTCATTAGTAACGTTTTTGTCTCTTCTGAATAGGGGACTCCTTTTGAAACCATTAAATTCCTTACATGTAAGTTTCCGACCTTTTGAGTTCCTAGTATAAATCGATTATTTTGTTGTTTCTGATTGAATAAATCATCTTAAAATGCATTTGAGCAATAAAAGTGCTTTTCATCATTGGGTTGTGGTGAAAGTAAATGGGCTGATTTTCATTTGATGTCATAGAAGAATTTAACTTGTTTCATAAACAAACCAAATAAGCAATGTAAGCAACTACCTATGGGCCCCGCAGCTTTTGTGGGCCCCGAGATTATTATTATTATGATGATTTTAATTTTATGACTTACATTTGATTTAAAGGAGCCGTGCACTCGGATTTACTGAAATTAAAATAAAGTATCATTTGAATTTCAGAACGTTATTCTTGGAATATTTTTCAAGTTTTCAAATTTGTTAGCAGATCCATGTGTCACAAGTCAACTGTCCTGACAAACTTTGTATCAGAAATTTTGTTAAAAAAGTGTTTTTAACCATTAAATTTAAAAGTTTTAACTTTTTTTGAAGATGACCCGCAGCAAAATGTTTTGCTATTTCAGTTTGCCATAATAATTGTTACTCGAAAATTGCTTATATAGAGATTAAATTAAAATCAACAAAAAATATCTAATTTTAGAAGTTAGGGTGGTGGCCCCCGAAACTTACATTGCCTATAGGCCCCTAAAGGGCTTACCTGGCCCTGGTGACATTCAAAGTTATTGTTTCAAGAACAAAAAGTTCTTGAGTTTATGAAAAGTTTCTTTACAGAATTTTTCGAATTCACACTTTCATTTATGTACGGCAAAGAAGATTCATGATTTACTTAACAAAACACAGAATCTTTTTAAAAAATGAAATATTTTCTTACTCAAAAACTGTAAAACAATAAAAAAAAATTTATGTACGTATATTATTCATGAAATATAATTAATGAAAATTATTGTTTTTCTGAAAATTTATTGCAGTGTAATTCCGGATGAGGTAAGAAAATATAATTAATAATCGTATAATAATTATCAGCTCGATTTTTACAGTAAATGATGAAATGGAATTAAATTTTTTTATTATCTTTAATCTTAAATAATTGTTTCAGAAGACTGTTTCACAAATTCAGCAACGATTTCTCCCACATCATTTTTCAATTTGCCTTTAGTTTCTTACCAGATATTTTCTTTGAAAAGATTGCAATCTAAAATTCTTGAGTTGTAACCACAGCTAAAATGAAACAAAACTTTCACTGAGGTTTTTAAATATTAGAAAGACAAAGATATCTTTTTCACCGAAAAAAGATAACATTTTGTCAAATCTGAATGTATAGAAAATTTTAATAACAATTTTTATTCTTTTACGAAGTAAAAAAATGCGTGGTAGTTTTCATTCTGACTTCCATTTTAACCCTCCGTTGGTTGCAATTATTTTCATCCTAAAACGGTCGCATTGTATCTCGTGGATTTAAATCCATTCTATGACATATTCATGCAGTTTTGATTACTTTTCCCTTATAACTATAATAACTATTTCTAATTAAAATGTAAAAGAGTATTCTGCTGATCGAAATTCAAATTGGAATGCTCTAAAAACAGCTATGGATGCAGACTGCGTGCGTTTCTATTAGACATTACAATCAACGGAGGATTAATCAGCAAATAAAAACTAACGACATATTGTCAAAGTAGCAGTTTTTAATGATACCTGCCTGTTGATTTTACAAAATAAAAATATATAGAATTTAATTCATTCGCTTCTAGGGTCGAGGTGGCCTAGTGGTAAGGTATAGGCTTCGGAACCGGTGGGAAACCCACTGGAGATCCGCCGTGTTTGTGGGCCTTGTGTACACTAAATTTGAAGTGGGTTAAATGTTCTCCCACTGGTGTGGTGCGGAATTTTGAGAGGCAGGTACCAGCTCAAGTGTCGTCCTCATCATCTGACTGCGGTTCAGAATTACGAGTTATGTCCCAAAATAGCCTTCGACTTCCTTCAAAAACGGGACGTTAATATAACTAAATTATTCATTCACTTACCTCTGAGGCAGATCTTCTCGAAGTAGTTTTCACCATCCCTTGGTATGAGATCCTGAGTCCTTCCCTGGGAGTTTCGGTCCAATTTGTCACACCTCATATTTTGATAGTTAACAGAAAATGCTGGGCAATCCAGCCCGTCTCTCTGGCAGTATTCCTGACATTCAAGGGTATTTCCAAGACTTCCCGGGTTGCTTACCATTATGGAGTTCTGGACTGCTGATCGAAGTACAAAACCAGTCATCTTTTCATAGGTAAAAGCTCCACCAGTGCATTGTTCTGGAAAATTTTTTAAAAAATATGTTTTGTGAATGAAAATTCATTAAAAGTTTTACTGTACTTTAACCTTTATGTGCTGTTTATTCTACTGATTTTTTGATTCCCAATAAGAGCAAGTTAAACAAATCAGGAGTCCAATTAGGAAGGGTAAAGACAAGTTCATTTCTAAAAATCGGTGGAAACTGACAAAGATAATTCCTGAAGTGCTTTGTCAGTAACAATTCACTTCAAAGAAATAAATAGGCTCGTACTTAACGAAGGGCAATCAAATGTTGCCATGAGAAATAAATGTATACATTTAATGTGTATTTAATACCTTACAGTTCTTAGGTTAATAAAGAGAAAGCTTTCAGCGAACACACAGTTTTTAACCTAAGAAAAATGTATTCATAACTTTGTGAGTTGCACCAAGGTAATTCTTTATTTTTTAAATCTAAAATCGGATTCAAAATTTAGCTGCAACATTAAGCCTTGGCCCTTTATATTGGGTTTATACGCATTATCGGCTAATATTGTATTTATATGTATGTATAGTCATTGGTCTACTATAGAATTATTGCAAATTGAAAAATAGCTTAAAATTTTAAGAAAAACAGAGATTCTAGGTTAATTTGAACAAGACCTTCAGCGAATGAACTCTACGATAGCGTCTAATATTTTTCATGAGGTGTAGGGAAACGATAAAATAAAGTTTGATATAATGCTTCTTTATCATACTCGTCAGAAGTTATTTTATTTTCATTTTTGACGTGGAAACCATTACAGCAGAAATTCTCAAACAGATAGTTTGCATGGCTTTTTGGGACTTTATTCTAAGAACTCAGAAGCAACTTTATCTATTAGCTATAAAATTTTAAGAATTTGCTTTTAAGAGTCAACTTGCTATATTTTAAGCCTAAGTTGTTTTGTATTCACTTAATATATAAGAACGAAATTGATGGGTATTTTCACTTTACATTCATTCTTTTTTTAAAAAAAGAACTAAACAATTTTCAACCGGCTTAAAAAGTTTCCCAATTATTTTTACATTCTCAAGAATGTACATAAAGAATAAAAGTTCGAGATACTTTCCAATAAAATATGGCTAGAGAGACTATTTCTGACATATGGGCTCTTTTTTGCTAAATCTTAAAGTCAATTCCAATTCTATTACATTGATATCAAAGGTTAAATATTAAACAGTTGCTTTGAAATTATAGTAACCTTACTATAGATGCTTACAAAAATATCTTCGGATTTATATTTCGAGGTAAAAGTATTCCAATACACACTACGGTATGGTTGAACTGCATCAAAAGTATTATCATAAAATGAGAGAAAAAATTAATACATTAACTTAATGAAAAAGTCTTAGATAGCACTTCATTATTTAGAAAGGTTTGTCTCCACAGTCCAAAAAAAAACACCAAGAGATTAATTCAAGTATGCAGGATTTTTATGGTTGACATTTTCTCTCCACTAAAAATCCGCCTACTAGTCCAAATAACAAAATGCAGAAAATCTTTTGAAATTCCAGGAACATCTTCAATAACATACATAGCATAAAGAATTTTTTTGCTGTCAAGTAATGATGATGAAAATCTTGTTTACTTAAAATCCCTTCTAAACAGAATTTTTTTCATGTGTACCACGAAAATATTAATTTGCAAAATATTTCATAAAAATATCGTTTTATTCTGCGACATTCGGCCACTTGTCTATGATTTTGCAGCTTGATGCTTAGCAACAAGAGCATAATTTTTCAAGAACGGAAGGTGACATTGTTTACAACTGACACATTTAAGCTAAAGAGAAACAACTTTAAGGATATAGCTGTTTTCGCAAAACATCACAAGAATTCCATGCTGCATTTTTCCAAAATTAATTGTTGCGTTATAAAATGTCTCCTGCTTATTGCTTTGCACAAATCACACATACTTAGACCAATTTTAATGGTTAGACCACAAAATAGTCGTTGAAGGTCTATTTCATAATTTCGTCCGCCCGCCAGTGACCGAGTGGGTTAATGCATACCATGGCTAAGGAACATTAATTCAAGGAAAGAGCTTATAAGTTATATCATCTGGTTGTACTCTTAATCACAATTATTCGAAAAAATTTAGATCTATATGCATTTTAGCCATGAACTAATTGCTAAGGTCAGGCTGGTTTCCGGAGGTTTCTTCCAGCGGAATAAAAATGTAATCAGGGACGGATTAATAAATAAGCAAAGTAGGCAACTTCCTATGGGCCCTACAAATTTTGAGGGTCCAGAGATTTTTCTTTTGTGGCATTTTCAGGGTAATTTAATTTTGGTCTTACGTTTGATTTACAAAGCCCATGCGCTTAAACATATTCAAATTAAGTATTGCTTAAATTTCAGAACATTACTTTTCAAATTTTTTTCACGTTTCCAAAATTGCTTACAGATCAATGTAATACAGTTTTTTTTTTCCGTATTTGGATGGCTAATTCAGAAATCAGCAGCTCTGGAAATCTTTGTAATAGAATATTAAGATTCTGTCAAAAATGTTTCGCAAATTTTTTAAATGTTAAAATTGTGTTCAAAATTACTTTTAAGCTAATTTTTTTATAAATGATTTAAATTTTTTTATAATAAGGCCAACTCTTTTGATGGTGATTCCCAATTGAAATGTTGTGTTATTTCAGCTTATCATAATATGTGTTATATTAAAATGAATAAAAAATATCTGGTTTCGGAAATTGGGGAGGGGTAAAGGAGTTCCGAAACTAACATTGCCTAAGGGCTCCCGCAGGGCTTAATCCGGCCCTGAATGTAGTCCAGTTTTCCCTGAAATTCCTCCATGAAGACAACCTACTACTGTATATAAGAGAAAAGTCAGACTTCTACCTCAGGTACTTCCTATGTGCGAGAAACAAAATAGAGATTGATTTACCCAACAGAAGATGCCACACTTTCCTTTTATTATTAATCCTTGTCTCATGAACTTAACTAGATAGGCTAGACCATGTGGTATTAGAACCACTGTCATGAAATGTTTGGTGTCATCCCAATCTTTTAAGCCATTTTAGTTAATGTTTCACTAAATTTTCTAACCATCAATATAATTTCAACTACAACGCACAAAAAATATTAATTAGTACTACTTTTAATAGATCATTCTGCTAAATATGAAAATACTTCTGTCTGAAGCCGTAATTACTTGTCCTAAATGAAAATCATGTTTAAAAAACTGTGAAAGCCTTACCTAAAACACATTTCTTTTCACCATAAGTTGCTCCAGGTTTCTCTGGTAGCACTATGGGACCCAAGCTGACAGAATCGTCACCGCTTAGGAAGCACCTGTTGTTGGTGTAGGTGTAGGCCCTGCAGTTGAAAGTGGCTTCACTGTCGCATTGAATTTGGCAGTCATCTGACGAGGATGCAAATTGCAAGGCATCCATGGAGATGATGGACAATCCAGGGCGGATATCATACCGACAAGATGTGGGGGCTACAAAAGGAAAGATTTTGAATTAGTGAAATGATTTTTGATGATTTTTTGACAGAAATTACAAGAACGCAATTGCATTCCTTCAATACGACTTTCTAGGGTTTTACGATCCAGAAGTACCTTTTCATCCAGGAAAAAGAAATCGGATGTAATTATCTGATAAATACCGAATCATATGCCATAAATTGATTTTTTTTATTTTTAAATTAATTAACATTGGTAAAAGAGTAACAAAAATTATTATTTTACTACAAATTTATACAAAAATGTATTATCAGATTCAAAACATATTGCTTTGAAATGTGATGTCTTTCTGTTTTTAAGTTTTCTATAAAAAAACACTATATACGACAATTAGTTTATATACGACATTACAGGAGAACAGGAATAACTCAGTTATCTGTTAAAATAAAAAGCGGAAGATTTTGCACCTTTCTTTTCTCATACACTTACACAAAACTGTTCGTTTTGCGTTTAACTTCGTCGTATGATGAGTTAAATCGAACACGCATTTTGCAAAAACATCTCTTCCTATTGTCGGATTTGGTCCTGTTTGATACAAATGTAAAAATTCCATAAATTTTATTTCTCTAGCTCTTTAAGCACATGCACATGAATAAGCAATCAGACCGGAACAAACGATGATTCAGTAATTTGAAAGCACTCATCACGTGCACAGTGCTTTCAAATTATTAAATCATCGTATGTTCGCAGAGGTTTTCTTTTCTCACCGCTCAGTCAAATTCTGTATTTCCTTCAACAAAATATACCCTCGGATACATCATTCCTTCAAATCCTACCTAACTTTAACAGTTTTGCACGTGATGCGTGCTTTGAAGATCTCCACTTTAACAAAGTAAAACAGAAATTCACAGTTCATTATGTTTCTAAATGTTGTTTATATTCGTAAATATTTGTTTGTCCTCTAGTATTTAGAATGCTTTTTTTTTCTTCTTTCCTAACAGTTTCTTATGAATTATCACTTTCCATACTTCTGCCATTTTGCCGCGTTCTTGTTCTGCAACATTTTTCCAAATTGTGTTTGTCATCCATCTCATACAGCATACCTCAAAGGTCCTGACCTTGCATTGCATCCCTCGTGTTACCATTCCCTCGTTTTCAGTGTGGTTGCTTGGGGGTCTCAGTAAGCTTCCACTTCCTGTCTATTCAAATCGTCTCAAGTCCATCAACCGGTACGGGTGCCGTACAGGCATCAGGCACGGGGACTTGGGGCGGCGTTCTGTCTATCATAAGGACTCTAGGCACGGGGCAGGAGGAGGTGGTGTTATGTTATGTCTGTCTCTGGACTTGCTGAGCCAAAAATTCTGATACAGATCCTTAATTTTTGTGTTAATACACATCTCAAATTTCATTCATATAGCTCGTTCCATTTTCGAATTATCGTGTTTACATGCTCGTTTTAGAGCTCCCTTGAGTTCGAAGAAAAACATTTTTGGAATTAATGGGTGTCTAGATGGGTGTATACATGAGTTGGAAGAATTCAATTTGTTATGTTGTCTTTAAATCAAAATTGTAGATCGATGTTCTAAACGAAATCCGTCAACGGGAAATTAGTCTGTCATTCCGTGTGTATATGAGCAGAATAAGTCAGAAACGATACAACCTAAATATATGAATTTTAGTATATTGCTTTATAATCAGAATTGTGGATGTTTTTCAGGACCCAGTTGTTTAAATGTTAGACCGTCTGAGGGTCTGGCTCTGCGTGTATGGGTGAGTGCGATAACTCAAAAACACAAGCTAAATAAACGGAATTTGGTATGAGGTCTTGATACTAAATATTCGAATATGAATCAAATTTTTATCCCAATCGGTAGAAACAAATAGCACCGAAATTCATACTTGATTTTCTTCACTATATAACAGATCTAAACACAAAATGCGCCATCTAGCGGAAGTAAATCAAAAAACGAAAGAAGAACACTCCTCCTGGTTCAGCATAGCATGGACGTAAGTTTTTAGTCTTATTTTTAACATAGAATTCGAAACAAAATTATATCGCATTTTTTACCAAAGCATCGGACATGATTCTGTGATAAAGTAATAACAAGTTTATCTTTTTTATTGTGGTACTAAGATTAAACGTTACATAAAGCCAAATGTAAAACTTTTTTTCATTGAAAATCCTTCTATCATGTTGAGTAACTTCATACAGGCACGTTTTTCGCATCCTGTATTGTTTTTACTATATTCATTATTCAAACCTCAAACGTAATTTTTAGATTTTGAATAAAATTAAAATAGGTTTCACGGATATTCATTACTAACGTAATCCTGCAATAGCTTTTAACTTACATGGATGATATCATTTAAATACTCTGTAGTATGAAAAGCAATTGTATATCAAATCAAACATGTTGATTTTCCAACAATGGGCACTGCATTCCACACTAAATACAGTTATGACATTTGTTTCGTTTAAAATAGGAGGATGGCTTGGTTTCCTCGTCATCGCAATAGTTTTTGTTTCTGCTGAATGCTGCCCAATTAGACCTTTTTGTTGGGAACTGACAAAACAGAGTTGATGAAAAGCAGTAAGAGTTGTCCGTGCGCTGACTTGATTTCCGTCAAGTCCTTGGACATTTCCTGGGCGGCTAGTCCCTGACCTAAATTGAAACATTCATTTCTTTTCGCAAATCCATCAGAAAAAGGAGACCACGGAATTCGATAAAAATGTGGAAGTGTAGTAATTATAACGATTTCTGAACAAAGAGTGATAGTAAAATAATGAAGACGAAACTAAAAAAGCATGCAAGCTATACTCTGCAACATACTGATTGATACATTAATAATGGTGTTGAGACTATGTTGATTTGTGTGGCGCATAAAAAGGGAGTTACAGACATTTAATGAAAGAAAATGACTTTTGGGGCTATTTATTTATGTCGATATAAAATGTGTTACTAATGAATTTAAAAAAAGGCATGTAATATTAAAATGAAAGAAAAATTTTCTTGTGGCATTTTACGAGGAATGACACAGTTTTTTAACACAAATCCTGGCCAATTTTTCCTTTCTGTTCCGTAAACATTCACATCTTCAAAGCTCGATTTTAATTTTTTTTAAATTATGTTCTCCTGCAAGAGAGCATCTCAAAGAGCAAATGGGAATATGTCGCTACGTTTTATGTAAATCTGAGTTAGTTTCGAACAATTTTTGAATAATTAGAGAAAATTTCAAAAAAAATCAAAAGATTTCGATTACAAAATCTAAAATTAATATTGTATTAACCAAACATCTTTCTAGCTTCTCAAGCTTAGCAGTGTGAAAATTTAAATGTCTTCTATTTAAGATTAAAAATAAAACCAACAAAATGTGTAAAAATAAAGTGTAAGCAAAGATAACTTTTCATGTGCCTTTATATAATTTATTTTAGCTTCTGGTGAAAAAGACTTTTACAGATTGTTCATTTGGTGCCTTTTTAAGTATAACCAACAACCCAAATTCAGAAGCCTAACTCTGAATCTCTGTATTAGTGGACATAGCTATAAACGATCTATGTTACAGCAATTAAGATAAAGTTTCTATATATAATGGGTTAGTAATGAGGTTTTACGAAAATATCAAAACTAACGAGAAGTATATTCTGACTTCATGAAGCATTTACTCGATGTTATTCATACTCAGCGCTAAGAATCTGTAAGCGTATCAGTCCACTATACAAAAATAAATTTTAAATTATTTGTGCAAACTTTGTTGGACCTATACTTGCCTATGCAAGTAAAAAGAGTTTTTTCAAAATTGAAACTCTTATATGCTACATTTATCTAATATTTTTCTGTTACAATATTAGATTTTTAGAATGTACGGATATAAGTTAATGCCAAAGAATTTTAAATGAGTCATTGGAGCAGAGATAGCAAAAGATCTTAACCGCATACATTGTATTTTATTATCCCATTAAGAAAATCATTCTTCTAAAATTCTTCCCGGCTAAAATTCGGAAAGAATACCCTGGAATTGTATTTAAGTTATGATACTGCTGACTTTTAGCATAAATATTTTATTTTAAAAAATATCTAGCAACTATGAAAGTAGTTGTTTCATACAATCGCTGAGTGTTGTAATCTAAAATAAATTTCTTTTAGCTTTGTCTTGGATTCTTTTCAAAAGGATTTCTAAAAGGCAACTCAACGTCACTCATCACTTAAAAGCTGTCTCAATTAGGAAAGAACATTCTGATATTGTGTTTAAATTATAGTATTGCTGTTTTAAAAAACAGATAGCATTGATAAAAAAATAGTTGTTTGGAACTGTTACAGTGAGTTATAATCTAAAATAAATATCTTTTTACTCAGCCTTGGATTCTTTTCAATAGGGACTCTAAAATACAACTCAACTTTACTCATCACTTAAAAGCCGATAATTTTTTACAGCTCTATGGAACCGAAGTTTTCCTGAAAGAAATTTCAGACCTTGTGTTAAGATGATAAACAGGAATCTTCTGAACAGAAAGAAAAAATCTTTAAAAAAAAAAAAGAATTAACGACAAACAAGACTGGAAGATTTGAAAAGAAAAATTGATGAAAAAAATTATATTCGTACACTTGCGTTATCAACAAAGTAGAAAACGGGTGGAAGTGAAAATAGTTTGTTCCATAATCCATCATGGAGGGTTTATTTTTCAGACTGTCAAACATTATATTGAGGACGAAAGCGCCTTAAAAATTCGAAGAAAGAAGACGCGTTGTGCGCGGGAAGAAGGAAAAAAAAAGTGTTCCACAATAGGTTAGAGGACCGAGCATTTCGGAAAGAGCAGAAAAAAAAGAAAATGGGACAATTGCATTCCGAATATTTACGTACATCTTTTTTTTCATTTCTTTCTTTTGGAATGGAAAAAATGGCAGAACTTTGAGAAAAGAGAATTCGAATACTTTTAACTGAAAATTTCATTCACCTATTCTTTTTTCCACTCCGAATAAGTAAAAATGTAAAATAAAATTTCAGCGAAGACCATGCACTTCTGAAAAATAAGGAGGGCTGAGGAAATTGAGTTAGGGCTATGAAAAAAACGAGGAAAAATCTTTTTTCAATAGTATCCTATTCAAGAGTTGATAGAAAAGTTGCGCAAAAGATTCATTTTCTCTTAATTGTTATTTTTGAGCAGAATAACTTCATTGCTGTATTCGGGCCCATTGTAAAAAACACTATAAGTGGAGACGAATTCTATGTATTATTTTTTACTGTGAAACATCCCATTGTTATAAAATAGGAGAGTAGAATTTATCCCAAAATCAATGCCTTGTTTCACCAAACTTATAGAATAAGAAGTGACAGAACTTTATCTGTAATCGTATTAATGAAATTTATATTCAAATAAATATGCACATTTAAAAGTCTGATTATCACATCAGTTATCATTCGCCCAACAAAAACATAATAACAGAATAAATCCATTTTCAAATGATCAAAAATGTGGCTCATTTTTACTCATATTCGCTTTCAAAAAGTAAAAAAAGATTGTATGGACCCATTCATTACCAACTAATATATGTTAAATAGTTTCACAAGTAAGTTTAGTATCATACATATGAATTTTCTAGTTTAGTCTTTCAATCCGAACCGAATTTTGTTGATCTAGATGATCTTCTCTGTAGGACGCCAAATAGCAGACATCCAAAAGACACAAACTATTTTATCAATAGAAGAAATTTCAATTGGATAAATTAGTTCTGACTGTAGTTTCCTCTGAATTCTGATTCTTACGATATTAATGCCATCAACAATAAATCTCTATGATCTCTTGATAAATCAATAAAAAGAAATGTAAAGTTTTAAAAATATTCTAGGAATAAATATCAAGATGTTTTAATATTGATTTTTAAAGGCAAATAAAAAAAAATGGACTTAAATGAATTTAGCTTCTCCATTACTTGTACGAATATAGTATTGTGTGCTCATTCTTCTAAACATAATTTATCTTCCTTCATTTATAGGAATTCTGTTTAAAGTCGTTGACTTTTATTCGCGTTTCCATAAAGAATTATCCACCGATCAGCCTAGGCATCCGAGACACTGAATGACCCAGACGAAGAGACAATAACATGGGAACTGTAGCCTGTTAATTAATGGCCATCACCGGTCCCGTCACAGACCTCTCCCATAGGCAGTATGCCCTGTCAACGGAAATGTGGCCAACCCAACCACGTGTCCATTACCAGCATTATACCTCCAGGAGAAGAGAAAACTCGTTTATTTATCCGGCGACTTCTCATCCATATACTCGAGGTATTCACGGGGGGAAGGCCATATTCGTCTAAGTTAAAAACGAACATTAAGAAAAAAATAAACTCTTGAATAGATAACGTTAAGCATCGCTTTTACCGTAAAAGTATACTTTTTTTAAAAAAAATTCAGATTCTTGAAATATCAACTTGTTATTTTTTGTGTCTGAATATTTAAGAAAAAATTAATCTCTGATTATATTGATCCTCCACCCTCTTTTTCTTAAACTTCGAATAGTCAAGAAAGGTTAGTAGCGCGATTCTAGAATTTTTAATGTGAAATAGTTTTAGTGGTTCCAACTTAAATAATAGGTCAAATTGAAGAACTAACTCAACACCTTATATGTACTATAACGTAGAAATAAATCTCGAACTGTAAAGTATTATATCTCACAAACCTATAAATATATACCAAAATATTTTGGAAAAAACAGTTTTTAAAAATTTCACTATGTTATTTTATGTACGAAAACTTAAATAGGTGTCAATTAGTACAAACACTAATTTAATGTTTTAAAAATTCTCATAGTCTTTTTTATGTAGTAAACCAGCTAACAAATTAACTTTCCATTTCACTCCTTAAATAATATTTGCTTAATGATATTTAAATAACTATATTTTCTCCTTCTAATTATTATCATTTCTAAGAATGACATAACATTTTGGAAGTACCACAATTTTCCTGAGAAAACTTTTGAAAGATTCAAACCTCTGCTTTATTAGTTGTTTCAACAAAAACTTTTTGATAAAAGTAATTACACTTCAAACATAGAAATATAAAAAAAATCTTGAAAAAATGAATCGCAGTAATGAAACTCATCAATAATTTCTCAACAACGCCGTTTCCGATAATATGTCCAAATCAACCTTTTCTGCGTATTTCGCAGAATAATCTCAGATGAAAGTTGAAAGCTCCCTCATTTAGGAAGAGCACAAACCGCAGTTCGACGATCGAGTAAGGCATCCGTGCGCATCCATTGCCACCACCCACTTCTGTAGTTATCGTTTGGTAATATAAGAGTTGAAATAAATCGTTTGTCGTGTATTCCGATCGCTTTTCTTTTTTAAGGAAACAAAGAGTTACTCAATTGGTTCTATTTTACAACAACAAAATAAGAGCAGAAGAATATGGAGGAAAAGGGGAAAAAATCTAAAATAGAAAGAAAGTTGTTCTGTTTCGGCAATCCCACCCAAATCCGGTACATCCAAAATCTGCTACTTTGAACACGATATGGTTCCATGGCATCCCACTAACCCGGTCCGATTTGGGAGGAGATTTCGAATGTTCGAATAATTTTTTTCCGAAAGGGTTGTTCTTTGGTCCATTCTTTGTCCACGGAAAATGTTATTTTGGAAATCGATTTGTATCGGATGGAATAAAAATAGAAAATTTTTCATATGGTTGAAATATTTTTTGAAGAACTACATTTTCGATTTGAAATTAAAAAAAAATGAGTGTGTTTTTTTTTCTAACCGAATAAAAATTTTGATATTTGGAGTAGAAACTCTCTTTGAGTGCTTCCCCTAGCAAATTATTGAGTACAATAGTTTAACGATATTGCAACATCAGTTTTAAAACTAATTTTCTGTTTAAACTAAATTCTCAAATCAACTCGTGCTTTCAAATGAATCTGAAGTTATTGAATTACCAGTTTAGCTAGTTAAACAGTAAACACGACAATGTTCTATATCAAAGATACAAATTTAATATTTTTTATTGAATGTAAATGTGAATTGTTTTCATTCTTTAATTTTTAAATAAACGTTATCGAAGAACTCATAAACAAATACTTGCAAGCAATAGTTTTATTTCTTTTAAAAATCAAATAGATTATCCATAGCTTTAAAAATTGGTTATGACTCTTGAAAAAATGCTCATTGATTCTTAGAATTTTAACACTGAAATATACTTAAAAAATAAAATACCACCCAGTGGCCCTTACGAAGACGAAAATGTGTTACCTGAACAAGAATCTCAATCAGCACTACCTAGACAATTATGAAGAAATACAGGATTAACTTTAAGAGAAAATTCACGTGAGAAAAATTTTTTCAGTGCACATTTTCAAAATATCTAATACAATAGCTAATATTTGCCCAACAGTCATTCAAACAGAGAGATAGAACCCTTATTCACCCTTCCCAATTATGTCAAGCACTAGCATTTTACACGGATGAGTGAAAAGATCAAACACCACAAAGAAAATTATCAAGTTCGTGGAAGACCAGATTTAATTTTTGGAAGCCACCCTGATGAAACGTTCGGTATTTGACAATGCGAAGAAAGTGTTAGGATCCGAAAAAGCCCATAACAACCATTTTATTATAACGCAACAGAAAATGATTGAAATCTTTTTAATGTTATCTACGCCCGGATTTTAAATAATATTTCTAAACAAAAATTTCTTATTGATTTTCGATTTTTCAGATAATGTATGTGAATCAGGTGCAAGTTAAATGTGATTTTGTGTCTCATGTCCTCAAGTTATTGTTGTGTTGGAGGTTTGGAAAAGCTAGTGCTATTGTATCATCGTCAGAATAGTCAAAACCACGAAGTCAGCCAACACTGAAGCTACAAAATTGCCAATATCAGTCAACTGAAGCAATTAAAGGAGAAAAATGGCTTGGAAACATAAAAATTCCTAATTAGTTTTGGATTATTGAAAGGTAACTGAAACTCTCTTAACTTTCGAATATGATATAAAAAGGCTTAAGTTAAATAAGGTTAAGTTTTTTAATCACGCTTCAAGTTTTAAACTGGGAGCAATATCAGGTTGGATCCATAAATGAAAATAATTTAACATGAGATTGTATCCCAAAATATCCTGGGAAGAATAAGTGAATAAAAGTTGAATTCTTGATGACTGAAATATTCGAAAAAATATTTTTTTAAGGCTATGAGGAAAAAATATAAATATTTTTTATGGAATTTATGACAATTTCATTGGATCTTAAAATATTTTTTATTTCGCAGTTTCGGAGAAAAAATGAAATCAAGGGAACAGATCATAAAAAAAAATGCAAAAAATACGCTTCTCTAGTTCAAATTATTGAAATTAATGATGTATTGAATACCTTACGTTTCGTTGAAAATATTTTTAAAAGGCATACAGCTTTTGTTTTTGTCGTTTTGAAATTAAAATGTATATAATCACTATTTAACTTCTGAACTATTACAATTCTATTTATTCAATACCTTCTTTTTCACTTAGAACAAATAGTGTGGTTTATTCAACAATGAATAAGCCTTCAATTGTGTCTGTAAAATAATTAGAATTATTCTTTTGGGAATGATATTTTAAAAGTTTAGTTAACGAAAGAACACTGCATTCGAAATACGGTGACGCTGTTAATGCAAAGGATATAACGCTATATTCATAATAAATTAACACATACTGGTAAAGTGAACTCGGTAGTAACCTGGACTTTTTTCCTTGTAAAACTTTTATTTCTCTCTTTTCTTTATCATGTCACTCCTTCTCAATTATTGCTTCACCTTAATGCTTTTCTGTCATATTTTAAATTTTTACAAAAATGCAAAAACCTTCAGAATGCCCATTAAATATGATCCTTTGTTTTTGTTACTACTCAGTAAAATCTTTTTTTTTATTTGTTTTCGGATAAATTTAAGAATCAAAGGATTGCATTTATTTTCTTGACGCATTTATTAACTATGAAGCTAATAGAAAAGCGTATTTTTGGTTCTAGAAATTCTGTTTTTAGTTCAGGAGTTTTAATTTTTCTTTCTGCTTAGATATGCCCTCTAGACCTAAAAAATATCACCATGACAAATAAATTTTTTACAATCCTAAGGCTACAAAAGCAAGGAAATTAAAATAAGAAATTGAAGCTGTAATTAAAAATAAGAAATAATAATAATTTCAACTAAATGCTGTAATTTCTTAATCTTTCATGGGCTATATAGCCAAAATAATTCTCTTACATAGTTTTGTGTGCGGGTGCCAATTCTGATTCGAATACTTACGATTAAAGTTTCTATTATGCTAGAATTCTACTTCTTGACCCTATTCGATTTAGAAAAGGTGGCTTAGAGGAATACATTTAGCTGCATTTATGCCTTTGCAAGTATTTGTCGCAATGATGCTAGAGCATTGTCATCGTAGCCTCTAGAGCTGGCTGCAGTGGCGAATCCAGGGGGGGGGGGGGGGGGGCCCCGCCCCCCCCCCCCGCGCCAAGCCAGAATTCTTGATTTTATTTAACATTATTACAACCTGTTTTTTCTTAATTTATCTCTTTTAAAAAATAATAAAATCGTTTCAACATTACTTTCTGGCTTGACTGGCTCGAAAATTTTCCTACTTTTGTAGTCATTCCACTTGTACTTGTAGCTTTGGCATGGTCGAAGACATTTTTTGGCTAGTTATTTCATTGTAATTTTTATTAAATTATCGAAAGTATTGTATTGTTTTTTATGATTCTTATTGTCAGGTGAGTAAAGTCTGTAAAGTTAAAGAGTTTTGGTTTACTTTAGCCTTCAGATTTTACCTTCATCACGACAATACAAAATTTTTATGACCTCAGCCCCCCCCCAGACCCGAATCCTAGATTCGCTACTGGCTGGCTGTATGCATCAGGTATATCTGAAAGTATCTTGTGTTTATGTGCAAAAGAAAGAAACGATTGGCCAAAACGCTGTCTGCAAAAAGATATCTCTGACCTAGTTTTTTACGCGCCCTTCAAAAAAGGCTCTACAGATATTCTAAAAAGCTCATGTATTCACCTTCCTGCGTTGTGCTTGTGCTCTTCTTGCGTTCCTTTTGTTTTATTTATGTATTTAATTTTTTGTTTTATCTTGAACTGTGAAAACAAATGGTTAAACTGTAATCAAGTACCTCCGTCAATATGTATTCGCCAACTTGTTTGTAATAGATTTCAAAACGTGATATTGTAAATTGATACCTATTGTAACATCTATAATGATTTATTTGGTCAATGAAGAATTTTTGAGGAAATCGATGATTTCCCGAGGGGAGGGGAGCAGCGCGTCTGTCGAAACTCAGACCTGAACGCATACCTCAAGGGTTTTGCTGAAGGAGTCGGCTGCATTTGTGCCGAGTAGCCTGCGTTCATTAAATTCCGTACGGCTTTGGCTAAAGTCGGAGGAGCTTTTACATTTTGTACATTAGCCCCATATCCATATATCTTGTGCTTATGAGGAATTCAGCCCACCTGGAACATGGTTTATTCGTTCTATGTTGTGTGGAAATTTGTGTCAAACAAAACTAGTACATTCATCTCAATCAAAAAGAGACAGAAAAATTCGCGCGATATGAAAAATGTGTAATTTTTAAAGTCGTTCTGTTCACCATACAATTTGAAGCCTGGTCTTAAACGTTTTTATTTTACCTTTCTTCTTTCGTGCTTGTAAATTTCATGTTCGTAAAATGAAATTTTGCAATCGACTTTTATCTCACTTCCCGATTAGAGTTCTGAAATTTTTGTGCAATTGTATGTTCCAGATGAAAATACAATATTGTAATATCTGTCAGAACTTGCTTATTAGTTAATCGGTTGATTTGTCTTAAATTTTTGTTCCTTGTGAAAGATGTGGTTTTATAGTGAATTTGGGGAAATTGACTAAAAGATACCGTAATATTTATAATAATGAATGATGTAATGTATTAAACGCTAAAAAAGAGGAAAAAGATAAAAATTTTAAGAGAAGATATTAATAATGCATTAAAAAAGTAGAAAATAATTTTATTCAAAAATATGGTGGCTGAAACAAAATCGTAATACGTGAGGCTCTGAAAAAAATGCTATAAGGAAATTAAGGTATAGTAAATATCATAAGAAAGATACTTTGATAATATTCTTTAAAAATTAAAAATATATTTTGAATGTGATTAAGATTCTAACTTAATTATGATATTTCTTTCAGCACTTCTCGGATTTACGATTTTCTTTTGACCTCCACATTTTTGATAAAAAATTATTTTCCACTTTAGTACACTACTAAAAGCTTGTTTTTAATTATTTTCATTATTTTAACACTGTTTTATATGGAAACTGAGTTATCCTAATTTCTTAATATAAGTGGGTTAAACTCCTTGTCTGAAATCTTTCAATGGCTGAATTATTTTATCTAGTAAAAATTGAATAGCCTGGAGGATGTAAAATACCTATTATATTTTACAGTGTCTTTTATTATTGTATTTATGTTAGATAATCAAAAGATATTACAATAAATAAACTGAGTCACAAATAAATGAATCGTTGATTGCCAGAAACCACGAGTATGACTATCAAAATAATGGGAAAAACTGGTTAATTTTTTAAATCAATAATTAATATTTTTCACCTGGCAGATTTTGTATACCTATAATGTGACTTTACTTGACTCTTGCCATTTCTTCACTCATCATGTAAATACCCTTTTAAAATGCGAAAACAGCATAAACGCAATTTTTTGGGGAAAATGGCTCATCTGATCTCTGCAATCCACGATTGAATTGCATGCAGTCTACGATCGTCTAATTATTAAATTGGTTTAAAATTCCCCTAGTCTACCTCATCTGCTTCAGAGTATGTAGGTCACAAACACAGCCATCTGCATTCCCTGTTTATGTTAAAAAGCAACAAACTACATTTCGAGACTGAAATCAGTGTCGCTTCCTTTGTGACGTCACGCAACCACGTGACACCGTGCAACACATGAATGACCGTTAACAAAGCAGCGATGTACAAATATGAAAGTGTTTGGAGGGAAGCCCGATAGCGAAAAAATGCAATTCTTTGTCTCTGATCCTTGCGTTTTGTGGAGTATCTTTTTCAAAAAAGAGTAATGCGATTCGTGTTTTGGTGCTGATACTATCTCTAAGGGTTCGTCTGTCGATCTATTCAATTCGGATATATTTTGATGCGTTTGAAAGGTTGCATGATGCAATCCACAGTAGATGTAGGAGATATATATTTTAGAAGCGAAAGTACTAAATATTTGCGTAGAAAATACTTGAATGAACTATGAATAAATAACTCAAAATAAAAGCAGACTAAGGCGTTCTCACTATCTTCTATTAAATTAGTATATTAATCTGAATTCTAGATAAGCTTTTGTATTTTGTTTAAAGATAAACAGTAACGGATTATTTTCATTCGAATTCCTCAAATGGAAATAAATCTCACATTCACAGTAAGTAAAGTCTTCGCAATTTATTTCGCTTCATTGAATGTGAAGAATTTGTGCATACACATTTACTTTATAAATAATAAGCTTTAAGCCTGTTTTATACCTCCTGATCAATTCACGAAAAATAATCAGCAGAACACTACAGTTATTAAAAATTGGGAGATTTACAAAATAGCTTTATATTCCATAAAAAGGCCATTCCGTGGAAAAGCAGTATTTTTAACTAAGTTTTATTTGAACATGAAATGACTTTCTTAAACAAAATTATGATTCATTGAATGCATGCGGATTAGTATAGAATCAAATTATTTTTCCAAAGATGTTTATAGTATTGGTGCGAATTTATAAATAAATAAATAAAATGAATATCTTAAATTTCTTTTTACTGTTCATAAAATAAATGAAAAAGAAGCATATAGTATCTCTGGTACGCATGTTTGTTTGTTTGTTACTGGTTTTATGACACAACAACCATATTAGGCTATACTCTGCCAGACATTTGTAAAGAACGCATGCTGTTCTAGCACATATGTGAACAAATATAATGTCTTTTTATATATAAGGAACAAAACTGAATTTGCATCTATAAAAAATGTCTTCAACATTTTAGATTATTTACTTCCCTGTTCGAAAATCAAAATGCAATACTGAATTTATAGATTCTATTCAAAAATGTTATTTAATTTCTAATAAAAGAAGTCTGCCTTATTTTTTAACCTCGAATGTAACCTAAAATCCATGTTTCTGTATGAAACAAACAAAAAAAATTTAATCAGTATTTTTGATTATTTATAAATAAGTTCACTCTAGTAGGAGTGGGAAAAACATTTTTAGAAACAACAGAATAAAGCAATATTTACGTAATAAGTCAATAAATGCTGGAGCAAATTAAATATAAGGCACAGCAAAACACTAGGCCGATATAGAAATAAAGGTACGTTCATCACCTTCAGTCAATTTATATATTAAACTCTAATCAAGTGATCGTGTATAATTTTATTACTGAGATTGTGATTCTGTTTGTGCGTGCTGTAGAATAATTCCAAAATTGTGCTTTAGAAGAAAAGTAAAAAAATACAGTTCCACAAGTTCTGTATTCACTTGATTCATCGTGGGAATTTTTCTTTTTTCCACGGTTAAAGATGTATCTTTGCTGTCACCGTTTTGATTTTATTGAGGCAATTAAAGAAAATTCGCTACGATCCCTGAAGGGATTTCACGAAAAAGGCTTTGAGGTATGTTTTGAGGATTGACAAAAAATTAGCAGAAGTGCATTGCAGTCAGAGGAGATTACATGAGGGAGATATATAGGATATTGACAAATAAAATGATAGCTTTTGTTTTATGGTAATTTCCGAATACTTTTTTATTAGGAAAATATATTCATGATATTTCTTTGTCAAGGCTATAATTTCTTTATACAAAAGTTGGCAGATGCCTCGGATAAGCCAAAACAGTCCCAATGTTCGATTTTTTTTTGTCCCAGATTAAAACGAACTCCAATTTTGAATTAAATGCCGTCAAGTGATACATTTTTTGTTTCTTGCCAAATATTTTATATTGAAAAAAAATTAACTGGATTTAAGTTATTTAAAACATCTGGAGAATTTTTCTTCTCTACTTTTACTGTACATAGAATCTGATCACTCTTTTCTATTGTAATTAGTTATTTTTAATTTTCTATTTTTTATTTTATTTAATTTTCTATTTTTTATTTTATTTATTTTTCTATTTTATTTTATTTTATCTTTTATTATATTTTTATGTATTGGGTTCTATCCAATACACCTCCCCCTCAACTTCCGTCACCTTCTGAAGTTCAGAAAATATTATCACAAACTTAGATTGATAGTAAAGCATAGAAGAAATGAAAGTTTCTGCTAGGTATATTATGCTTGGAATTTTTGAGCTATTATATTTTATAGACAATTTAGTACTTGCATATTCTCGTCTTCTAACGACAGTTTATAAACAAAATGCGCAACTCCGAGACAAACTGAGATGCAGATAATATAACTTTAATAATCTAATATTTATCATTGCAGGTTTGATTGAAAATTAATTCTCAAAAAAATGTTAGATAACAAATATTCTTATTTGTGTTGTTATCAATGACGTCATATTTTAATCCATTTCTAGTTTTGTTAGAAGTTAATTAAAAAAACATATATGACTAAAGCTAATAAATATTCTTTATAATGTTGTTGTCAACGGCGCTCTATTTGAATCTGATTTAATCTAATTTGAATATTGAAAATTTACGAAAGCTTAGTTACGTTTGCAAGCTATATTCAAATTTTTTCTTTAAACTGTGTTATCTTCCTAATCTTCTTAACCCAATACCTAATAGATCTTGTAGAGGGACGAGACCCATGTTTATATGGAATGCCGCTGTTGAAGAATTAATTCAATTTCAGGAACCATTTTTATTAGATGGCTAAGTTCCACGTCACTGTACATTAAAAGGTACAAGACGCAAGACAGAGAACAACAACACAAGACAAGTACACAGAAGAAAAAGAGAGAGGCACCATGGGAAAAACCCGGATGGCTCTAGCAGCGCCACGTACCATAAAAAGGAGAAGGCAGTGAATTGTAAACGCTACACTCTAAAAATATCAGAAAGATCAGAAGAAAAATGTTTGGTAATAAATAAATCTGATTTAATCTTGATATTAGGACTTCTGTCCGGCCGTTTAGTTTGGATTTTATTCAACCTTCTTTCACCTTAAAACCATTTGGGCGACTTTCAATCCTAACATGCATGTAAGTAGGAAATATTAAATTAATGGTCCTGCAACTAGTATTTGAGGAGTTACTTTTACTCATATTAAGTGCAAAACACTGGCTATTTCTTCAAAACGTTGCTATACTTTTTAAGATTCAGATGACTCATATTTTTAATATTTTATTTAGGAGCTATAAAAATACTAGCCTAAATAGGTTGTTTGTCCTATTTTGGAACTTTTCAAAAATAGATTTGGAAAACTCAAAGTCCGTAAAAAATGTCTAAACATAAAAATAAGACTTAATATCGCATTTTCTAAACAAAAAAAACCTATTTGCAGCGAAGAAAGAGAGTATGAAGCTCTGCTACATAGCAAAGCAAACATAGAAAAATAGAAATCAAATCAAATATTAAACATGTTTTCAAAATGCACTTTTCCGCTCCAGTCGCTTTGTTCAAAATGACTCAAGATATTTGTGTAAATTTCAGAAGATGTATCTTTTTATACATTTATGCGTTTTGCAGGAAAAGCTAAATTATTTAAGCCGCTCTTTTGTAACAAAAAAATATTTGCAATTCCTTTAACAATATTCTGAGATTACAAATTTATCAGTTCCTGATAAAATGTAGAATTAAATCAACATTTAAGAGAGTTTTTGTTATTATTAACTTTGCTAATATGATAAATATTCTATTTGGGAGTCTCTTTTATAACTTTGAAGATAGTTACATATGGCAGCTTACATAAAAATTCCAGTCGAATATCATTAAAAGTTATAAAGATATAGGCATTGCAGCGAGCAGAATTTCCATTGCTCTTCAAGAGAAGCTAAATGATGAGCAGTTTTCCACAAATGGCTATTTATTAAACACGAATCTTCGAATAGTTTTATTGAATTTCATGAATGCTGAATACCATACACACTTATAAATAAAATACATAATTTAAATTGCATTTCAACGATTACTATTGGAAGATTCAAGTTATAAAAAATATCAGTTTGTAGAAAAACTCTCACCATTTTATTTTTCTTAGAGACCAGCAGAAATTCTATTAGCTGCAATGCCGATATCTTTCTAAATCTTAATGATATTCAAATGGAATTTTTATATAAGCTGCCATAGGTATCTGGATTCCAAATTATAAACGAAAAATTAAACTATGATCCACACATGCGCAGTAAAAATCATTAACTACAAATACTCATATTTCCTTTAATATTCAAAGTATTAAATTCAAATTTTAATACAATACTTATCTATCATATTGTGAATTACTCTGAAAGTTCCTTGTAATTTTGTCGAAAACTCTGCATGTTATAAGCAAAAAGCAAGCGGAAAAATTTGGATTTTTTAAAAGAAAACCTTTATATCTTCCTTGAATATGCATGCTATTTTTATAAAAATACATGAAAGTATTGCACACAAGAAACAAAATCATTGCTAAAAGTTCCAAATGAAGAGGTTGTTTTTTCGGGCACAGAGAGATCTAACGTGGATATTCAGAAAAAATTCCAAGTCGAATTTTTTTATCGATTAAAATACTTTCTCCCTCTGCGCTTCGGAAACGAGAGAATAGTAGTAGTTTTGGAACAGTAGACCTCGCGTTCAAAAATAATCTAAGATCTACTCTTCATCGCAGCCTTTAAAGGTTTAGCCAATTTTTTTCGAAAGTGAATTATTTATTATTTAGTCTCTGCTTTTATTTGTATTCACAAAATTGCGATGAAATGTCTCAATGGCTCAAATATTTTTAAAGGTACAAACTCGCCTCTGGCGCGCCGAACACTGAAACCATTGATACGGTCACCACCTTGAAACGAAATGAAAAAATTAAAATCTTCACATATACGTCATTTCTAATGACTTCAAATAACATTCATGGCAAATCGAAGTAAACCGAACAATACGTTTGGACGTATTGTTTAGCAACGGATTCAGAAACCCTCCGCGCTTTTGTGCATGCGCCGAACGGAGTTATTTTCTTCAAAATAGGGGGGAAATGAAGAATGGAAGGGTGATGTATACATTTTACTGAGCGTGATCTAACCAAGAACTTCGGGAATGCGCTCATATGACTCATTGCCTGACACCCCTCTCCGGTGTAAAATCATCCAAAAGTAGTAGTCTCGGAACCCGTTGCTTAACAGTAACGGCGGAACAAACGAATTTACAGGACGAAATGCCGAACTTTCGAGTTAAAGCAGGACCTCACTTCGCTTGGTAAAATAACGCACAGTTTCTGCTTCTTCAATGATTGTGATACGGGCCTCCTCTGTCCAAATTCGTGGGTTCTATCTCCAATCAAAGTCGGTTGTATCTTTTTATGCCAGGAATTTAAATCGAATTCGAAGAAATCGAACAACGCGTTTGGTCGTGACTGCGTAACATGCAAATTTACAGCCAAACAGATAAAATGCCGAACGGTCGAGTTCAAACAATAATAGGTAATTACTTACCCGATGCGGCGCACTGATTTTCGAGGTAATCCCTGTTGCTCCCGACCACTTCTCTGAAAGCTTGTGGCTGGGACCTCCTGTCCTCTTTGCTCATGCGACAAACCCTCATCACTTCATCGTAGTCGGCAGACCTGCAGATGAAGTTCACCTCCGTCAAGCACAGTCTCTCGCACTCCTCTTTGGTCTGCACGTTCTGCACCTCTCTCTCGACGTAACCATTGAGGAAGGCATCACGGACTCGCTCGAAGGCCCACAGTCGATCCCCGCATAGATTCTCGAATAGAGATCTTTGAACTGTGGGAAGGAAAGTAAGAGAAGGATTTAATAACGAGATGTAAATTCGTAAAATTTAAAAAAATTAGTTGATACTGGGCAGAGCATCTGCTCTCTTGTGTCTACTCTTTGGCATTACCAAAATACATATGTTATAGGACAACGTATTTTGTCCACAATAGTAAAAATGCAGGTATGGAATTTCAGAATTGAGCATATTTAAAACTTCTCCGTATACACAAAGGTTATTGGAAACTCTTTGAAATTTAAAAAATATACACAATTATTAACGATAAAAATATAGTTAGTAGTTCTGTCCTCAGTTTATTATAAGAAATATGTGAATTCTACTTCGCAAGCTCAGTTTTTGCGAAAAAAAGTGTTTTACACCTGAAAGAATATAGAAGCAAGCAATATGTATGAAATTATGCATAAAAACAGGTTACCGATTGTTGGAGGAGTTTCAAACCGATCGTTGCCATCGACAAAAGAGAAATTAACATTTCTTTTGTCGCCGTGTATCTTAGCGTTTTTCAGATGTAGATTAGAAGAATTTTGGATTCAAAATTTTCTAGCTCTTATTCTGCATAACGATTTTACATTTAAATGAAAAGAATTTCAAAATTTTAATTGAAAACAACTTTTATAAAAGTTATTTAACAAAATGTACAAGCACTAAAATATTTTTGTTTTACATTCTTCATTGCTGAATTTCGTTAGAAAAGTAGTTTTATATTTAGTAGTTAAGGCAATTTCTAGCGTAAATTAACTTTTATATTATGTAAAATAATTTGAGGAAATATTAATTAATGATTTATATCTAATTATCTGCTGTTCAGCTGATTATGTTGTTCCATTCATTATCGCCAGCGTATTAAAGTTAAATTAATAAAACTTTTGCTTTCTTATTTAACATTTCCCCTTTAATCCACAACCCATAAGAATATGAAGCATTTCTAAACTGTATATAGTTAATTTCAAAGAGTGAATACTCAACTATGTTGTTCGTTATTCATAAAAAATACAGGTATATTTGATATCAGTATTCTAAAATCAAAATATAATAATCTTTTTCTATCATACAAATTTCATAATGTTGCATTGTAAGGAGATCTGATTGATAAGGATTAGTCTGATTGATAAGGACTAGACTAATATTGCGTTTAATGATAACCTTCAATTTGTCGATTATCATCAAGGTAGTATAAAGATTCAATTTTTCCTATTTCTTATAAGAAACATTCTCAGATAACAAAGCAAAATGCAACACATTTTCCTCAAATTACTCAATTGTTTCAATTCTCCGTTTATTTGTACCTGTACTGCAATTGATTATTAATAGAAATGAAATCTTATTCCTCAGAACAATTTCAATCATGAGAGCGGTTAAGTAGAAATGAAATTTTGCCCTTCAAGAATAACTTGAATCATGCCAGCGATTTAGAGGAAACAAAATTGAAAGAAAGAGAAATAAAAATGAATTAATGCGTTCTTATTGTTTTAAAATGGTATCAATGTAACAAGAAAAATCATGTATATAAATACATCATCAGTATACAATATATACTGCACATATATCAATATATCGTCAGTATACAATATATACTGCAAATAAATCTATATATACAATTTGTTCTGTTACAAATCGTCGCTGAACAAGCAACACCACGTATCAATTCCACCTCAATTTCAAAGAGGAAGAAAATTCTCAATTTTTTGCAACCAATAACGAATATTTCTGAATTCTTTTAGCATCTGATATAAACATAAGACCGCATGCTACAGCAAGTTGTGAAAAAAATTCAGAAATATTCGTTATTGGTTGCAAAAAATTTAGAATTTTCTTCCTCTTTGAAATTTCAAAAAATTGAGATAGGTGGTGTTGCTTGTTAAGCGACAAGATATGACATTTTTAAACAAGAAAATATTAACTCAATTTTCTTTTTCTTTTCATTTATTCACTTTTAGCTGTATGCAGAGGATATATTTAACATTCTTCGCTCGTAAATATCATGAATTAACAACTTTTGTTATCATAACAAACTTGGAATTCAAAATTCCTAATTAAGTTATTCACCAACCTCCATGAAAGCATGACTTCTCAAAGTAGTTGTTGTTCAGTCTGACATCCAGAGCATCTCTTCTTCCGACAGAGTTGACATTGTAGGACGCACATCGAAATCCTGCATAGTCCAAGGAAAAGGCAAGACACTGAGATTGTTGTTTGCACAGGTTAATGCAGTCCCTCGTCAGAGCCTGGTCCTGCTGCTGCAATAAGACAGATGTGCCCACGGATGGCCCAAAAGCAGTGCCCGTAGTTTTCTCAAATGATTCTATGCCACCAAAACAGTTTTGTGCTGTAAAATAGAAGGTATATTTTATCAAATAGTCTTTAATTAATCCGTTGTAATAATCTTGTGAAAATTATAGTAATAAATTTTTAAAAATTGATTTCGCCATTATACAGATGCGCGCACTTTTTGGACATTCTGCATGGAATATGTTAGCAATCGTTTGATTTGTTCGATTTAAAACAGTTTTATTTTTTTATTACTTATTTGCTCAGACTGTAAATTATCGTCTGATGTTACAAAGTTTATTTAATTGCAAGACGGTTTTTGTAAATTTACAATGAATAGAAGGTTATGTTTTTTTTTTCGAATTGAAATATTTATCTTCTGTTATTCAAAAACGTTGTAAAATGCCATGGAATCGGTGCTTCTATATTTAGAATAAATAGGATTGTTAATAACAAAGGAGAAACACAAAAAAATTGCATTCTGCTAAAAAAAATTCAAAAGTATTTCCAAAAAAGAAGCAAACTTCTGCAGATATTTCTAAGGTGAGAATATTAATTTTCCAATAAAATCTCCCAACTCAAAGAACTTTTGTAAAGTTATTAAATTGCTCCGTTTTTAATTGTAAATGTCTACAAATAATAAAGAAGAATGTGCGTGTATCTATCTGAGCATTGAAACTCAACAGGGCAGACTGCTGAACCTTGGGTACGAAATTTGGCACAAACACACTTTGGAGGGTGGAAATGTGCACTTCCAGACTATTTTTTATTTTAATTAGAATTCTAATTAATTAAAATCTAAGCAAAATTTTGGAGTTTTTCCTTGATAGCTTCGGAAAATATTATGCAAGAAAAATTATTTTTACCCCATCTGAAAATTTCAAAAATTATCTTTCCAATGAAACCAATTTTTTTTAATTTCAATAATTTTTATAAAAAATACTTTTGACATATTTTACAACAATTCTTTCATTGCTGCAATGAATTCAAATATTTTTGGAAGTTATTGGATTGGTTGAAGTTTAATAATTTACCGTTTCATATTAAAGCTGAAATTTTAGATGAGATGGCAGATAGAGAGAATTGGCAGGTGCGTATCACAAGAAACAGAGCAGATGTAAGTCTTCTAAAATATTTCAAGTTACATGTCTAACAAAACTTGAAATTTAAAAAAACTTTGCTGAGGAGATCGTTAAGACCAAGCTACGCATAAAAAAATGTATTGAAATGTTTCGTACACAATAAACCAGATGAACCAGCTGGTCGACAAAGGTGGTTAGTAAAACAATAAATAATGATTTGAATCTTAAAACAAATCAAAACATTTGGTTTTCATCGTCTTTTTCTTACACATGTGCCGAATGTGAGGCCGAATGTACATGCCGAATGTGAGGTTAGATCGATTTCACTGAAGATCCGCCGTGTATGGGGCCTGTTGCACATTAAATCATACGTAATGGTCAATGAGTCATGAGCTTTGCGTGTGTCCCCTACTGACGTCAGGAGCTTTGCGTGTATCCCCTAATGACGTCATGAGCTTTGCTTGTGTCCCCTAATGAAGCTCCTGACGTCATTCCCGTTGGTATGGTGCGGAAGTTTGGAGAGAGGTTTCCAGCTCAGATGTCGTCCTTGCCATCTCACCGCGGTTAAATATTACGAGATCTGTAGCAAAATAGTACTCGTATTGCTTCAAAACAGGACGTTAATATAACTAAACTAACTAAAATAAACTGTAGAGTTAGATGCAGATTTCTGTATACGAAGCAATTATCTGCTGAAAATTGGTAATGGTAATAATGGCCTAATGGTAAGGTGTCAACTTTTGGACCGGAGAGTTGCAGGTTCGAAACCTGATTCCACGTCCATTGGGCCCGTTGCACGTTAAATCATACGTAGGGGGTCAACCATCCTCCCATTGGTGTGGTGTGGAATTTTGACGAGGAGGATGCGTCATCGGACCGCGGTTCAAAATTACGAGGTCCGTCATAAAATAGCCCTCATCTTGCTTCGAAACGGGACGTTAATATAATTAAATTAAACTGATGAGAAATGGAAAAATACCTGAATACACTTCTATTTAGAACTTATGATTGCGTTGTCGGTTTTGCATACAATGGAAAATTAAACATAAAGATAGATGAGAAAATATATAAATAAATTCCTCGCATTATTAAAATAATATTTCATTGTCAATATTATAGAAGAAATACAATCTCTTTATATAGACAGAGACATCCCTCAATTAAAACGCTTTCCATACAAAAAACAACCATACATCTAAATCCTTAATTTAATCGTAGATAAAAAAATAAGCCAGTATCACTCCAATACCTTTAACTCTCACATTCCTACTAAATCACAAGGTGTATCACGCATGGACTTTTGTACGTTTAGACTCTTGAAAAGAGAAATGAACCAACAATCCTAAATTATTAATTAAGCCTTAAACTATTAATGGAGTATGGAAAGTTGTGAAAGAGAGGTGGGAAAAGTTGCCTATATTAATTTATTCTTAATTAGCATTATTTTCATTGAAATTAAGTTATGTAATGACAGCTAACAACAATAATAATCAAATTGTAAACTTAAATCGCAAGGATTGTAAGCCAAATTTGTATTAAATCAAAATCGCAACAAGAGTCTCTGTAGTTATTCGAGCAGTGGAATAGCAGATACATCTTTATATTACTGAGACATTAACCCTCAGACTGCGTATCCCGCGATTTCCGCGGGTTGGAATCAAGTCTATTTTCTGCTGCAGTCTGCGATTTTCGCAGGCTAATGTGTTCACTTATAGCGTTGGATCATATTATACTAATAAAGCTTTGCATATAAATAACAGCTTGCTTGGCTCAACGGTATTTGAACACGTTTGCAAACGTTGCGTCTAAATAGTGATTTTAAAAAATTACACAGTCAGAGGGTTAAGGGGACACTTTACCCAAAAAAATGACTAAAACGACCATTTTCATTTTATTGGCTTATTTTGTTCCTCTTATCGTTTAACTTATTGTATCCAAATTTCAAATTTATGCCTTTAATATTTCAGAAGTTATTCAAATTTTTATTTACGATGGCTATTGAAAAACATGCGCAAATGACAATTTAAATGGCTTTTTCTCCATGTGAACTTTTCTGCACTTTCATGTTTTCAAAATGCTAAGGCTTTTTTCCTTTTTAAGATAGAGCTTTCAAATTTTTTGTACACGTTTTTCATTATGTATATGATAAAACTGTGCATGCAATAAGAATTCAGTTATTCACTTTTTTTTTATTTGCAAGATATAAAATGAGGTACAGCTAACTTTCCTCATTTTTCACCATATTATTCAGTAAAATATCTATATTTAAGCGGCTATTAGATACACCTTAAAATCCATGTACAGTTTTATGTAATATATTTCAGTGAATCTACAAATGAAGTTTGAAGCAAAAATATTCATATTTGAAAAAGTAGTAGGAATTTTTAATTTTTTAAAAAATTTTAAATTTCAACTAAGAAAGCAGGTCAAAATGGATTTTGATCTCCTATATATGATTGTTAAGTCTCAATAATATTAAAACTTTTTCAATAATATTTCATATAAAAAAAATGTTGAGAAGGAAATGTGTCCCCTTAAATATTAAGATAAAAATTAATCTAATCTGACTGACAAAATAATTTTTTTAAAAATTATAAATAACAGATATCAGTTCTCTCACCCATCATTTATTTTTGAAATATAATTATTAGGTAAAAGAATATTATATAAAATCACATTCTGTTTCCTACTTTTGTGCCCCTGTGCAACGGAGACAATAATAGAAGCTATGCAAGTGTTCCGACAAGATAACTGAATAATGTACACCATTTGATGAAGATTATATAGGAGAATGTAATATTCATCCCTATTCCATATGCACAAAGCGCCGAAATCATATATGCGCAGTTAATATATCCAATGTAATGTTTGTGGTAACATATATTCGATGCATTCAGTTGATCAACACATTTCAGAATTGTATACATCTGCATCCTGAGCATAGATATCGTGCTGCAAATTAGCAGTTGACCCTGTTAACAACGGACTTCAGAAATTCTCGAGTTTATGCGCATTCTAGGAAGCTTGAGTTACTTAGATCACTTAGCAAATCTACAATAAGTAAAACTTGTTTGTGTTTCTAATATTATTCTTTGGAATGCAATTGCATTCAAGTAATTGTAAAAATGCAATCATCTTAATTTTTGTATTAACCTTTCAGTAAAATTAGTGGATTTTCAGTACATTTCTAGAGTTCAGATGTTTGATCGAATCAATACAAGTCTATTAAAAATTAATAATAATTTTTACATAAAATTTTGGGAAATCTGTTGGATCAGAAATGTGAACTGTGGTTATTAAATAAGAGGAAAAGTTCCTTTTAGGGGAACTTTTTTCTTATATGCAAAGAAAGGCTCACACAAATTGCTCTTTTTTGCTATTTAATGAATTATCACAAAATATTACTTGTGTTTTAAAGGTAAAGATGCTTCATAAGAGAAGGTTATATAATCGAATATGTTTTAAGACTAACGTTTCCCATGATTAACCGAAATCTAGCAGTAAATTTTAGTCTTCAAATATAATTTTTCCCTCAATTCTTTGCAAAAATAAATTGGATCCTCTTGGAAAAATTTAACGAATTCTCCTCGAGTTTGAATATTTTTAGTGACAATAGACATTACATCTTATTATCAAAACACTGTCTGTAATATTTTACTTTAAAACATTCCCAATGATTATTCCTGTTAATTTCGAACTCGCATAGCATTATTCTACCAATCTGGATCTCATATTGTGCGGTTTTATTCGAATCTGATGACCTGTGAACGTTAAACACTGTCGAAAAAAGGGCACAAATGCAGTTTAGAGGTCTCAAAGGCGCACTATAAAATTCCAAAGCAGTAGTACTTCTAAAAACCACTCAGCATTACATATATAAATATTTGAATGCACGTAACATGGAAAAAATGGTGGATTTTTTTAACAATTTATATTTTTAACGGTATTTCTCAGATCTAATGACTGAAGTTACAGACGAATCTTTATAATTAAATTGGGTATTAAATTTTCTTTTAAGTTTTTCAACTGATATTTTTTTAATATAAGCCAGCACATATATTATTGAAACATGCGACTACACATTGGCACCTCTCTATAAATCATAATTAATATATATATATATATATATATTAATAAATAAACAGGCCGAGAAAATAAATACTTCTTATTTTATTATCAAACTATTTAAGTACAATATAGGAGAGTGGTGGGTGTGGGTATACATGCATCTCCATTTAGGTTACAAGTAAAAGTGCACAGCAAAATCCCTGTATTCTCTCAGATAAGGGAATAACATATTGACACGTGATCAAAGAGAAGGGAATATTGGGTGTTTTTAATAAATTACGTAAGCGTCTCAGGGAAAAAGTCTGGTGCCAAGGAGACGCCGTCATGATTTTCTGTGGGCACGTGAAAGCGATTAAATATTCTTTTAGTAATAAATATGCCAAAATGAGAGATTTAATATACCTCCAGCGCGGGAAAAGAACGAAACTGGAGTTTTAGAAAAGTGATTTTGAAATACATTAAGATTTTAAAATATATAATATTAGAATTTGAAATATATATATAATATAAATCCAAATATAACTAGTATATAATCATACAGAAATAAAGTAAACAAGAATTAAATCTTATATCAAAAAGTCATTATTTGAACAATACAACAAGTTTAAATAAAATCTAATAAATTGAAATTACTAAAGATACCATAAACAAAAATCAAGTTTAAACATTATATTTCAACAAATGAAAGAACACTGTTGTTATTAAAAATAATGAAATAGGCAATCCAAGTAAATGTAGTTTTCAACAATTAAAATAGCAGCTTGGCTGTGGACAAGCTTCAGCCAGATATATATATATATATATATATATATATATATATATGCAAGACAACCGAATATTGTCTTTTGTCTTAGAATTATTCAAAATACCTTCGATTAACGGCTGTTATTATTACCACTGAACTTCTTTCAGACAAAATAGGAATTTGTTCATTGTTTGATACACCGTATTATTAAAAAGTTCGTCACATAAAAATTATATGCACGTACGGCAATCTATAGGCCTCTACAGTAACTTGCGATCATGAAATATCTGTGTTTAAACAACTTGTTGCTTAATAAAAAGCTGTCATTAAATGTTAAAGTATCTCTTGTATCTGTTTAAGCTCAAGCAAGAAAATAAATACTTGCAATATATCTATAATTATATGATATGTTTAGAACATATTAGTTTTTATTATATAAATATTTTTACAAGTGATCCTTTTTGCAATATTTTTTTTCTTACTAAATTGATATTAAGTATAATTTCCTAATACATCATCTAAAGTACAGTATAGTTGAATAATACACTAGCATGAAAGGATAAGAAGAATTTAGATAACAAATAATTCTGCCAAGTGGATTAACTGCTATTATCCAAAAATTCGATAAATATCTCAGAATTATCTTGAGTTAAAGATAAAGGAATCGAAATAGGTATATTAGGATAATGATGTTAAACAATTTCTTCGACCTTGGTAGCAAAGCATAATTTCCTCGAAGTTGATTTTCTTGAAAATGAATGATAAAACATAGTAAAGTAATATATTTTAGTTTTGTAAAGAAATTTTACACTATTTAGAAATCTGAAATCATATCTGTTGTCCGAAATTAGAAGGTCGCAGTAAACTATGAAGGTAAGCATTTTTACGACGATTAAAAGTGATGTAGTAAAGTCTCTAGAAATTTCAAGTAATTATAAGTTTAGTTAACAAGTATTCGTGAAAATTCTATATTGGCGTGAATATACGCATATCAAAAAAAATTTATCCGAACTTTTCGTTTAATCCCACTGTATTTTGAGTTTCAGAAAGCCTTTTGTTCATTCTTTTTATTTATACTGATTATTTTTCACTGCAATGTTTCTTAAAGGTTGATAAAATTTGAGGACAGTAAAAATTTAGTTATGAGGCTCGCAAGAAGATTCTTTATTACCATAAATATATCCTAAAAGGGATCTAATTTTAAACAATCTTTCCTTTTCAGGATTTATGATTTATTAATTTTCGAATATATTTTATCATTTACTAAACGCCTTTCGCGATCGGAATAATAGCTTTCCAGGCTGTTAAACTATCAATACGGAAGGCATAATTATTTAAAATCCCCCATTATTACTTAAGAAGTCTGAAATAAAAATATTCAATAAAAACTTAAATGAATGTAGAAGTATATACCTATTTCCATGCCTGCTTTCAAAATAAAACATTTTAATACTAACTTCATTGAGTTAAATATCTCTGCTTGGCCAAATTTGACAGCAAAATATTAACAGGTTAGAAAAATTGTAAATCATTTACGTCATCATATATATTGGATTAAATATTAATATGATTCTTTGAAACACAAATTAAAGTAACCTAGAAATAAAACTAAATTTCCAAAAACAACTATCGAGGAAAATGCTTAAAAAAAATTCATAAAAAAGTTAAACGTCGAAATTGTTCAAATATTGAATTTTGCGAGGAGGAAAAGCTTCTTTTCATTATTTCTTAGTTATGATGTCTAAAGTGGGCAAAATTTAAAAAGTAAAAAGCGAATCAAAATTGCTGTGAAATTAGAATGAAGCAAAAAATAATTGTCGTTTTAAAGCAAAGTAAAAACAAAATATTCGTTATCACAATATACAAAGTATTAGTATGAAGCTGATTTAGAAAATATTTGATTGGATTAAATTTATCAAATGAAATAAAAAAATATCTTCATTCAATTAGCTTGAGTTGAAAACATAATTTAAAAGTTATATGTCATCCAACCTCAGGAAAGTTCAACTCTGTTCTAGACTTAATATAAGTAAAAGAAAGAAAACTTTGTTAACCATAGCTTTAACAATAGAAAATCTAAGGCGACATAAACGATTTCACGAACCAATGAAATTAGTTTGATTTTCATTACAACAATGAAAAGTATTTTTGCAAATTATGCATAAAAATATTTCTTAAAAATTAACAAATTAAGGGGAAACTATTCAACAGTTATATTGATATCCTTCAAAAGATGATTTTTTGAATTTTAAAATAATGCAAAAATTATTTTTGTATGATAATATTTCCGGAAGTTATCAATGGTAAAGTCAAATTTTGCTTAATTTTGAATTAATTCAAATGTAATTAAAATTTCAAAAAAATCAATCTGAAGTACACATTCTCACCCTCCAAAATATATTTGTCCAAATTTGGTAGCTCTACGTCCAATGATCTGCCCTGCAGAGAGCCAACACAAACACAGATATAGATTCGCTTTTATTATTGGTAGAGAAAGTAATTATTGTGTTTGTATTTAATTGCGATGACAATGAACTGGTAACAATTTTGACTTCCTCGCAACTATCACACTTGGTGCGGAAAAAAAAATCGGCTTTAAGTTACATTTGTAAGGTGCTGACCTTCAGCCAATACAGTACAAGCTGACCAATCATTATCGTCCGCTAGTCACGGTTGAAATTCAGAAAAAAAAAACATAGTAATAAAGCTTATTTCAGTTTTAATCCATTTTATATAGTATGTTCTACTTTGGTTTAGTTATATTAACGTCCCGTTTTGAAGCAACGCGAGGGCTATTTTGGGACGGGCTTGCAATTTTAAATCAAGGTCAGATGACTAGGACGACACCTGAGCTGGCACCCACCTCTCCAAACTTCCACGCCACATAAGCGGTAGGACGTTTGGCCCCTTACATATAATTTAACGTGCAACAGGCCCAAAACACGACGAATCTTCAATGGAATCGGGTTTCAATCCTGGAACCCTCTAGCTCCATAGCCGAGAACTTACCACTAGGCCACATCGGCCTCATGTTCCACATCGTTCAGGACAGTAGCGAAAACTTTTGCAAAAGCGCGTCTGAATAAAAACGAAATTTTTGAGACATTTTTTTTTATTTTAAATCTTTGGCACTCTGAGCTGTTAGTTATGAAAGTGGATAAGTTAGTTTCTTAGATTAAATGCCAATACTCTTGAAGAAGCACGAATGCTACAAAAGACTGCCCCTTTCTTTAATTGTGCATTGTATAAAATATAGAAGAGGGGACCCTGCAATTCCATTTTTGTCAAACTTCAACGTGATACCAAAGAAGTTTCAATCTCAACAAATATAATGTTTATCAGGCCCGCTCATTTTCCGTTGTTGTGAGACACTCAGTCTTTCCTTATTTTGCAGCCGCATCTGTTGATAATTTAATAACATTTGCAGAATTTTTTTTTTTGAAAATCTTATTATTAGAGCCCAGCAATTATCTTTAATTTTAGCTAATTATTATAATCGATTATTCGAATCTGCATTATTTTACTATAACTATTGTTCAATTTTTGTTCAATATATGCAAATTTAAGAAATTAAGATAGGTTAAAGGCACGGATATTCTGAAAAGTAACGGAATCTTCTTTAGAAGATCGCATACTGGACATTCTTTTAAGGTATATTATGTTGAGTTGACATGCATCAAGACATTTAGAAAAATAATGATTTAAAAAATATTAAATGGGTTTGTTGTGAAAAACAATTTAAGGAATAATTATAATTTCCATTTTTCTATATGAAAACAATTTTTGATTAATGATCAATGTTAAGACTAAATTGCAAATATTTACGCTAGAACATTTTTCTTAAAATTTCTGAGGTGAAAAAACAGATATTCATCAAAGTATTTTTCAGAAATATATTGAATTGAAACAGGGCTTAAGAGAACTTAAGTTTTATTTCAAAAATAAAAAGTTGTGTTTGTAATAGGCCAGAAATAATTCACTACATTTGCAAAATGTCTATTAAAATATCCTTGATATTGTTTAGCAACGGATTCGGAAACCCTCCGCTCTTTTGCGCATGCGCCGGGAGGAGTTATTTTCATCAAAATAGGTGGAAAGTGAAGAATAGAAGGGTGATGTTTACATTTTACTGAGCGTGATCTAACAAAGAACTCCGGAAATGCGCTCATATGACTCATCGCCTGACACCCCTTTCCGGTGTAAAATCGTCCAAAAGTGGTAGTCTCGGAATCCATTGCTGAACAGTAGGTAAAAAGCTTTTTGTATATAAAAGATTTATGGGACAAAACCAATAAATAACAATTAGACATTTATCAAAAAAGTAGATCACTTACCAGTGCTGAATTTTATGAAGATTATTAATATCACAAATATCCTAAATGAGCAAATGTAATTCATTCTACTTCTGAAACAAAAGAAATGAAACATAATGTAATTTGCAGCTTGATTTCTAAAATATTTCAAGAGATACATATTAACAAACATAAAAAAACAAAGCCATTTAATTATTTTGAAACATTTGCAACCTTATAAAATACGAAATGTTTGTTTACTCTTAATTTAATATGAAGGTTATTTCAAATAAATTAAAATAATAATGAAAATAAATGTATTACTTATGGATTTCTTCTTTTATAAATAAATTGTGTAGTTTATAAGCAGTATGTTTACTTCATGCATTTTTAATGAGACACAACTAGACCTCTAAAATTTATAAAACGATTAACTTTATCAACGAAAATCTCTCTTAAAGCATTTCATTTATCTAAATGACGAAAAAATATTGTAATCCTAAAATGTGTAAAATGAACATAATTTTCAATTCGCTTTTCAAATAAAAGAAACTTAATAGTTTCCGAAAGTTCATATCTTCTTAGTTACCGGAGTAGATCCTTACTTTTAAAAACATTTAACTAGTGATAAATCCACATTGAGAAAATAAGATTCTTTTGGTGTTACATTAATAATGTATCATAATTAGTTAATTATATAATTTCAGTTAGGTTAAAAATTATATTTATAAATTGTGCCCAAAAGTATTCATAGCTTCGTGATCTGAAAGAAAAGCATAACCATCACGTTGAAGTACTCCATGTTAAAATAGATAGGATTAATCCACACTTGGAGGTAGTGCAAAAGTTGTAGGGTTAGTTAGTGTGTTCTTTTCACAACTGACTATAGATTTGAAATCATTCTTGTGCCAGACAGCTCAAGAGGTATAAATATACCGTATCAAAGTAGCATGACGATTCCGTAATCAAACTTATTATTTGGCTACACATAACATAAAACATATCTTGGAAGTTTAGTTTTTTGGTTATTAATATTTATACTATCTCTCAAAATATTTTTTTTAATTTTGAGTTCGTTATTTCATAGCCAGCGAAACTATTTATATGCCTTTTTAAAGAAAGTTTAATCCGAAATCCAATGAGAAAAATACAATTAATGCATCCTCTGCACAGGGAAAGAGGCTCACACTCATGATGATTTAGCACTATTACGAATCATTACATACCTAACAAATAAATGACAAATACGTCGCCCCTATTTTCATCGTTTTAAACCCAAATTCACAGATTTTCTGTAAATTATTAAAAATTGATTTAATAATATTAAGATAGAAAAAAATATTATTAAACAAGAATTCTGATAAACCTGAGAAATCAAATTCTTGGAAGAGCGGGTTGACTTATTCGCACGATGGAGGATATTTAAATCTGTTAGTTTTTATCACTTGAGCCTCATGAGTAAAAAATACCCATACGAGTCTTCGAAATTCATTTCTCTTAAAAACTAACCCAACCAGTCAAAATTTTTGGAATAATGTTTTTGTTTTGTTGTGATTAGTACCCTGTCTAAACTGTTGTACTACCACCAACGATAGGAAGATTTTACTTTTCTTCATAAATTATTTTCTACATTTCAGAGGTAATAGATTCGACTTTCAGAAGTTTTAAACATACTGATGTGACTACAAAGAACCTGAAACCGCAATGGAGTCAGTCATAGAGGCATCACAATCACGTGGCAAACATAATCGTGTGAATCTAACATCTAGCAACACTGCCTTATGCCATTCACGTGGCAAACATAATCGTGTGAATCTAAGATCTAACTGCACTGCCTTATGCCATTTTTAACGCTACGCCATTCATTCTTCCTCCTTGTTATTTCCTCTACAAGATCTTCAATAGATTTCAAAATCAATTGGAACAGCGCATTTAACGTGTGTCTCTTGAACATGAAAGGTCGCCATGCCCTGGTGCTAATATCTCGACTTCTTGGCAGGAATGTTCCAGGTTCCAACTCGATTCCATCAAAGATCCGTCATGTAAGTAGGTCTAATGAAAGTTAAATATGGCATCGAAGATCACACATCATCCCGTTGTGCTGCAAAAGTTTACGGAAGGGTTGACAGTTCAGTGTTGTTCCCCACTGACCATGGTTCAAAATTGCAAACTTCGTCTCAAAATGGCCCTAGGTGATTTCAAGAAACGGGTCGTTAATGTAAGTAAACTAAATTTAACGTGCGCATAAATTAGCTTCATTACGAAGATGAGACTTTTTACTCCATTCACATTCATCACATGAATAAATACAAGAATCACAAAAAATATGAATTATGAAATAAACTTTTTATGCTGAAAAAAGCTAATTTCATTCAAACAAGTAATCTTTTGTTTATATGGATTACGTAGATTTATACAAACAAATTGACCTTTCAATTGTCTCGCAAAACACGCATCATTAAGAGATGATGTCGGATTACGCCAATTCCCTGTTTTCTATTAAAGGTCATTTCCCTCAACACCTCTATTCTAGACGTAACTAATATTTTTGTCATCTTTTTCCTATCAAAAAGAAAGAAGGAAAAAATGCTAACGGAATCCAATGGTTTCCATTATCCTTCTCCATTTGTAACACCACATTTGCTGTCCGCAAGTAACGCCCCTCTTGTGTTGATGATTCTGTCATCAACAATCGAAAAAAAGAAACCTCCAGTCCACACATACCAATAAACAAAACCCGAACCGGCGGCCTTGTTGGCAAATTGAATCACTTGCGAGTTGGCACGGCGTCTGCCATTGTTTCTATATGACATTGAGGCAGAAAAATGAAAAAACCAATCTACGCCTAATAAAAGAGAACCCATGCACAGGTGTCAATAGCGGTATCGGAGGTCAACCCTTAAACCAAACGGATATCGGACGTCTACTACTGGACTCCTAGCGGATTGACCCATTGGTGTCAAACGATTTGGTCTTGGTTCAGTGAATAGCTTTGGATGCCTACATAAAGCAATATCCTTCTACATTTTAGGCAATCACCTCCGCTCGCAATTAATGAATTTTATCTTACAACCCCATTGGGCAGTCCCCGTTTTGCGGTGCGTGCTACAACATGGTGCCTTGTTTTTGCGAAACTCATGTTAGGGAGGGTTACTGTTACAGGGTTGCATTCTAATTTCGTTTTTCAACGCCTGTTCCTGAACACGGCTTTACCAAATCTATTTTTGATAATGAAGAGGTGTTGTCGGAAACAATTTCGGGCCCTGGAGTTTATAAAATGCTGCACGCAAGTGGTGAAAATAACCTGCTGTTGCAAGAACACAATTTTGTTTCCTGCGTTGTTGTTGTTCGAATATTAAACTTATTTATTCATTTACTTAAGTTTGGTGTCGAAATGGTTAAAGCACATTCTATGCAAGAAGGATACACCTCTTCATTTTTCTTTTGTTTAAAATGAAACGTTAAACACGTAGCGGATGTCACTGTTTTTGACTACTAAAGTATAAAACATTGTAAAAAAGAAATGAACACTGTACTCGTATTCCCTTAAGTAGTACAGTGTAATATCTTCTTTAATTCCATGCCAAATTCCGAATTCAAAGGAAGAGAAGTATAAAGATCATATAGGAATATTATTTATAATGAGATTATTATTTTAAATGATATATTGTTCTATTTAATTTATCGGTAGTAAATTTATCGGTATGTAAATTTATCGGTAGTTATAAGTAGTAGATATAATATGGCGTAAACTAGAAAAATATGTTCCTTACTGCAGAATAAACAGACTTTTTTATGCATGTGTTTGTATGTGAGCTATACTTTCTTTTGCACCGGAAATGATATAATTTAGCAAATAAAGTTGATAGCATTGAAAAGTTTGTCGATTTGATTTAAGGCTATTCCTAGAATATTTCCCTTTCTCATAACTTCAAAAGAAAACGGGAGCTGCTGGGTAGCGAAAATCATTCCAGTTTCTCTTCTAGATGAAGGTCTAAATATTTGGAAATTTTAGACCTTCAAACGGAAAAATCTACCAAAAAAAAAAAGAATTTAGTTAAGAATCTAAAAATAGACAGTCAGTCCAAAGTAATCTTGCAAAATTGCCCATTTAATACAATCACAAGCTAAATATTTTCAAGAAATTATATAATTCTTTATATTTTTGAAGGATACATTTCAACTGTTATATTTCATAGAATTTTTTTCAGTTATTATTTTAAGGAAAATAACTAAGTCCCGACTGTTTTAATTTTTTAAAGCCGGAATAGTAAGTCGTAGTAAATCTTATTTTTATCACGTTCCATGTTAGTAGCGCAACAAAAGTAATTTGCATCTGAGGCTGCAGTATTTTTTTTTCGCCCCCCGCGTCGCATATGTCTTACAAATGCGAAAAAAATACCCACTGAAATTTTTGTTTCCATAGCTTCTACAAAGAATTGACGCCGTGGTGGAGGTGGGGATCTGCGCAGCATAGCTTTTCCCTGTAGCTAGGACACTGTTTAATGTCAATCCTTATAAATCAATGTACAGATAAGTGAATAATTATTTAGGCAAGAACATGAAATTCATTGTAAAATGCATCAAACATCAAAAAAGTTATAATTGCATGTGCGCATAATTAATTAATTTAATTCTGAGTATTAAGGCACTTGCCTTAATACTCAGAAATAAATTTTTATTGAACAAATTTTGATGTTGGCATATGATCAGAATGTATAAGTGTATAAGTAACTAAACGAAAAAAAAAATTCTTCGGCAAAAGTCTAAAACTTTTCAATTCGTTTTTAAAGTTTAAAAATAAGTCTAAAAAGCCCATATCTACGCGACGTATACCTGCATAATCACCAAGTATAGCAAAGTACTAAATATATTTATTTAACAAATAAACTATATTTTTTAAACTATTTACTAACGGACCAATTTGATTCTATGTACGCTGTAAAATTGTTCTAAAAAAATTATTTTATCAATAATTAATCTAATTTCAAGGTTTTTAGTCAAATAGACCATTCACTCGGAAAACCATTCAGAAAGAAGATTTTCAGTTTAAAACTAACACTAACAATTTGTATTGCAAAGTAAAGATTTGATTATCGCACTCATTAAACATTTGCTATTTGCAAACATTCGGTAAAAATTTTAAAAATTCGACCAATAAACATCTTTCTTACATAAAAAAATTGTAAATATGCAAAAGGAAGTTTTGTAAACAAAAATTTACTTCTTTAAAGTCGATTTTCTTTAATAGATTAGTTTTAGAAAAAAAATAATCCGTTTCTTAGATATTTTAAATTACTTTTTATTAAGTAATCTAATTAATTATTCGCCCAAAAATGCTTCCTGTGGTTATTTAATTCAGTTAATTAAATCTTTTGAGTCTCAATTCAATTAGAATAATTTCAATGCAATGTTTTTGCTGAAGATAAACATAAAAACCCATTTACATAAATGAATGTCCAGATTAAGAAACATCGGGGAATTTTATTATGCTTATTAAATGACTTACGTTATTTTTAAATTCATAAATTCTTTAAAATAAAGTGATGAATCGTTGTGAGGGTTTATTTTTTTCTAAAACTAAGTTGGTTTTTATAGAATTCCTCATATATAGATATTCTAAAAGAATGGACGAAATTTCGTGACTTATATATCTGAAAGATTAACATCTAGATAATAAAACTTTCATTGATTAGCAGAATATTGAATAAAATTTTTACGCTTAAAATTCCCACTTCTCTAAAAACTCTACAATTTTAATTCAATTTTGTTTTCGACTTTTAAGTAAATTCTCTGAGTAGAACTCATCTTGTTATTTATTTTGAGTTTCACGTGGATTGATGGATTTATGAAAAGACTTGAGGGATATTGGTTCTGTTTTTTTAATCAATTTATGAGATTCTAAAAAGTTTTGTTATTTAATTTAAGTTTCAAGTCTCTTTTATCTTATTTTTCAATAATTTGTCTTATATTTTAATGATATTCTATATTTAAAATATATATTTTAATGAATTTTAGCATAAAACGTTATATAATGATACTTTATTACATTTAAATATAATCATATATTTAAATATGATTATATTTAAATGATATTTTAATATAATAATAGTTAAACATATTATTATAATTAATGATATTAATTGATATTTTGTATTTAAATGATATTTTAAACATAGAATGAATAGATTTCAGTAGCAATGAACAGCGTTATTGTTTTTTCTAATTGCTTTTCAAGTATGATCATATTATTTACTATAAATGTATTTTTACGCTCTCAACTCATGTTGTTAGATTTTATCTTGGTTTTGATTTTACTGGCTTTATTTATGTTTATACTTGTGTCTAAAAAATATTATATAAATTAATTACCTCTCTAATATAACCGAGCTTTATCTTTTTTATGTAATCCGAAGGCTTTTATTGCGAAGATAACCAAATAGAAATATTTGAAAACAGAGTTTAATTTACTGTTCAAATGTCTTCTTTCATAGATCAGCTCTATTTCGATAATTAGCATAAAATACTTAATCTAAAATCTCTTATCATGTATTTCTTCAGAATTTTTAAGAAGTGGTTTTTTAAGATGAAGAAATTATAAAACATCTTACATTCAGGCCCCCTATGAGTTCCTATCCCCCATAAGCTTCGGTATATGAAAGAAATATAGTAAATATTATTCTATAATATTTTTATCAGGTATTTCTTTAGAATTTAAGAAGTTATCTCCATAATTTTAAAACATCTGACATTTAGACCCTAAAATCTTCTCTCTGAATAAAATTTTAAATCAGTATTTCGTAAACTACGGGGCGTGAAGTAATAAATAGTATGGCGTAAAGTACTGAAAAAAAACAATTAAAATGAAAAAAATTAAAATTAATTTAAAAAATAAAATAATCCCATATAAATATGTAATCTCATTTAATTAACATAAAAATTATTTTGATACTAATGAAAGTATGTTGACAATTTGAATGTTTCATTCATTTGCATTTATACAAATTTAAGTATGCCATTTGATTTTTCTATTAATATAGTGTATATTTGCATTTTTTATTTCAAACAATGCTCTTTTAACTTTTAGCCTTCTTTTATTGTCTATATGCCATCCTTCTGTTATTCCGTGCCCCACAGGAGAAAAATGTCTACTATAATGCGTTCATTCTTCCTTTTTCTTGATATTTGCAAATCAATTTCATAAACAGCTATTTCTGAAACAAAACATGAAATCAATTCCCTCAAAATGAAGAAAATGGCTTATAATAAAAATTCCATCATTACCTTTAAGAACTTCTTTAGAATAAATTTAATTTCGAATTAATTTGTTGGCATTTAAATATACCGACCGTCTGCCCTTTCACCATCTGATCATTATAAGTTTATTTTGACTTCAAAAAAGAAATTAATGGGCATAATCTAATGGTAATCATCGTATGTTTCTGTTTGGAAGTATTTCTTTAGTATCTTTCAATTCTGAAAACCATTTATCGTAGCAATTTCTATGGAACAATTAATCAAAAAGAATCCTGTTCATGACAAGAAAATTGATTTCAAATGGAAACTTCATTAACTGAAATGTTTCAAATAATGTTTTTGAATATCCGTTATTATGTATAAATAATTTAGATTTTCAATTAAAATATTTACTCAAATTATTTTAATAAAAGTTGAATTTCTGCATTAATATAGATGATAGACTCAAACAAAACATTTCAATTTACTGTTTGTTGCTAAAAATAAATGAAGATTATAATTTAAATTTCAAGCAATTTTGAAAAAAAAATTGGGGGCAGTTTTGAAATATTTTACATAATTAATTTATTCCTGATACACATGCACAAGTTTACTTTTATCAGACTCTATATAAATTTTTTTAAAAAGTTTTAAATATTAAGTAATTGTTTTAAAAAAATTTCAATATTTAAAGTTGAGTTTAAAAAATGTCAAAATTATTAAAACTTTTATAACTAAGCTTAAAACTAATTATAATTTAACCAACGAATACTAAAATAAATTTATTTTCAGTTTTAAGCTTATTATAGTTACTGCATTTCATTTCTTTCTAAAATTCACAAAAACTACCCACGCAATTTTCTCTATCCTTCAGACCAAAATAGGAACCGGAAACATTAAAATTTTGCGGCAAGATCTCAACGGTTCCCAAGCAAGTGTAATGCCAATCCACTCATTAAATGTTGCAAACGAATCTGAGCTGTTGGCGTATTTTTGTTGAAAGCTTTCTGGTATTGAGGTCGTATCCTGTAAAGGCAACATTACTTCTGTCGGAAGTTTCGCCTGGGAATATCAGGATTGGGCATCACTAGTGATTTAGCGACAAAGGAAGAGTCGAGATTTACTCGCATTTTATTCTCTGTATTCCGGATTAAAATTCGAAAGGCTATTATCCCTTTCATAAGTGAAACTAAAATTGACTCATAAGGTGATAAAGTTGAAGACAGATTATTTCCTATTACATTTCTTTTTCATGTATTTTTCGGTTTTCAGGTACTTTGCATTTCGATTTTTACTTTCTCGTATATGAAGTATCCAAAAAGAAATTGCTGTAATCCTCAAAAAATTTGACTTCAAGAATTTTGACGAATATCCTCATTTTAGAATCCAAATAAAATTGAATTATGTGCGTCGGAGAACTCAAAAAATCATTGAGATACACGAATGAAGTTTAGAAGGCGATCTTTAAACCAAAGTTATAGATCTGTGTCTAATTTTACATCATCTTTGTTTGTCTGTATGTGCATCTCACTAACAGGAAAGGCAGTAATGATTCGAAAATGATTCTTCACCAGTTTTAGCACTAAACCTCTACTTTATCTTTATACCCCAGAACTCGGAGACAAGACGCCTCCCTGTTGGTTGGATGGGTAAGCGTGAAGCTTTATTGAAAACAAAAAAAAATACAAACATAGAATTTGAGTAGCATAATTTGGAAAACCGAAAACATTAACAGAACATAATTTTAAACATTGACATGCCTGAAATGAAAAACAAAACAGGAAAATGCTAAAAGTTTAAAATATGACAAAAAGCAGAAGTTAAATGTCTTTCCAGTTCATGGTCACGAAGAATTCGCTATGAAATTTTAAATTCGGGGGATGGAAATGTAATATCTTTATTCTTTTAATAAAATACATCAAATTCCTAATTTTCGCTCGAAAGAGTGTTGATGTCAATACTCGTCTCCAACAGAGATCTTCCAAGTTCCGGTGCTGGTTTCTTGAGGTGAAAAGAGCTGATAAGTAGGCATTCTGTGGCGTAATAAAAGGGACTTCCTAGCTACACCTCTACTGCCAAGTCAAAATGATACTACAGTAATGCCATTTTAGATGCCCTTTCTGAAAGCTTAAGTATCTATTTTATATTAACGAAGACACATTCAGTTTGAACGTGACGATTCGGCTTTCGTAATGCGAAATGAATACAGTAAAACTTCGATTAGCCGTCAGTTTCTGTTATTCGCCATCGTCTAAAAAGTACAAAGTTGCGTAGGTTTATAGTATTGCAATACATAATAAATTTCTTACATTACTATTCTTATATTGAAGTGCATATTGATTATTTTTCAAAATTAAATACAACATTTTGTTTTATTCACTTTTAAAGGATTTTATTTTCTTTTTCGTCCCAAGCCAGGAGTGAAATCACGTTACTGCACATAAGTATTAAAATATTTCTGTTATACGTCTATTTGGCTATCCGTCACATCCCCGGTTCGGACGGTGACAGTTAATCGAAGTTTTACTGCACCATAAATTCATAGTAATATTTATTCTGAAAAATGGGAGTTTTCTACAACAAAAAAATGTAATTTGTATTTGTTGGTAGTATGAATGCTTAATTACAGATAATCAATATGCTTAAAATTTAATAAATAAGACTTGCTGTTCGTAACACTTTGAGGAAAATAAAATGCTCATAACTCTCTAGTGAATTTTTTTTAACTTGAATGCTCGCAAGAATTTCGAATTTTTATTCCTATGTATAATAAATTTTTGAGTGCCACATATTGAATATAATTTAGCTTATTTCTAAGCTTTATCAATATGCAAAGAATAAATATTTTGAAGATAATTAATAATTTTAAATTTTGGGATATAAGCAACATTTACACTTCGATACTAATTACGCTATAATAAATTTTAGACAATTTCCCCAGTTAATCATTAATTAATTATTCTGTACTGTGCTTAGTTGATTCAAATAATTGTTTTTAAAAAAAGCAGGTGTAAATACCTATATTTAGACATTAAAAAATATATATCACTCTCCACTCTTCTACACGAAATCAATCAACATATGATAATCTGATTTTTAAGCTAAAGATTTTATTAAAATATATAAAGCAAAATTTATTGCAAAAAAATATCAAAAAGTTAGACACTAACCATCATATAAGACCATCAGTTCTACTAAGGCCGGATTTATAAATTTCTTAGCCCTAGGTCGAAACACTTATTCTGCCCCTCCCACTCCTGGTGAATTCAACGCAACTATAGAACTATGCATTGTAAATGTCCCGCCAGTTTATTGCTTAAATTCACATCCTGTGTATGGATGTGCTTAAAAAACAGTATTTTGCATGGTCTTTTTAAAATAATACTGAAATTAGTAAATATTTTATTGTAATTTATTTTAAATTTGCGCCCTAGGCCATGGCCTAGGTTGGCCCTATGGAAAATGTGGCCCTGAGCTCGACCAACTGAAGTTTATCTCTGTCAAAAACAAAATTTATGACGAAATTTTTTCCCCATTCTTCTTCGTCTTCAACTTCAATTTCCAAGAAGAATAGCATTTGCAATGACAATTAATGAACTTCCAATTCAAACATTCATTGAAATCGGTATTAAGGGAAATCCGCAAGTAAAAATTCTTAGAAAAAAATAAACTATTTTCACACATCAGTAACTTACAATTATTTAATCATTTAGCCATATCTTGATGTAGATTGATAAACTGCATTTAAATCCAATGAAAAATCAAAGAAAATACATCCAAAATTTTATTAACTAAAGCAATTCATTAAATGGAAATAAGTATTCATTTTTGAAAAAAATTTAAATGTAAAGAGACATTTTTACGTGACATATTCGACGTGAATTTTTTGTCTAAATATTTTTTTATCTAATTTTAAAATTTTTCTATTTATAAAAATTATATTTAAAAAATTCCTATTATAAAAATTTTGTAAAATATTTTTGTCAAATATTCGAAATAAATATCGTTTCAATAGAAACTAAATTCCTTTCATTTCACTTTCATGTCACTTCAAAGTTTTGTATGAAAGGAGGTAACTTCCGGCATCGTGCATCATTCAGAAGAATGTTGCATTATGCTACATTCTTCTGAATGCAGAAATTGGAAAAATGGATCCAACTAAAATTGCGGAAACTAGTGGACGGAAAGAGACGAAATACAAAGCCCTCTAACATCTAGTGACATAGATTCGAAGTGATTTTAATTATTCATGTATAATAAAGAAATTAAAATATATGATAACTCATAACAAGGGCAGAATTAATTAAAGAATATTTGTCAGCAATTTTTTTTCACCCTAATGGGAAACCTAAAACCTTCATCCCAAACTTATAGGTTTAAAATCCCCCCCGCCCACCCTTGGGGAGAATTTTTTAAAAATTTTGTTACATACTATTATGTTTGCTGGGCCGCAGAAATAATCGTGTCGGGCTGCGAGTTTGACACCCCTCATCTAAAGAACTGTTCTCTGGTCGTCATATCAAGTGGAATCGACTACAGATGGGAAAAACTTACCGGTTTTAACCGAAAACTGTTTGTTTATTTGTTTCGGTTAACCGGTTTTTTCGGTTATTTTTTGTCCCGGTTATAAACGGTTATTTTTTTAAATCCAATAATCGGGCAAAAAAACCGGATCGGAAGATATGCTCGATTTTAGGTTGGATTAGACTAAAATTTACCAAGTTATGAAGCTTTGAATTTCATCATCTTAGGCCAATCAACGACCACCGCTTCCTCGAGTCATCTGTTGGTTGGCGGATTACTGAAAGAATCTTTATGAACAGATAAATATTGGCTAATGGATTGATTTCCTGTAAAAACAATATTAATAAAAAATTTTGTCTACAAACGGCGTTTGTTTTTTTATTAAAAAAACTGAAAACCGGTAATTTAAAAACCGGTTAGTTTTAGCGATTATAACCGCCAGGTTAAACCTGAGGTGAAATAACCTGAATAACCGAAAGCCGGTTATTTTCGCAATAACCGCCATCCGTAATATCGACTGGTTAACTGTCCCACTCTCGAGGACGAGACATACCACATATGTATTCCAGTTATTGACATCAGTGCGTATTGCATCCTCGCAATGGGGCTCGGTGATTCTTATGTTTATCAACGCTGAAATTCAAAATTAATAATATGCATTCTTTTCAATCAGTGACTGAAACTGGCTTTATTTTTGATAAAATTCTGCAGTTTTTGAGAACAAAAGTTCTTTACACAATTGTAAGAACAGTGCATGAACAATACGCAGAAGGTATATTCAATTGCAAGAGGAGTGCATAAACAATACGCAAAAAGTATATTTCCTAAGAAAGATATGGTTTGTGTGATAATGCGCGCGGTGATATTTAACTTCATTTCTTATTTGTTTAATTTGCTTGTGAGCTCTCACGAGTGCATTGCTTTCTCTGATATTCTATTATGAAGTATCCAATTTATCTCATTTTGTATACTTTAATTAATTAAAAGTGGCAAGAATTCAGAATAATTCATGTCAAAAGTCATAGAAATATACAACAAAAAATACTTCTCTTAGTATATTCTTCAACTTTTATGTCAGTTGCAATTAATTAACTTCCTTGATGTAAACATAGAAAAAAGTGATATTATTACTGGCGACATAAAGTTTTCAGGAATTAATTATCCCTAAAAGTATCTGGATATGTCATCTTTTCTTGTCAAACTAAGAAGTTATCTTATGAAGCTTAATATGATTTAGAATGAAAGATTAAAAGATATTTTTAGTTCTAAAGCATTCTTCACAATTTAATCTCATTCTCATTATTGGCTAGATGTTGTTGTTTAAGACTACAAGAGAAATATTGAAATTTAATTAAAATCCTAAAGATAATAGCAATTCCTTTGTCGTTAAAAATTAAATAAAATTCTTTAGAACTGAATTTCACTAAAACTAATTTATCACTTCGGAGAAAACAAAATTGCTTACGCCCAGACAATGAGTAATGTTAAAATTTCGAGACAGAATTAGATTAATCAATTATTTTTTTTTTGTTCAAAGAAATTTATCATTGAAAAGAATCTATCATTGTATAGGTCTTTCATGTACAATTAAATGGAATTATGGGTGTACTTTAAAATTTGCATTTTATGTTGAATAACGTGATATTCAATTTAAGTCCATGACACCAGTTTAAATTTGCAATGACAAACATTTTTATTCTTATCATTATTTTTCTTTTTCAAAAGTCATTTCTAATATTTCACATGTACACCGAAATCATAGAATAGTTGCTTCTCATTTTTCTATAAACTTTAATTGATATAAGTATTATATCAATTTAAATTTTTGCAATATTTATAAAAAGACATTTTATTTTTTATCTTTATTTTTGTTAAATATTTTTTTATTTTATAATTTTGGAGACAACTCGATTCCTATTCGGGCAAACTCAATTCCAAACTAAAACTACTTTCTTACCGAAACGCATATCTGGGTGTACCATCAATTTGCAAATCGGGACTTTTCCTGCCTTTTCAGCGTTCAGATTTCTGGGATTTCTTTGAAGCTCTTGTTTATTCAGTTTGGAATTCCAAAAAAAATTAATTCAAAGTTGGGTCTGTTTAGAATTATAACGTGCCAAAATAAAGAGATGCTTTCCTGCCTGGTTTCGTAGACCTTTTCATTTTTCATTTTTTAGATAAGTTTTACTTCTTTGAATGCAGTTGTTGAAGCAGCTTCCATGACCTCTCATAATTCCAATTCCATCAACGTCATCTCATAATTCCGAATTTAGATTTTAATATTTAAAAAAACCCATTTTCTTTTATTTTTATCTCAATGAAAATTTTTGCAATCACATTTTTTAAAAAATAATCTTATTTTTTATCAATAATTCTTGTTAAATAATTTTTATAATTTAAAAACCAAATTATAATCATTGTGGAGACAAGTTTGTTCCCATTCAAATAAACTCAATTCCAATTCAAATGTACTTTCTTTCCGTAAACGCATGACTCGGTATCCCACTATTATGCAAATCGGGCTTTTCCTGCCTTGTCAGCGTTCAAATTTCTATTAATTGTTTGAATCCCTTGATTATTGAGTTTGGAATTCCAAATAAAAATTAATCTTAAAGTTGAATCCGTTTAGGATTGTCACGTTCCAAAAAGAGATGCCTTCCTGCTTGGTTTCGTAGACCTTCCCATTCTTCATTTCTGAGAAGAGTTTTACTTCTTTGAATGCAGTTGTTGAATCAGTTTCCATGACCTCTCATAATTCCGATACCATCAATGTCATCTCATAATTCCGATACCGTCAGTGTTGTTCTGCATCCTATTTCCTTGTTTTATGTGTTTGTATTAATGCATATTTCTGTTGGTTTGTATCTTTAATTTAGCGCCTCCTCTAGGCGGCGCTGCTTGTTGCTATTTTATTTAAGTTCTCAGCGTGTCTTCTTTTTGTAACTGATTGCACTGCTTGTGGCCATTTGCCGCGCTTATTGCTCGCATGGCTTGGCCGCCATCTTTTTGCCTGTTGGCGCTAATACTTGTATATAGTTGATGAATATACGACTTTTAACTTGGAGTTTGCTTGTCTTTTATCTAATGTTTGCAATATTAAATATATTTGGCCTCAACCACCATTATTGTACCAGCACTAGATTCCGGGGTAGCATCGCGAACTCAAGATCCTCACTCTAACAGCAACAAATGTCATCTCATAATTCCGAATTTAGCTTTTAATATTCAAAAAACCGTTTTCATTTATTTGTATATCAATTAAACTCACATATTAAAAAAATGTATTTCATTTTTTATCATTAATTCTTGTTAAATAATTTTCATAATCTGAAAATCAAATAGTAATCATTTTGGAGACAAGTTGATTCCCATTCAGACAAACTCAATTCCAATTCAAATTTGCTTTCTTGCCGTAAACGCATGACTCGGTATCCCACAATTATACAAATGGGGCCTTTCTTGCTTTTTCAAAGTTCAGATCTATAGAATTTCTTTGAAGCCCTTGTTTTCTCAGTTTGGAATTCAAAATAAAAATAAATCTTGTTGTAAATAAATGTAATTTGCAAAATATGAGATGTCTTCCTGCTTGGTTTCGTAGGACTCCCCATTCTTCATTTTTGAGATTAATTATATTTCTTTGAATACAGTTGTTGTGACAGTTTCAATGCTCTCTCATAATTCCGAATTTAGATTTTAATATTAAAAAACGTTTTCATTTACTTGTGAATTTTTGCAATCACGTATTTATAAAAATATTTATTTTTGATAATTATTCTTTTTAAATAATTTTTGTGCTTTGAAAATCATTGAGTAATCATTTTGGAGACAACTTGATCCTTATTCCAATAATCTCAATTCCACTACAGAAGAACTTTCTTACCGTAAACGCATGACTGGGTATCCCACCATTATGCAAATCGGGAGTTTTCGATTTGTTTACCAAAACCTTGTCAACGTTCAGATTTCTAGGATTTCTCCGAAGCCCTTGTTTATTCCGTTTGGAATTCCAAATAAAAATAAATCTCAAAGTTGAATCTCTTTACGATTGTCACGTGCCAAAAAATAGATGCCTTTCTGCCTGGTTTTGTAGGTCTTCTTATTCTCCATTTTTTAGATGAGTTTTACTTCTTTGAATGTAGTTGTTGAAACAGTTTCTACGATGTCATTTTTAGTGACAGAACTCTAGATAAAAATATTTTATATGCGTTTTTCGCAAATCAAAATATCATCTCCGTAGTAGCACGTCGTCTTTTTATTTAAGACTTTAACCTGTTGCCATGTTAGCACATAAACTACTATACTTTTGGGCTTTCTTGAATTTCGAAAGATGTGCAGGTAAGTGAAAACTAAGCAAAATAGTAAGCTTACAATAAATTCACAAAGATCTGACAATGTTGACAGATAGAATGCAGAATGTAAGAAGCAAAACTAGGAGGTACGATTTTTTTTAACATAAAATATATTTCGTAGCTCAACACTTGCCATGGAAATAGAAATACTCGCATAGATAGAAATAGTCATACATCGAAAACTCTTAAATTCCAATGGAAATATACTGTTATAGGTAGAAATACATGCGCATTGAAAACTCTCTACAGTTTCCATTCTGATACATTAAACTTTTAAAAGACGTTGATAGTTTGAAAAACAATTGGAGAAATTGAATTTTTATCAATATTCCCATTAACACTCATAGACAGCAGTATTGATTTAGTAATTCGATTCAGAGTTATATTTTATTTTATTGTTTCCAGAATTATTTTTATAGTAATATTAATAAGTTTTTAAATGTATACTTTTATATACTTGAAGATTTTATGAAGAATATTTTATTCCATGTCATTCATCTAATTTCGAGATAAGATTAATTTTTTTCCCTTTTTTACGAAGAGCTATTTAATAGCTTTACTTTTCATCAATTAGTGCATAATTCTAGCAATATAAAAAATTTCTAAAAGATATTTTAACCTTATATAAATAAAACAGATCCGTCTCTGATGAAAAAATAGAATTCCGTACAAATTTTGACTTCAAACATGCATTCATGTTAACGAAATTTTTTGAATCTTAGAAAACTGTCAATAGAATCAGAAAAAATATGTAAATTAAATTTTTCCAAAACAAACTGAAGACCGCTAGCAGACGCCATATTTCATTGCAAAATCTGCTGAGTTTCTATTTTAGATCTAGTTACGAAATTCATGAATTAGAATCAAAAAATATTTGACTAATAAAACAAGAACATTAACTTTATTTCGAACTTCTGTAATTAATGATTTGTTCAGAAAATATCAACTTGTTCATTTCCTTTTATCAGAAATTTCGTCGAACTATCATTTGAAATAAAAAAAAACTGATGAATTCTAGTCAAAGAATCTACATACAAATAGAAAAGTTCTGAATAAATAATTATTGAATTTCGTATTTTGTTTTAAGGATTACAGGAGGTAAAAACTTCCGAACGAGTTTCTCCTATAAAAATTCTTCATTCCAGAAATTATTACTTCCATCCAAACGAATTTTAAGAAAAGTATTTTAATAATAATTTAAGATCTCAGAATATACGAAATTTTTCTACTTTTCTATTTCTTTCTATTTAATATTTCTTTCAGGATATGTTACTTGGTTTACAATCGCTTTTCATTAAGCTGTTTTTAGACAATCAGCAGAGGACATTTCATAACAAGAATAGTTTCGTCGTCCTCAAATTATCACTATAGTCAGTATCATAATAATTTTAAAAAAATTTTATCATTTTAAAACAAAATTACTACAGACATTCATTAAAGTATAGAAGGGGCAATTTCAAATATCAAACAGATTAGAATATCTGACGGCAAAATTATCGTTTTCACTTCACATTGGTCAACACCAATAGTCATCAAAATACTTATCACTTAATACTACTAAAAACATAAAACCATTCAAAACCAAAACTATTATAATTGAACTTAATATTAAATTAATTTTTCCCTTAAACTAATTGTTACAGCTTAAAGTAATAGGCAAGAATTTCTTTAGTATGGAGCAGCTATCTAACAATTATTCAAAGAAGAGAGTAAGGAATTTTTTTAAAATGAGCATTAAGTAGTTCTTGAATTTATATAGCAATGTTTGAATTTGAAAGTATTTTAAGAGAGGATTTTCAATAACTGTACGTTGTCAGACAGTTCCTATATTTATCAGTTTTGATGAAAATGGTATAAAAGAAAAAGACCGAGTCTATGTAGCAAGCTAATGTTGAAAGCAATAACACTCCAAATGAATCTTCCTTATTTCTGGGCGATGAACATGGAAAAAATTACTCGAACCTGATATTTTAAAACCTAAAAGTGTAAGCCTACTCTGCGCTATTTACTTTCAGAAATATTTTCCGAAACAAACAGTTTATTAAGCTCATTTCTGAATCAAAAATAAATTCAAAATCAATAAACTATCGATGATGAAGATATTTCAAAAAATAATAAATGGTAATACCTGATATAAGAAATACATAAAATTATTTTCGCAAAAAGTTCATTTTAGAGATTCATCGGCTGATTTTTTATCAAAAGTTTTTACTGTAAATTTATTTATTTGATTGTATTTAATATCATTTCAGTGGGTGCTTGATTTTATAGTTTTGTAGTTTTTTTACGTACGTATTTTGATCATAAAGCAGATTGCCGCTCCCCCATCCCACCAAGATGTTCTCACTTTTTCCCTTTCAAGCCTTTTATCACCGCATGATTCAGGTCCAAATGAATTAATTTCCGAATACTCTTTATCGTTAAGGATCTTCCAAATTTATTAAAGATAATATTACAATTTTGTGGATGATTTTCGTAACTTCAATGTTTGAAAACATTTTTATCGAAAACAATTGAGATTTCAAAACTGTTCCATATTTTAAGAGTTTTGTATAATATTGAAACACCAGCGGGAATGCTCTTTCTGAGACTTTATTGTATACTGAAACAATATGGCAAGTTTTGTATTAAGTTTCCTAGCATAATGAAGAAAATAGGGTATGAATTTAGGGTATCTCTTCCCTTTCAGTCAATGTGCCCGAAATTTGATACCGATCTACAATTATGGTGTCACGACCGATTCGCTACATAACATACCGACCACTACATAAATGAAATTCGGCTTACCGAATTTCATTTATGTAGCTTATTGTATTTTTGAGTTATCGTGTTCTCACGCACTCGAAAAGACAGCCCGAGAGATAGTCATATTGTTGACGGATTTGATTCAAAATTTGATACATATCTACAATTTTGATCATGAAACTATATGCAGAATTTCATCTATCTGAGTAGCTACGTTTTGGAGTTATCCTGTTCACATGTATACGGACAGGGAAACAGATAGACTTCCTGCTGACGGATTTCGTCTAAGATTTAATGAAAAATATACAATTTTGGTGTAAAATCACATACCGAATTTCGTTCGTCTAACTTTTTGCATTTTTGAGTTATCGTGCTCACAGATGGAAAGAGATAAATCCAAAAATGTTCTGTCGGATTCTGGGAAGCCTAAAACATGGCGATCCGTCAAAATCTTGAAGCAGAAATTTTTTTAACGATTGCAATACTGTCGCTTTGTGCACTTCTTAAATACGAAAGTAAAAAGAAACCAAGGTTATTTATTATCATTTCGATGAAACATAAGATCTGGAGGAAATGGAACGTTTAATTACTGTCTAATTAGTTAATTTTTCAATTTTTTGCGTAGGAGGAATTTTGCCTTAAGATTGCAAACATTTCTAATCAATGTGTAACTAAAATATATTATTATGTTTTGATTTTAAAGTATTTTAGATGTTCTTGCAAAATATGTTGTACTAATGTATTTCTTATTTATTACTATTATCTGTCTTTCTGCTTAATCTGGCTACTTAAAATAAATTATAGCATATAGAACATTAAATTTTTTTATAAATAAGCAGCGTACGTCAAAAAGAACTAAGATAATTAAAATATATTTATCTCTTTATTTTTAATAAAAAATTGTTGTGATAGTACAAATAAAAAATCATTATACAATTTTAACCCTTCTTAAATCTTTCGTAAATGTTTTGGATTTATAAATACTTCATGATGCATGTAGGAGAACGGCGTGTAGTATGGGCCACCTAGTGTTTCTAGGGCTTATCGGTAGATAGCGGCCCATTATTATGCCTACAGTACAGCCATAGCATCAGTCTGCCATGTGCAGACAGCTGGTTGACATAACTGCTTTCCGTCGCTCCTCAGTAAATTTTCTTTTTTGTGTGACCCTCTATATGTGGCTGCTTCGTATAATTTTTGACATCCTCTTTCACTTCTACAGGTATGAATTAAATTTATGAAACTAGTGTTATTATTTAGCTTACTTTATTTAGATTATTCCGTGAAAGTTTCATCTTGTTTACTTTAGCCGAATTTAGCCGTCACTATGTTTTACTTTTTACTGTCGGTCGAGTAGTATGGGCCGTGTGAGTAAGGCATAATTTTTTACTTTACGAAAAAAATGCCTAAGTTCAAGAAGAAGCTGAAGGCGATAGTCGAGGAGAGTGGTCTGCGGATGCCATGAAGCTTGTAAGTGCAAGGGGGAGAGGCGTGGTGGCCTAGTGGTAAGATCTCGGCTTCGATGCCGGAGAGTTCCAGATTCGAAACTCGATTGGACTAAAACCCAGCCATGTTTCTGGGCTTGTTGCGCGTTAAATCATTCATAGTGATCAAACACCTTCCTACTGGTGTGGTGCGGAATTTTGAAGAGGAGGTGCCAGCTCAGGTATCGCCCTCGTCATCTGACAAAAAACTTTAGGTCTGTCCCAAAATGTCCGTCATATTTCTTCAAAACGGGACGTTAATATACCTAAACTAAACTAATTGCACTTAAAAGTCTTTTGGGAAATGAAATGTCTGAAAGGGCTGTATTCGACCATAAAGGTTTGCCTATAAGTACACTGCAAAGAAGAACATTAATTAAATAGCTAAGATTAAATAACTAATAAAATAACGATGGAAATGTAAGAATATTCATTTCCATTATTGTAATTTGGCTACAGAATCAAAACATGTCCATTTGCATCCAAAAAATTATTTATTTTTATTTTAAACCTTGTGTTCTTTAGCATGGTCCATACTACCCGCTATTTTCAAATATTTTTGCAAAGTATCTACTTAAAAATTAGTTGTCATATGTAATTTGCAAGGCTTAGATAAATTTGTTTAATATAATCAACATGAAGAAAAGTGTTCAAAGAAAGGTTTTAATCAGGAATAGCTCATTCCAACAAAAATAATATAAATTTTATACTGAGTTTGCCTTAAGGGGGCCCATACTAACCGCCGTTCCTCTACGTATTTTCACGATTTTATATTGCATCTAAATTTAAAATGTATAGGTTTAAGCAAAAATTTGTGGTCGCTTGCATAAACTAATCTCTAAAAATTAGCAGGTACTTTATGACTTTTTTCGAGCTAAACAAAATACATTCCATAATACTGCGTTAAATATAATTCATTCTGGCACATAAAGCTGAACGAAGAGGCGTTCGTGATAATTTTAGAAACGGATTGCATGTCCTTTTCACTTTCAAAGAACCATTTTGTTATGATTTTGGGGAGGGGGGTACTGGTTTCTCTTTCCTTTGAATTTCTATCTCTTTCACAGAACGTGATTCGCTTTGATAGTTTCTTATCTGATGCGGATACATGCATTAAAACTACCCATTATGAGGTAGACTGACTGTCGTAGTTTCAGGAAGCACGATGCAAAAAGTCCGTATCTAGCTTTCAGGATGACAGAAAGCAAAAATCATATCTATTTTACTTTTCTCACTTGTATCAGTAAGGCTTTTAACTTAAAAAGTCCCTGGCTTATTAAGACACAACGAGGAACAATGCCATGGCTTGGAATCTTGTGTTTTTTATTAACACAATTTTAAAAAACTTTTACAACACATGTGCACTTCAAAACATATTAGATGTAGGGTCTGTTGGATTAACCGCATTAAGGCTTTTTTTCTATGTATGTCTGCTTATAGCAATCTGTGAGGTTCACTTCGACGCAGAAATCGTTCGTGAAGCCTTACTTTCCTCATTACAGTAGTTTTATTACCACCTAATACTGGAAAGCTTTCAGATTCTTTAGAAATAGATAATATAATGTGTTTCTTATCAGAATAATAATCGAAAATGAAAGAAAAATAACATCACGAAGCTTATAAAAGTTTAATATTTTTATTACGAGTTATTTAATGACCTTTTGAATAAGTGAACAATCATCCGAAAATAAAATGGAACGTTATTTATTTCCGGTGCAGTTGCTAAACATGACTAACTGAAAATTATTTGAATTTTTTTTTTTCATTTAAATTTCGTTAATACAAACATGAAGAGTTGAGGTTTTCCGTTATATTATGTCCGTGAAGAACGAATTTAATGATCCCGCAAAATCCCAGAAAAAATTATCGATGCTTTAACACTGATCAAAGAAAGTGAACAGTAATTTCGCTTTTAAAATATCATATCTAGATTTAGAAACAATTATGATTTTGTAACTTTTTTATTCTACAGAAGAGATTTCCGTCTGTGGAATAACCATAAAATTCTTTTTTTATTTGCAAATAGGAAGGGCAGTGACAAAAACGGAGATGCGACGACTTAAAAAAAATTGAAAGCTTCATTACCGAAACCAATATAAGAAAGTATACTTTCTGAGAATACAAAAACTGAAAGCTGACTTAAAAAGTAGCGAAGCTAATGCTAATATAGAAAGTTTTGGCCACAAATATTTAAAAATTGAGAGCTGCTGTTTTGGAGTGTATTTAGAATTCACCATGATAAATTAGCATTAAATATCAAAACTATTTTAACTTGGTCTTCTAAAAGTCTTCATGAAATAAATTCCTCTCGAGAGTACATTTATTATCAACAGCCATCATTTTATGAGTTATAACTATAAATAAAATAAAAATGACCCTTCTTCGAATGCCGTAAACGAAGAAAGGTGAAACTGAAATAGAAAATCTAAAGATATGTTAAGAAATTAAGATTTGGTGAACAATTGCAAACTTTATTAAAATAATTAGAAAAATATTGAAGAGTTGCAAATCAAAGGCATTAATAAAGTGCATTATGTTCTCAATCTATATTTTCATAGGTGATCGAATCATAATTTCGCTAGAACATCTTAATTTTATGCTAGTTTATGGAAGCAATTATTATATCATTCTGTTTAAACAAATATTTAATTGCGTGTTTCTCTTTCATTGTTGAAAAAGCTATGAAAATATCTAATTAGATTTTACTTTCTTCTTTTATTTCATCAATTTTTCTGTGAAATCTGTAATGAAATAATCCGGTAAAATGAAATATTACCGTCGCTATGTTTTAATTCTTTTTATCAGCGTGTTTTAAGTCAATAAGCATGCTGCTGGTCGTAAAATGTGCTGCGGCAATTAAATGCTGAAAGCAAATGTATATTTTACGTTAATATAGACAAGGAACAGAACAAGTGCAAGACTACAAAAAAGAAGGCGGGTTAAATGTCTATAGCAATTTGAAGTTTAAAACTACTTTGCTAAGGGAACCATGAATATAAAATTATGCATAAGAGATTCAGTTGAAATTTTATTTCCGGCGGTCAAGCTGGTCGCCGAAGGCGGTGAGTTTAGAATAAGACTAAAGCTCTAATGGCTATTGTTGTCAATAGGATACATACTGAAAATGTTATTAAATCAATTTGCAACATATAGATCTCAACCTGAGTGCTGATGAAAAAAATAAAAATAAATTGATTCTTTTCACTTGAGGCTGCATCTATTTTGCTTTGTTTGTAGGCTTGCGAAAACTATATTTTATTCTACAATGTTGAAGGAAATTCTTTATCCTTATTATTAGTTTTTAAAATTCATCTGTATTTAATATTATAGAATTTTATAAAGGAAATTTTTTCTGAAATAAATCCCAGTGTTGCCGATTGCTAGCAAACTGTTTTTTAGCCGTTAACCATACTTCAAACAAAATAGGATTTTAAAAAATATTTTCCCATGTTTTATATAAGAAATCAAAGTCAAAAAAAACATTTTTAAATCAATTTTTTAAAAATCGGGCATTTAAGGGCATTTTTCATTTAGTTAAATAAAATAAATTTAAATATCTGGAAAAGGATTTTTGCTAAAAATTTAGAGTCATTGATAGATAAGAAACATCAGAATACAGAAAATTTTTATCTTTTGATATTTAAATTCGGAAACATAAATTTTATCCGTACATAGTAATGTATGAATAAAAATTTAAGCCATTTTTATTAGATGTTGCTTACTTATTCATAAACTCTGCTTTTACAATGACCTTTGATATTCATGATATTCTGTCCTGTATATAAGGATAGTATTGATTTTAAAATATCTTTTCATAGTTAAATCTGTGAATTGTTACACATTCACATATATCATTCATTAGGAAAGTTATTTGCATGAAAGGTTTCGAAAATCTATATAATTAGATGTTAATTTAATTTCTCAATTATTCAAAATTTATTAGTTTCTATACATGTATAGTTAAGTAGAAGAATTTTTATTAGTTTGCTAGCATATCTAAATTCTTGTGATGAATGACATACAAAAATAAGTTCATGCACATTAACTCAATCAATAGTTTTATACCTTTCTTCTCTACGCTACATTAAAAATTTACTTTGAAATAACTTACCTAATAAAAATTCTCCTCGTATAAATTTAAAATCTTCAAGTCATTAGCTTCTTCATCAACTGCTGAACATTTTCGACGATTTAATGGAATTCACTGAGTCCTAATTGCCAACACTTCAGAGTTCAATGAGTCCTAATTTCTTTTGCCATCGCAATTTTCAAGAACCTTATTTGTAGTCAACCAACTGAAGCCTTTCAGAAGTGGATCATATTTCAAATGCAACTTCTATTTATTAGAAGATGGTCACACACACACTGTTTAACGGAAATATCTTGAGTTTCGTTCAAGAACTCTTGTATCAGGAATGGCAACAAACGAATGGGTTGACGTCCATTGCCTCGAAATTTCCCAGTTGGACACGGATGGTAGATAGTATATGCCTGTGAAGTGTCGGTCTTCCACCAAATGGTCTGTGAAGAGTAGAGAGAGGACCAGTTTGCTATACTGGCTACTCGGTCATTGTGCTTTGGAGTCACTTCCACCTCACAGTTTTTGTCGCTCTTTTTTTGACACGGGAAGTGGCTCTTTCTACGTGTGTTTGTGTGTGCCTTTTCAAAGTGTGCGCAGAGGGTTTATCTCTTTTTGGGGTGGTGGGTTATTCTGCGGAAGGAATGGCACTATTCCCGCCAAATATGCGCCTAGGTCCTTTTCGGCCTTGGGATTTGTTCAATTTTTTTTATTATTTTCCCGCTCTTTTGATGGAACTTTTGTTCGGTGGTGCCTCTAAGTGATTATTTGAGGCTGCACGTTTGCAGATCTGGTTAAGACCTTGTCCCCTTACAATTGTTCCTTTTCTTTGGGTGAAAGGGAGCATGATGTTTCAGTGTCCCCGCTCTCGCACGTGCTGAATCAACAGGTGGATTAAAGCGTGTGAGTGGATTTTATGATCTACCGAGTTTCGGAAAAAGGTTAGAAGAAGGGTTAGAAAGCTGTTATGACTAATGATATTCATTGTATGCAAATTTATTGTGTAGTAAGATCTTATAACTATTATAACAAAAACCACTAGTTGAATATTTAAATTTTACTTCCTTTTCCTGGTTTATTTAAATTACATTTTCATCATTTTATCCCTAGTGAACTTGCGAATTTGCCTTCAGATATTTTAACTCGCAATAAATTTTCATTCAGAAATGAAATTCAGATGCAGTTATGCCTCAAATTAAACAACAAAAATTATTAAAATCCGAAGATGTTAGTAGCTTGCTTTCACTAAATCCATGGATTTCTTCTGCAAACGTTGGGAAGGGTGAAGCACAAATATGCCTAAATAAATTATAAACTAAATTTTTAAATGTAAAACTCCTGAAACTCGAGAAAGGGTGAAAGTTTTAAAAGCCACAAATCTTTTCTTTTAATCCCTTTTAAACATAACAAAAAATACCAAAATAAACTAAAGACATTAAGGACCATGGAAATATAAATTTTTGCACAGTATTAACCCCAAAGTTGACAAACAATGCTATCCTAAGACTTCTGCAATTAGAACACAGTGGAATGAACATCTGCAACAGCCAACATCGCATGTCTTACGAACTCTTGAATCCATAGAAATTGTTCGAGCCTATTGGTGGAAAACAGAATTAGTTTTGATTCATTATTTTTAATATATTTTCTTTCTCATAGTTAGCTAAAACTTATATCTTCTATTTGTTGGCTTACTTAAAATTATGAATTACGCTTTATATGTTGCATATATTTTTCTATTATTGTATGAATGCTTAAAGCTTCTTGCTACAAAACCTATCAGCCATACAAAATATTTGTTGTGGGTTTTTTAGGGGATCACGGATATTTTTTTAATCTTGATTAAGGCATGTGAAATTATATTACAACTTGGTTATATTTGCTTTTGAAGTCAATTAATCATTACGAATGAATTATAATCATTACATCAATATAATCATAACGAATAAAGTGAGTGAGGGGTGGAGGTTTTTGGTGAAAAGGATAAGAAAAATTTCCACATTTAAATATCTCCCATAAGTCGTGTATAATTGGAAAGTATTTAAGCTGAAAATTTGCGTTGTGTCTTGTGTTTCTTTAATCGAATCACATGATAGAATAGCTAATTCGAAATATTTATTTCTAATATTTTCATCCCAGACCAAGCCTTCCACCTGGCGGTACCACAAATATGTGGATATGAGAAGGCGCCGGATAAGTAAGCGGATTCTCCCTCTTGGTACAGTAATGGAGGAGTGAGTCCTCCCTCCAGTGATAGTACGTACCTCCTTAGGGAGGGGTAGAGCCGTGGCCGGTGATAGCAACTAGGACTCCGGCCTCAGTAATCGAGCTATTGCAGCGACTGTCATTCAATTTTACCGAATGCTTCGGCAAAGCGGAGTGATTCACTTTATGATCCCAGACCAAGCGGCCATATTGGAGAACTAAAGCCCAGACTTACTAGTAAAAATAATGCCTGTATGTTAAAAAAATCTTTTATTTATTCCACTATTTTATATGGATCTAATTTTAAAACTTTTATTAATAATACGTAAGAATACGTGGATAGTCACACTATTAATAAATTGTATTTTATCTAATAATTCATAAAAAGTTTTAAACTAGTATTTAATTTTGTTGAAAATATTGTTGTAAAACTGAAAAGACTTCAAATTACTGACGTTTAGTTTATCCAGAAGCTTTTCTTGAGAGTAGAACCGCCATCAACATTCCAACCATGCAACTCAAATTTATCTTTAAAAAAACATATATTTGCGATTGACAAAGTTTTAACAGTTTTACACTAAGATAACTTGGCATTGAGCATCCAAATGTGAGCTATTTAATAACAGCCCCCTTCACACGTAAACTTTTCTTATTTTATCAATGATTTGGCTTCAGTAAATAGATACAAGAATATGTAAAAGTAGTTGAATCGTTGATTGTAGAAACCTCATTAGTCAATTTTTTTTCAAAATTGCTTTTATGTTGTTTTCTCTATCTAAAGGGGTATTTACATAATAAGTGAAGACATGACAAGAGTCAAGTAAAGGCGCTGTGTAGGTATATAAAATCTACCAGGTAAAAAAAAATAATCATTGATTTAAAAAATAAATCAATTTTCTTAAAGTTCCCAGCCTTTTGATATTACTGATTGATGTAATTGTTGCAATCAAAGCTTTAATTGTAATGTGTAAATTTTTTCATTATTTTGAAGACATAAGAAAAAGAAAATTATTGAAATAATACGCTGTAATGTATTTTCAGCATAGTGTGAAGAATAGTGGAGCCTTCTTTATCAAAAATAAAATGTTTATTGGACGTCTTCCACAGCGCAAACATTTAAAACAAACATTCACATAATATACATTAATTCCACATCGAATTTCATCTTAACAACGTTTCTTCTTCTTCGCTGTTAGGTAACGTTCGCTCAGCCAAAAATATCGTTGCCACTCTAGTTTTATAACCTTTAGAAAAGAAATGAAATCAAAATATTTTTTAATGAATTCCTTTTACGGCCAAAAGATATTTTTAAATTAATTTCTTTTATGGCCAAGCGATTTTTTTCTAATTAATTTCTATATTTAAATATTCTAATAATTCTACCAATATAAATATTTTTATTCATTACAAATATTACAACGCACTAAAACTTCAGTTCCGTGTGTTTGGAGCAGCTTAGCCAAATATAGCTCTTTAAAATCACTCATTCATCCTAATATTTTCAGTTCAGACATATATCGTCTGAAAAAAATGATCGTATAACTCATTTTGTATATCACGTCAATGCATTTAAATCAGGAAAAAAAGTATTTCCGGGTACCCTTCAAAACATCCATCATTTTGGATTTTATGTTACATTTCATGGTCCTTTTAAGCTCATGCAGGTACTGTGGTTAAGTTGTATTGAAAAATAATAGACATTTGGCTGCATTTAACTTTCTTCTCATGGCATTTAAGAAATTTGAAAGAATATTCTTATTATTATATTTTAACGTCTTCTTCTTTTTTACTATCCTTAGAGGCCATTTTCCTCCTGTTTTTCCCTCAAATCATAAAATTCCCATTTACGAAAAAGAAAAATTACAAAAATTCACTCAGCACTGCAAAATTTGATTAAAATACATTAAATGAAAGCATGAATCGTTCAATTAAATATATTTCAGAAATTTTTCTTCTTAAACTTAAATGTGTATAATATGTAATGTATGTAAATATTATGTAATATATTGTATGTAAGATATGTAAAGATTTGTATTGATTAGCTATGACATAATTCAAAATTAATATAAAAAGGCAGAAATACCAGTGGTACCAATATGAATCATTGCACAGTATAATGTTAACTATATTGAATGCCTTTTGCTTTTATTAAGTGAATATCTATTTGAAAAGAATACAAGTTTCATTCGAAATCTTTGCATTTAACATCTGAGATTAGTCTATTTGACAAGTTAATTAAATCGTCCCTACATCAAAATAAACTCACAATTTAGATATTTTGAAACTGCAGCTCGTCTGAAATCAAACAAGAACTCCACGGTAATTGTTCAAGACAGAATAAACTCCTAATCGCAATTTTTTTTCTTTACTTAAATGAGATGAAACGCAAAATTCTTTGACAACACCGAGAAATTTTTTTCCGAAAACATCTCAGTTTAACAGAATTGATGAGGAGAAGTACAATTAGGGATAAAAACAGCTTAAAAGATTAGCATCACTTCCACTGCTCGAACTTCATTTTGAAGAAGATTACATTAACTTAAAGTTTGCATAAAAAGAATTCGAGTTTTTAAAAAAATATTGCATCCGAATACATTTTGTTTTCTCGGTGATTATTCTATTAATAAGCATCTCTTTTTGCTAAATGTTTTTATTTATTTAGGTCAACACTGAATTCATTGCAAACAGATTATTCCTAAAACATTTCTTTTGGCTGTCAAGATTTCATATTTTGGAAGAATGTTTTTTAAGTAAATGTTAATGCCTTCAGACAATTAAGTGCAAGGTAAACATTATGAAAAAAGGTGTTTTTATTTTACACATTTAAATCTTAATGCAAGCTGTTTTCATAATTGATTTGTAAAATGTAATTTTAGGGAAGAAATTAATTAGAGCTTTCATTGGGTTAAATACCTAATTAGCATATTTTTCAAAAAATAATTGGATAATTACATAGGAGCATAATTTCTCAAAGAATTTTGCAAAAAAAAGAGCACAATTTTATGTTTTGATTCTCAAATGCATTTGCAAGCATATTATTATTTTTTTACTTTTTTATATGTTATTTATACACAGAGAAAGTATTGTAGTCGTAAATAAATTCAAACTCGAAATCGTAATGAACCTCCACAATTTCCCATCCGAAAGAACCATTTTTTGAATTATGCTTGCTTGTCGGTTTGTTTATCTATCAGTGAACTCGACAACTCAAAAACACCACACACTATATGGATGAAATTTGGTATGTGGTCTTTACATCAAATTTACTCATTAGTCATATGTAAGGGGCCAAAAGTCCTCCCGCTGGTACAGAAGTTTGGAGTGCAGGTGATGCCAGCTCAGATGTCGTCCTCTTCATCTGATCGCGGTTGAAAATTACGAGGGTCCGTCCCAAAACATCTCTCGTGTTGCTTGAAAATGGGATGTACCTAAACTAAACTTTACACCAAAATTATAGATCTTTACTAAATCTTAGACGAAATTCATCAACGAGAAGTCTATTAGTTTGCCTGTCTCTGTGCAAGTGAGCACAATAATTCGACAAGTTATATGAGTGAAAATTGGCATAAAGTTTTATCACCAGAGGATCAAATTTTGAACCAAATCCGTCAGAAAATTGTCTGTTTGTCTATTCCTGCATGTGTGAACGCAATACCTTGAAAAAAAACGAGCTAGATAAATGAAATATGTAATATGGTCTCATCAAAAAACTGTATATCTATATCAAATTTTGGACCCAGTCAGTCTAAAGGGAAGCGTTCCAAATTGCAAACTCTCTCTTTTCCACTATACTACGAAGCGCAAAACACGCCATACTGCTTAAGTACACAAGAAAGTCGAGGGGTTAGATTGCTTATCCGAAAAAAAGTAAATATTTCGCAAGAAAATTTTTCAACATAAAAAATGCTGAAAATTAGTTCTTCTTTACCATGTTTCGTATTTACCTATATTCTAACACAATATTTTTTAACCAATCAGATATAGAATTTCAGTTTTGCGAATGAGTTTTCTGTATGTCAATGGATACATAATTTTTTTGTCTGAAATTAATATTTTTCATGAAATGTTGCTTATTTCCAGTTGAAAACCAAATCTTTGGGAAAACAGTGAGAGTGTTTTCACCTCGATTTTCTAGTATACCTTCACATTATGGAACACTTTGTGTTTAGCTTCATCGTAAAGAGAAGACAACCGAATCTGCATTTTGGAACGGTACTTGTTGTAAACACATAACATCATTTGTATTTCGGCTTTATCATGTTTTGATTTTGTAACTTTCAAGTTGGCAATATCTAACTATTTATTTATTTTGTAGCAGCTCTCTCTACGTATGATATTATCTTTGTTGTCGCGAAGTTTAGTTTCCAAAACTGGCAACAAAAAGAGTTGTTGTTAAAAGAAGCGATACGGATGAATCAAGTTCGATGTTTGTTATTCAAAACGCCTTCTTTCTTTTCAATATAAATATGCATAAATCATTCCTAAAATATACTTTATAAATTTATCCCATGTATAACTGTGCATAATCGCGCTACAATTTGACTATTTAATTTAAATGAAAATGTTTTAATTTAGTCGGTTCTTACAGTTGTTTTGTTCAGCATATTTGTTTTGTAAGAAATCAAAATTACATGGAGGATCTGCAGGGGCTCAAGTAAAGTTTTCATATAATATTGTAATAAATATTTTTTGCTTTCTTTAGTTACAACTATCTTCTCTGATTCTACGTTACTTCTTTCCATTGCCTATTTGGTCCAATATTTTACACTGAACGACAATTTTGGTGCAAATATCAAAAATTAAAATTTATTCACCTAGCTTGTATCGTTTTTGCGTTATCTTATTCGCAAACACAAGCAAAGATACGCCGACAGACAGTCACCCTTATGATGGATTTAATCCAAAATTTGATGCATATCTATTATTCTAGTGATAAACCCATATGCCAAATAACATCTGTCTATCTCGTTGTATTTTTGAGTAACCGTGTTCACACGCACACGGACGGGCAGACAGACTTCCTATGGACGGATTCGTCTAAAACGTGACAGAGATCGTGTTGTCTTTACACCAAAGTTTTTATTTCTGGTGCCCACTTGTCCAGCATCTTCGGAAACTCAACAGGCCAGGTTTGGACTTAGCACAGGTGGTGTGTCACCCAAAGAGAGTTCAAGAGATACGATCGATCCTGTCCTTCGTGTATGCTAACCAATCGGACATTTTTGAAGCAATCTCTAACCCCATTGGACCTTCAGCCGATTAACTCTTTTGCCATTTTTCACAATCAGCACAACACCCTGTAAATAAAAATGTATCATATATGTATTACCCAAGACACGAAATGTAACCAAGAAACGCATCAAATGTAATAAATCGGAAAAATGTAAAACTCACTCGCACTGTAAACATACCCTGCTCATTTGTTCAAAGCCCCACAGCCCTTTGTATGGGCTGGGCCATGTGAAAAATTGTAATCTCTTTGCTTAATTTCAATAAAGTGAAAGTAGTGCCGTCGGAGCCGATACCCTACAGGCAAGGTGAGTAGCATTGGATCTTTCTGTTGATGGAGGCCCTGCGACATGCGTCACTCAGACCACCGCATCCCTCCCTCTCCTTCTGGCAAATTAATATTCTTTTTTTTAAGCAGCACTAGACAGCCAAGTCTAGTTTCAAAATTCAAAATTTTCCCCTAATGAGCCAATGCCGGTGTAACGCCTTAGCAGGCACACACCAAATTCCCATCAGTTTCTTACACCAAAGTTAAGTTTTTGTATTTAAAAAATTAATTTTGGTGTGAAGACGACAAACCAAAACTTATCTTTCTAGCTCGTTGCGTTTTTATGTTATGGTAGCTCGTTGAGATGTTATGTTATGGTAACTCGTTGCGTTTTCGTGTTAAGCATCGCATCTATTTGGTGGCAGGAGAAAGATAATCAAAATAGGTGTGAAATCAGCTTCCGACATTATTCTGTCAATAACTTTCACATTAGTTGAGAAATATTGGCTTAATGAAGTCAAAATTTGATCATATGAGATTGCATTCGAAGTGTCAAAAATATCTGAGCAAATATGTTGCACCTGAACTAAGTCTAAGTGATAGTATTTGAACAAGATAAAAGAGATCATCTCAGGAAATTTCAATCTCGGCTATTTCAATGGAGAATTAGAAATACTTTCTTTTTTATCTTTAATAAGTTTATACTAGATAAAACAAAATTACTTCCACACATTGATATTAAAAAATTATCAATCGTTATTAATTGTTTATGAATTTCTTTAACTGAAATAGTGATATCTGTTATATAGGGTGATTCAAACAATCAACATCCAGGAGAGTGGACTTAACTTTTTAATTTTAAAATACACGTTGACTCTCCGGGAGAAAAATATTCCAGCAAACACATAGAAATGGTAAAATTGGAGAACAAAAATTTACAAGAACATCAACGAATCTATCACGTTAACAGAATGAGAATAGCAGTTTGTACGTGGAATTTTGAATACAGAATTATTAAAAATTCAACGCACAAACTGCTAGTGGAGGTAGGAAGCAAAGAACGAGGCAAAATAACATAGAAAAATATAACAGAAAATACCAGCGGAAGAACTTGACAGCACTGTAGTTACATTGGTAGCGTCCGATTTGCCTAGTCTGGATTTTTTTTCCTTGCCATTTTTTCAAAGACTTGGTCTACGAGACACCTAACAACCAATATCGTCGCAAAATTCTAAATCGCAGCTGCAAATGTCACGAAATACGAGATATTTTAGAAAGGGTTCACCATCTGTGCACCACCGCTGTAAGTGTGCATAATACCAAATGGCAAAAATTATGAGCAGTTGTTGTGAAACCACTGCTCAAGTGCATAGTATCGCCAAATAAAGAAATTTCACCCTTTATTAACTTGTCATACCTGCATCTTCGTGTATCCTCTAGCTCATTCCCGAGTGACGTTTCCGGTCATACTTTCCTGTGTGATTCTGGCTGGTGTTTGTGCTTTCTACCTCCTCTGACAATTTGTAGGTTGAGTTTTGAATCATTCTGTATAACGTCTGAAAACACTCTTGTTTTAAGATTTGAAGTAGGTTAATATTATGGACATCATTTTTTAAAAAAATTTAAAGTGCTCCATTCATCATTATCCATCACTGAACTTCATACACACACTCCGTAAATCTCGTTCCAATGATATAGAAACCGAAGGGGTGGAAAATTACGCTAGGTCACAACAGTTGTTACTCGAATAGAAGCGAGACGTCAGTGAATTGAATAATTTCCAAATTGAGAACGTTGTCCGTAAATTTTTTCGTTCCTTTATTTAAGTATGATAAGCATACTTATACCTATTTGGAACTGTACGCGGCTTCTATCTACCGGCCTAAATTATTTGAATTCCGGAGATTGAACGAAATAGATATAAAGACATTAAATTAATAGGTTACTATTTATATATGTATATATTAATAAAATATTTTTACAATATGCGTGTATGATGCCATAAATTTCAGGTTTAGAAGAAATTTATTATGTCTATGAGCATTTAATTTTTTAAATGTCTATCACTTTCTTGTTGTTCTATCACATATATATTGAAAGAGCCGAAAGAGATTATTTATTTTCTGCTTAATTTCGTTAGATTAAAGTCACATTTTGAGGCTACAAAAATGCTTTTTTAAGGGGATTCTAAATTTTCAATTATAGTCAGATAGCAAGGTTGCTACCTGAGTTCAGGACTGTATCACCCTGTATGTATTTCCACCCTACCGTAGTCGGAAATTGTTTGACCCCGATGGATTTAGTATGCTCCAGGCCTACCTTTAGTGCAATTAGGTTCCAAACTCACGACTCTCGGGTACCGAATCCTCGATTGTACCATCAGATCACCGTGGCACTTATTTAATGTTTAGAAAAAACACATTACCTTAAATTTCCTTGTAGTTCACGCTTAAAATTTATTTCTTCTGAAATGGAGGCTGAAATTAAATAAATTATGTGTTAAGTGTAAATGAAGTTTTATAACTTTTAGTCACCAAAATAATAGTGTTTGGGTTATCCAGGTTTCTAGCTTAATTTTTTCTCTTTTAATTTTCCATGATTCTCAAGTGTGAAGCGACTTCCACCCAAAACCCACATACGAAAGAAAACGAAATCTCTTATTTTTCCAATGACACAGTCCACTTACTGCACATCACGTGTCGTAAGAACTTTTACTACACAGTCTGAGCTGTCTCGTGAAATGAAATTCAACGACCCTACCGCTTTTTGTCACCCTAGCAGCACGAAAACCCCATACCTGTCACAAAAAGCACAAATGTCGTTCTTTTATCGTGGGAACATCCTGACGATTAAATAATGCCAGCCGATAAAAGCAACCTCCCCTCCTCTGTTGTCCACTGATTTTTCATAGAAACACAATGTTTTCACTATTTTCCAATAACCGTTTCATCGTCTGTCGTAAAACGGAGCTTTTTGTCCCAAATGAGGCCAATCCTACGTTGCTTTATGTCCGATGAACTTTCTCTAAAATCTTCGCCATTGTCACAAAATGTCGGGCTCGTCGTTACTTTATTACAATAATCCTCTCGGCTTGGCACGATTTATGGATTCCATATCCGTAGAGGGAAGCGTCCTTTCGATTTTGGAACGTCGTATATTTCCGTATTAAGGATTTCATTTGAAAAGGATTATCGAGAAGTGAAATTCGAAAATCGAACAGTGAACCCTAAATTTGTATGCAGATTAATAAGTTTTGTTCGATGGATTCGGTTTGGGTTTTTCGGGGCAGTGAAATATTGGAGACTAGGTTTAAATTATGTGTCACTATGTGTTGTGAGATAAGTTTCCATTTATTTTTCTCAGGATTACTCGTTCTGCTGTCAGATATGTTTGTTGTGAAATAGGAAATGTCGGGTTTATTTGTAGTTTCCCCAATGACAAAGAAGAAACACAAAAATTTCGAACGCTTTTCATTTTAACGGCGTAACTCAAATTTTGAACAATTCCACACTTTGCTGTCAGAAATTTTTAACTTACAATGCAACATCTTTATATATATATATAAACTAATGTACATGCTTCCGCCGAACATGCAAAACTTAGGGGGGAAAATAGGTCGCACTTTGCAAAAATCTGAGCTAATTGTAAGCATTTATTTGCATAATACTATAATTATTAGTTTTACTTGGTTCTCGTTCTGTGTGAAGTACCAATCCATTGTTATATACCAAAAACATATCATTATGTATCTCATTCGATGTCTCAATGTTGAAGAAAAATTAATTTTAAACATGGCAATATTTTATGATCCTTCTATAAGGTTTAAAAGGGGATTCAGTGATAACTAATGATTACAAAAATGCAAACAATATTTATTTCAGTTTACGACAAATTGCGATTTTTTTTTACAACTGCTAGTTCATCATCTTTATGTTGAGTTGCCACTCACTCTCTTATTTCCAAAATAAACATTGTTTATATTTTAGTAATCATTTAGTCATCTAATAATTTTATATATTTCAACTCACCAACACTGAACCCCTTTTTAAACCTTATACTTTTATTCTCGTTTTTCAAAGTTAAAAATTTGCTTTCAAATCGAATATTTAATTCGTGAAATTCCACAAATGACATAAATTGTTTTTGTTAACAGTCCTCTATACGTTAAATTACAAGCAGATATTGCAAAGGAACCTTTCATAAATATTAAACAAGGTATTCAAGATAAATTGTGTAATGTAGTATTACATATATAAAGGAATAAATTATTGTTTTAATTGCAGGCAATATTATTTCACGGTAGAAGCCCATGTCTCAAGAAAACGACTATTCACTCACTTTCATTTAGGAAAGATAATGCCTTTTATTTATTAGATGTAAATGAGATTCATTAATTACATTAATTTCATGAAACTGGTCTTCAAATTTTAGTGCAGAGTATGATTTTTCTTTGAGAGAAATTATAGATTTGTGACAAAAATTGCTCATATTTTGATCAAGTGGTTTCTGATTTGACAATGTTAATTATCTATCAAAATAGAACATTGTTCATGGACCAATAAACATTTTTCCCATTTCTTTCATTTATTTTTTCAGGAAAATGCAAACAGCTTATTGTTCTTAAATAGTGAGTTAAAAATGTCAAATTAAATCCATTAGAAGGAAAGTCTGTTGAAGAAGACTCTCAGAAATAAAAAATAGGATATCTAGACACGAAATCGATAAGGCATGGGATGTCAGTAGATGAATTAATTGCTTTTTCAAAATAGTGGAAGCCATTAAAATATATTTTTCATTTCAAATTTATTTATAATTTGTTTCATTCTTTCTTAATAATTTTTATTAAAATTAAAATTAAAATCAATTTTTAGGAATAATTCAACAAACTGAGTTTTCACATATGCCGATCATAGTATGGCGGCTTGAGAAAAAATGCTATTGTCAAAAATTTCAAATAATATCTTTAATTGATTGCTTTAATGAAATGCCTCTATTATAACAGTGGAAAATTTAGAAATGTAGTACTATATATGATTTTTAATACAAGTGAATACATTTTTAGTCCAATTTTACGCATTTTTCCTTAATACAAAACAACAAAAATGTACATGTATTATGAGTTTCCGACTCTTTTTAGATCTGAAACTCCACACATATAACACAAACATGTTTCCTAGAACGTGTAAAAAAAATTTGAATTATTTTTTGTGCAGTTCATTAACAATTTTGTTTGACATTGAATTTGAAAAAATTGTTACAATAAACAACATATGCAAATTATTTTATATATTGTACTCTCACATCTAAACAAATTTTCATATGATTAATGCTTGGATTCATTTTTGTTTCTAATTAAACGTAGTTGAAAATGAGAGAAATAAATGAGAATTTAGCCTATGGAGCAATAGAATAAATATCAATTAGGAAAGTAATTTTGATTCCTTTTGCCTATAGTTTCCAGTAGTATCGCTCCTCTCTGAGAATATATTTGTATCTAAGTGAACACTGATAATGCATTCATAGCTAAATGAATGAATGAATTACTTCTGCGAGTTCCAAATGAATCCACAGTTTTGATTTTTTTTAATAATTTAAAAAATATTTAGAATTCTACATTCATTAAAAATCTAATACGAAGAAATAAATGTGATTAATCAATGTTCCCTATTTTTAATTGATCAAAGTATACCTCTTAAATTTAAAATAAATTCGTTTATACTTATGTGAGCATCTTCACATTTTGTCAAAAACTCTGAAGAGTTGGTAAATTTTTGGAAGACGCCTGAAGGCCACATTGAAATAATAGACAAGTGGGAAGAGAATTTCTTTGTAAATATTGCTTTCATTATTATTTGATACAATGATATCTTCAATGGTAACTATTGAATCATAATTATCATTAAAAATCATCAACAACGTCGAAAACCATATGAAAACTAGTTTCATTCATATTTTTGTTGCGAAGAGAAAGAATGGGTGATATATTTTACAAAGTACTAAAGCTGTAAAAAATAAGTGTTTCTTATTTTTCACCAATAGGTAAAAAATAATCCATTTTCGAATTTATAAAAATAAAATTATGTTGAAACATAAGCATCTTTAATTTCACGTTTCATAGCTAGATTATATCAATGTCTTTTGAATTTTCTTTTTTATGTGTAATACTTAGCATAAAGTTTACATTAAAAAACACAGTTTGGTGAAGATTTAAAAAGTTATCGCTTCAATGAAAGAATACTTTCTCAAAATTTCGAAACTTCTAATAATTTTTATTTTTGCCGTGCAATATTTTAGAAAGGAAATTAGTGTCATTTATAAATATCACTTCTATTTAATTAAAAACATAGATTAAATACCCTTCTTGAAAAATCTCATTTTCAAAGTTTTCTACCCGAATAAAATCTAGTTTCGTCAAAAGTTTAGAGATAATTCAGTTAAACGTAGTGCTGTTATTATATGCATAATTCAAGAGGTTTCAAAGTAAAATTTGACTTTAACGTTGTGAATTAATAGATTTTTCCATAAAAGAAATATTTTTTTTACTAAGATTTTCTTTTTATGAAGCTCAACAAATTTTAGGAACTTATAAATGTCATAAAACTTTTCAAGAACTAAATTTCACAGCATCTGATGGGATTAAATGAATTAAAGTATGAAGAAATAAGTTCTGTTGAAAACTTCATTCAATCCTTGACATTTCTAAAATTGTTTGTATCTAATTATTCGTTTGCTTTTTACCAAATGAAATATTTATATTTATGATTTTCCTTCATTTCCTTGATTTAGCAACACATCTGGAATAAAATAGATGTATAAAGAATGCTTTATATCTTTTAGAAAATATATTCAAAACTTCAACAAATACAATGGAACTTGGTTAATTCGAACGTTTTTCATTCGAATTCATCGGTAATTCGAATTTTTTCCCTGTCTCTACAATATCGCCTATATTTCGAATTTATTTTTGTTGATTCGAAGTGAAAGCTAAAAATTACAAAATTGCTGATATTTGTGAATTGTTTTCGTCATTTAAATACGTCCTCAGCAAATAAGTGAATAATTTTTAAGGCCCTTAATTACTCTAGAACTTTGCTGCTGCTGAAAAAAACATTAACAAAATTTCTCACTTTTTAAAATCTTTGACGATGTTAGATGTGAATAGCACTGATTATTTTGAACTTTTATTGTACAATTGTTCTATTTAAAACTAGCCGCTTTCGAAGACCAGCTTGTTCGCCAGGAATATGATTTCCATTGAATCTTGCATCATTTTATATTCATTGTTCTCTTAACAACATAATTTTAAACTTCAAATTAAGGTAATTATTTAACCCATGTTCTCTTAGTGACTTCGGACCTCTTCTGTTCATTGTCTACATAAATGTCCCTATCGGAGTCAAATAACTGACCATGTCATGTAACTTCTAATTCCACGCTGTTGGCACTATTTTCACTTTCTTATTCCTGTTGTAAAATATGCATTTGATTTCAAAATTAAAATGACGTAGCACATTTTATGACCATCGGCATGTTAGCTGGATTAAAGCATGCTGAGAAAAAAATGAAAATATAGCAACCATAACCATGTAGCTTGCTGGATATATTTCTTAATACAAGCAAAGCAATATCTCGTATAGCTTGGTTTACAGATTTCACAAGAATTTTCATGAAATAAAATATGAAAGCAAAAGGTATTAGGATATTATTTTAGATTACAACAATGAAGGAAAATTACGCAATTAAATATTTATTTAAACAATGAAAACGATTTGAGTTGCGTTGTAACAATGAAAAGTATCGTTGTAAATTATGCCGAAAAATATTTTTAAAAATTGATTAAAATTCGAGAAAACATTTTAGGGCAACTTAATTAATATCATTGAAAAGGTAAGTTTTTGTACTTTAATATGGTGTAAAAATGATTTTTGTGCTGTAATATTTTTGGAAGTTATTAAGGGAAAACTCCAAATTTTCGGTTAATTTTTAATTAATTAAAATTCCAATTAGAATTTTTTTAAAGTGCTCCGAGGTGCTCATTCCCGCCCTCCAAAGAATGTTTGTGCCAAATTCCGTAGCTCTAGGTCCAGCGGTCTGACCTGTAGAGCGCCAACACAAACACACAGACATTCTTCTTTATTATTAGTAGAGATGGTATACACTATTTCTTTATCGAAATTACTTCATATTTATTGAAATTATTTTTGAAGCTATTAATTTTTTTAATTATAATTATTATTACTTTATTTATTAAAATGACTTAATGTTTATTTAATAAGACTCTTAAATTTTAAAGATAAATGTGTACTACCCTTTTTTCATAAAAATCGTCATTTCCTCTTTCTATACTCATTTTTAGGTACAGTTATTCTTAAATCGAATTTTTATTGAGATCCTGTCAGCTTCGAATTAGCCAAGTTACATTGTTTCTTAAAAATATTTCAATTATCAAGAAATGTCAATCTTTTTCCATAAATCATTTTTCGCGCAGTTTAGCCAGGAATTGCTCTTGTGCCAAAAACTCAAAACCGAACCAATCCATAAATTATTATTTTTATTTAAAAAAAAACTTTTCAGCGTTTTTATTTATTTATTTTTTTTTAACTTTTCCCATTTTTCAGTGTTAAAAACTTTCTTCAATGCTTTAGCGATGAATTTATTATTATTAAGACATACATCACTCTCCATATGCTATATATTTGTTAACAAGTCAATCCTATCCACAGCACGCTTGACTGGAAGCTAATGAAGATACTATAACCCTCAGAGAAATTCACACTCCAATATATGTCCTCTACTAATGATGATGGTATCTGTCAGCTAACAGCTCTGTGTCCTCCATTGGGTGTGGTATGTCCTCCGATTGAAACTTAGATAAAATTGTACGCTCGTCTAAAGTTACCCGGGCCATGTTTAATCCTAAAGTGTCAAAAGTAGGGCAAGGATAAAGTGATATAAATGACTGGACTACGTGATTGGTGTATTCCAAATTCTGGCCCATTTTTTCAGGCATTCTATGGAATATCTTTATCCATACTTTACGAAATACTCGTGTGAAAATAGCTATAAATATATTTTTTTAAAATATGCGTTTTAATTTAGTGTGAATCATATTAGCATGATGTATGTTAGTACTATAAATACAACTTAAAGTAGTTTATTCAAATACAGAAAAAATTGCAGTGAGTTTAAGGATTATTATCGTTTTGTATTTACGCCCATACAAATGGTGTACAAACGCATGAACATCCATAATCATTTTAATGGCGCACGAAATTTTTTGTAATATTAATTTAATCTTAAAAATTATAATAAAATTTTTAAAATCTGTTTTCTTTCTTTTTATAGTTGCATTACAGACATAGAATTTACTGTTGCTAAGATCAAGTTTGATTCATTTCAGTAAATGAATAACTACAAGCAATGACTCATGAAGTCAAATAAAAAATATTCGACTAATTAATCTGAAATTTAAATATATAAAATAATTATATATTAATTAATAACAATATATTATAAAACCAGTAATAAATAAAATAAAGCAAATAAATAAATGCTAAGCCAAAATTATAATTCTTTTGGCAGATTGTGAAAAAAGAAGACAAATTGCCTTTATCAGCACAACTACCATTGAGCTAATTCAGCGGTTTTGTTGTTGTTATTGTTGATGTTCTTAAATAAATATAGTTACTTTTCACTTTACATTTCAGAGAAAACTTTCAATAAATATGCTTAAATTATTTTTAGTTAATCACCTCTATATTCAAAAACCAAAAGAAGATGTTAGATTTTAACATTCGTTTCAAAAAATAAAAAATGAAGGCTTCAGTTTTGTCGTTTATTCAAATTAAGTATTAGAATTTAAGAAAGATTTGCATTTTAAAGTGACAAATCACAAGAAAAGTAATCACTGACTATTAAAAAATAAATTAACACATATTTTTTATATTTTGTTAACTATACTTTCTGTTTCGACATTTGCCTTGAAAATATTTGAAAAGTTATCATATGTTAAATCATGTAGGGGAGAGTTGTAAAATTTGCACCGAAGCGGTATCATAACTTCAATTCCATTACATATTTAGACCGTAAAATGATCACATTATGACATATCGATCTAAATGTGCTGTAAGAAATCATTTTTAAAAGAAAACTTTACGTAGTTACAGTTAAAGAACACGTGTTTACATCTAGATATCATCAATTAATATTTTAGCAAAAAACTAATAGCCCTTTAACTGTTTTAAAGTAAGTAGTAAAATATATTATATATATCCTCAGACGGGAAACTTGTTTGCCTACAATTTACTATAATCTATATATTTAAATTATTTGACAAAACCAGATGATCATTATCCAATCCCCAACCACTGAACCGATTTCGATAATTTTTATTTCATATGGAAGCTTATGACTTCTATATATGTCATCAATAGTCTCCTGCACCCCACCACCCTCCATTTTTGAGATATATCGTAAAATAAAACTTGCAGGGTCCTTCAGCCTCTTCAACTGCCAATTCGCCCATTTATTTCGCCAATTTGTGAGCATAGCCAAAGGCCATTAATATTACGGGCGAACAGCTGGTCGCCGAAAGCGGCTAGTTATTTTATTATTATAATTTAATGATATGGTTAGATTTTTTGTTTGTTTGTTTTTGTTATCCAAAAGTTTCTCAGATTGGACCACAAGCAGTTACCTAAACTGTTTAAATCAACGGAACCCATTATCTTGAATTATAGGAATAGCCCAGAAAGCAGTTATTATCACTAGTAATATATTGAAAGTGGAACAAGCAAAGAAAAAAAAATAAAAGGGCATTAGAAACATCAAGTGTGTTGGTTCATAAAGAACAAAAACTAAAGGTCACGTAGTTTTGTCTCATATGTGAGGAAATAAAAGAGGAGGAAGAAATGATGCAGTGCATAAAAGATCATACTTAAGTTCATTCATTGTGTCCTGGTGTGAATTTGAGAATGAAAAAGATATTTTTTTTCTTTAATTGTGCTTTAAGAAGTTGGCAATCCAATCTGGGCCACCAATACCCTTAATTAGACCGATGAAGCAATTTTTTCTTAGTTTAAAGTGTATTTCATAAAAATTTAATCATATTGTTTCGAAGATAAATAAACTTCAAAAAATATCTTCTGCTTGCTTTTTATTAAAATTACTTCTCTATCACTGTACTTTAAAATATCTACAGGTGGTCCAAATTCGCCATCTTTCCCCTAATTTGAAGGGTGCGTCGGGACCGTTAAAGTGCGGGGTCATCCACAAAATGAGGCTTTTCCTCTCTTTATTTTGGTAGCATGCACATTGAGATATTCCGAATCATTAAATTGCAAAAGTTTGTTTCTCTCATTTCCTTTCACCCTTCCTGCCCTTTCTCATGTGCCAACTGACCACGGTGGAAGACACAAAATGATCGAGCAATTAAATACTCTTTAAAAACACATAATCCGAGCCCATATAAAATTGTTTTAGGATTTACGAGAACCTTGCCTACAAAAACAAAAAAGAGAGAAAAAGGGAGTTGTAACAAAGCCGATTAGCGTGTTTTTCAATAAGTAGTGCATGCAATAGTATTACTGACCAAAACATTGGTTTTATTCGATTAAAGATCTTATCTTCACTTTAAATAGTTCTTAGTAAGTAATGTGCAGATTAACTAGGTAATGTAAGAAACGAAACATTTTCTCACGCATTATTGGATCAACCTAGTTAATCTGCAGATTTTCTAGATATCTGCACACTACCTAATTTCCTCACTTAGCGGTCCCATGTATAAACTCTTTTGCATGTAATATTAATTTAACGGTGCTATGCAATTAAGAATCTACTACCATTTTATTGATTTCGGATTAATTATTGGAAACTGTGCCTAAGTGAGGGTAGTTAATCATCCGAAATCGAACCTGTTGCAAACCGTTGGACAACAGACTACTTAGAATGCAATAACTAATTTTTTAAAGAGTACATACAGTATTAGCAGTTTTTTCTGTAATGTTTTACGACAACTTTATATCCCAAAATTTGTTCAAGCTGATTCCTTACTGCATAATTGTGTCTAACTGCCGAAAGATGTACTAACATTTCATTTTTATTAGCAAATCCATATTTACCTGTCGACTTCACAATGTAGTCAATTTACGTCACAATCACATGACAAAGCCAACTTCACAGAAAATTTAATTGCATGTTGTCTTATGCTGTGTTGTGACGTAACACTATAAGTAACACATAAAAGATGCGCAGCAGATTTTAAAACCAAATTTGCACAAAATGTGTGTAATAAATGCATTTCCAAAACTCTATCAAGGCATCATCAGTACTATCTCTCTAAACAATTTGACCCGCGACGGCCAAGTGGCAAAGGGCAAAGTCTCGTCTACGAAGATGAAGGGTTCCAGGTTCGAAACCCGATTCCACTGAAGATCCAACGTGTACGTGAAGCTGGTGAGCTCTAAATCTGCGTCGAGGGTCAAACGTCCTTCCGCTGGTGTGGTATAGAAGCTTGGGGAAGGGAGTGCCACCTCAGGTGCAGTGGCGGATTTTGACAATATGAGGCACGAGGCGCAAAATTATTTTGAGGTCCCCTCCATAAAGAACTCTATTGGTGATACAAGTGCAGTGGCGGACTGGGTCTGAAAAGAGTGATTGCCATGAGAAAATGTGGGTCCTATCACATCTACGTTATCATCTCAAATATATTTTTTATATTATTTATTACGATTGTAATAAATTAAAATCAATAAGTTAATATAATCTATTCCTAATCTAAAACTCTATTACAAATATAGATTACTAAATCCAGTATACACGTATTATTGAAAATGATAAATATCAAATATAAATGTAATTTTATGATTAAATATTAAATAATTTTCGTGTTTGTATAGCATACTGTAATTTTGGAACTATACTGTTACATTGAGAATATTTTAACCAAACTGAAAATAAAGTGCAAACTATTTACCAATTTAAAATTTTTTTAAAAGAATAATTCTAACTGTCAGGATTAACAACTCAAATGTATAGAAGTGTATTAAATTTGATCCACTTCATTAATGGCAACTCAGGAAACATTTGAGTTCACTAGATGACTAAGCAAATCTGTTAATGAGTACTCTATATCCAAATCATCTATAAATTCCTTTTCATAGCAACATACAGGAATTCCAAGTTCTCCTCAGACAATGAATTTCTTAATATGGTCTTTTAGATCTTTAGTCGACACATATCCTGAGGGCCCGAATTGTCTTATGTATAAGGGGGCCCACTTGCCATCGGGCAAGCTGGCAACCTTGCCAGTCCGCCACTGTACAAGTGTGTAACGTAAAATAACTTACTCATGCTTTTAATTCTAGG
>BGPR01000170.1:989643-1139556 GCA_013235015.1 Araneus ventricosus | reverse complement strand
GGGCTATCCAGCTCAAAGGGGGTGGAAACGGTGGGGGGTGGAAATTTCCGTTTTCCCATAATTCCTTTACAAATGAAAATAGAAAGAAAATTCAAATTAGGCGAATTATTGCCTTATCATGACGAACAATGTTTGGATTTAAACTTTTTCGATAGCTACAATGGGGAACTTCAGCATTTTTTAAAAACACATGAAAGCCATCCGTATTTGTAGAAAAAATCATTCTAATTTCAAATATGCAAGTGAAACTTAACAGAAAAATTTATTTATTTAAATATTGAGAGCGAAAGATGCACTGAAATAGCAGGAATCATGATGCAATCCGAAACGCACTCTCATTGGCCGAGTAGATTCTGACGTCGAGGGTGCCTTCCTTCGCATACTTCTCTTTCGCTAGTTCTGTATTCTGCTTTGAATCAAGGCGTTTGTACCAGCTAACATTTTAAAAGTGAAGTTTTTAGCTTTTCTACTATACAGCGTTCAATTTCACAATGGATATTGGTTTTGTACAAGCTAAATCGGATAATTTGAGACTCTTCCGCGAATCGTATCGTCAGCCCTTTATTTGAAAATGCCTTGAAAGAATGTGTATCTCTCTGAATGCAACAGATTTTCCAACAATCAGCACTGAAATGTGACACAGTATTCTGTAGTATTTTTATGGATCTCTTTGAAAGCTTCGGAACAAAGCAAGCTACTCACTTTCTATCAGTAAAGTCCTGGTCGCTTACTTATTTTATTACAAGGGAAGGAACAGAAATGTTTTGTCAGTACATGTGTCTGTAATTATTCAGTTCCGACAAAGAAACTGGACACAAAACGCCGGCTCGTACATTATCTCATAAGAAAAGTTGTTTTGACTTTCCCTTCAGTTACCGGAACAGGGCTCTATACTATACAGAAAAGGATTCGCCTTAGGGAAAAAGAATAGGTTTTCGAAACCATCAAGCAACAATAAATTGCAGAGGGGCCCTCGGGCATTCCGAGAAGACGCTGCGATTTCTGTTGCACAAGCAAGAACTGAAAGATAAAAACCTGATTTTGCATGATGTATTAAATTTCGTATGCCTACAGAAAAAAAAACAGGAATTCATTTATTTCAGAAGTTCCATTCAAAATAATTTCAGGTACGGCATTTTTTTAAAAACACACCTGTGCCATTTAAAAAGTAATTTTATTTGATATAGTTTTATTTTACTACGCTTTATTTTACTATATAAATTATTTCCTTTGTACAAGTATTAATTTTAAAATACTAGTTTATAATAATTAATATAAAATGTGGTAAAAATAACTTATATAAAGAAATACACTAAAAAATTAAAAATGATAAAACTGTAACCACTTTCGTAAATTGCAAAAAAAAAAAGAAAAGATACGAACAAAGTATCTGTAAGTAGTAAGCCTTCTTTACTGCAAAGTAAGTTTTTTTCATTGTTAGTTAATTTTTGAATTATATAAAAGAACTATATAAATTTATAACAATATTCAAACCAGACCAAATGCGACTGATCTAGGAATTTAAGTGCTGCCATCAACAAACTCGAGACGCAAGATGAGATAAATTTATCCCACCTTTTCTCAACTATAATAATTGATGAGCAAACTAACTTTTGAAGACTAATTTTGATTTTAATGCATTCATTGAATATAAAGAATTTATTTTGAATCAAAAGTTAATTCTGCTAATTATTTTGTTGAACTACAAATGAAAACTAATTTTATTATAAAAAAAAGTCGTGAATTTAAACTAATTTTTAAGATATTCTTGTTAATTTTCAATAGTACTGGTAATTTTTTAAAAAATATAAGAAACATTCGAATATCCATTGAAAAAAATTTATCCTATAAATTAACACGAGCAAGTTTTTTTAAAAAAAAGATTCTTAAAGAAGGTGGGATCTTCTATATTTTTACCCTTTGAGGGGCAATGGCCTCTCAAAGGGTAAAAAAATAAATTCCATGTAATTAAATGGGAAAAAACTAATTAACTTGAACTATTTGTTTTAAAATATCTTAATTTTTTGCTGCTAACCTCACCTTATACTTTTAAAAACAAAAAAGATATCGAATTCTGAATTTAATGTACTTCATGATATACAATTATAATAGGTGTAATATAGATTAATAACTCACATCAAAATGATCTCCACAGACATGACGAACGCTGCTTGCTGATAATTCCGGATCTCTCTTCATCGCTTTACACCACTTTTTGCGAATAACATAATTTTTTGGCACATTGATAACTAATTTATCGGGTGCCGTTACAGTTGTATTACGACAATACAATACTTGTATCTTTCCGACATTATTTTATCTGATGCGATAGTCGGAAAGTATAGAAAAAAAGAAAATCTCTATAGAGCGCGAACGGGAAGGAAGAGTGTTTCTCCCCCGTCTGGCAATTTTGACGTCAGACCCGTTTCCCGCCAAAATGGATCGTTTTTCCCGCGTTTTCTGAGAGGCGAACTTTGATTGCAAATTTTAAAAAAACAAAACTGCCTAGATTTTTTTTTAATGTTATTGTTCGTTTTGAAGCATTTTAAATCTATTTAAAAAATAAAAAAAAATGCTGAAGTTTCCCATTGCTTAGAAGTTATGAGCTGAAATGTGATTTTGCCACCCTCCCCCTCCGCGGCCCCTAACTTAAAGAACTTTTCAACCTATGCATGTCGTCCCTTGTTGGAAAGCTCTCTTCATTTGCAGTCTCTTCCACCCACTTTCATTCTTGAAGCTCTAATCCTTATGAGAATAGAAGGCGAAATGTTCTTTTCCTTATTATTAGTAGAGCCGTATATATAAAACGCTTTTGCCCATGTTATCTTGTGAACACGATAACTAAAGTAATTTTGATTAGATTTTAACCGGCGAGGGATATGTTGTAAGTTCGGTGAAAATATCGACCAAGTTTGTAGATGGGCTAACCAACTAAAAGGGGGTGGAAATGGTGGGGGACTGAAAATTTCATTTTTCCTTAATTCCTTTAAGATTGAAGATAGAAAGAAAACTCAAAATAGGCGAATTATTGCATCTTTATAATAAACAACTTTTGTATTGAAACTTTTTTGATAGCTACAATTTTTTAGAAGTTATGAGCTAAAATGCCACTTTCAATCCCCTCCCCATTTTATCATTTCCCCATAGCTCTGTTACGACTAAAGATAGGAAAAAAATTCAATTAGGCGAATTATCACCATATCAGAACGAACAACTTTTATAATAAAAGTTTTTGACAGCTGCAATTGCTTAGAAGTTATGAGCTGAAAATCGATGTTCAATTCCCCCCAATTTATCTTTTCCCCATAGCTCCGTTACGATTGAAGATAGAAAGAAAATTTCAATTAGAGGAATTATCACCTTATCATAACAAACTACTTTTATATTGAAAGTTTTTTGACATAAAGAATTACTTAGAAGTTCCCATCAGCTTCATTCACTTCCACTTTTTATACGGTAAACAAGTTGATATACCTGGCTTTGCTCCGGATTAAAATGTTTTCATGTTTAATATTTTTAATGTAAAAATTACTATTGTATAAATTTTATAATACACAATTTCCTTTTCTGATCTGAAACATTTTTAATTAAAATGAGAATATCAATTTAAACAGACGATTTTTAAAAAACAGCCGTTTTCTCCATACATTATTATTTGTTATATAGGTACTTCAAATTTCGTTAACAATTACTAAAGTAAAAGAAAGAAAGGTTTAAATGAATATTTTGAAACAATTATATTAACTAGTTAATTATTCATTAATTTAAAGAATGAAAATAAATCAATCATTATTTTGTCCTGATATAAATTGTTAATCGTCTACTTTTAAAATTTTCTTTTAGCATTAGTCCAGAATTCTGTGAATGTATTCTGGCAACTATATATATTTGTATTATTCTTGTTCTTCAACAATAAAGAATATTGTTTCGAATTCTGTATAAAATTAATTTTGAAAAAATATTAAAATCAGAGAAACAAATTGTATGGAAATGAAATCTTTGTCTCCGAAATGCTAATTAAAAAAAAGTTAATAAGGTGTAAAAATAGTTTCGTGAGATAATGTTTTCCAGAGATATCGCGGGAAAACGCCTTGCTTAATTTTTAATTAACTGAAATTGTAAGTAACTTTTGGGCTTTGAAAAGTTAAGGTGAACTTTCTCTTGTCTTAAATAAAAAGTGTGAAAAGTCTGGTGTAAATCAGTCCAGTGGTTTAGGAGGAGATGTGGAGCATACATACGGACAAAATAACTTTTATTTAAATTGAGATAATTATTAGATCATTACAAGATTAAGACTGGTGGCATATACTATGAGCCATAAAAAAGGTTTTAGTGAAGATATCGTCACAATTAACTAAATATTTAATTTTATTTAAGTAAATAGTTAATTTTAAAAGTTAATGTGATAATTACTTAATTTGACAGATTAATTTAATTTCATATTTAAATAAACATGGTTGCGCCAAGATTTGTTTAATAAATTTAATATAAAATAGCCAAAAAATATAGATATTTAAGAGTTCCCTTTATTCTTTTTTATATTGAAAAATATCTCATTTACTTTAAAATTGTTTTGGGGTTTTCTGCCAGAGTATTTGCTTTCAACTGTCGATGGAGATTTAAATTTCCTGTTCAAAATGGCTGCATTGATGTCCTGTGCTTTAAACACACGTGTTAAATTTGCCACTCACAATGTTTAATAATTTTTATTCTCTTATGTGTAAAGAATTTAGTGACTATTATGTCTGTAACCAGGGAGTTCTGTAAATGAGCCCATTATAGTAATGTTTAAATGTTTCATGTCATGTGATTTTACCATATGACAAAGTAATGTTCGCACAATTATATGGTAACCTTGATTAAATAAACTAATTTAGAGTCTTTCTTCATTCGTGTCAAGTGTCAATTTCTTGCTACTGTTTCAGATAGGCTGGCTTAATGTTATCTAGGCGATATTTGCCCGGCTGGGATGTTTATTTCTTTATGATTCCTACGTGTTGAATGAATATGTGTTGGGATATAAAAAAATTTGACCAATTCACTGAACAATAAATCTAGCATAACCTTTTGGAATGAAAAATGGAATTATAAAACCTTGATATAGTAAAAAAATTGAATGTCATGAAAACAGAATCACAGCGTAAATATTGCAATGTGTAGAAACAATAAAGTCACTAGCTATGTCTGTATTGATCAATATGTAATATTTCATTACTTTTGTAACATTAGCGTAAAGGAATCTACCTTTGCCTTCAAGCTTGCCGAAAAGGGATTTTTTTTATTCTGGAATTCACACCAGCACATAATAAATGAACATAAGTATGACAATTTATATCCTGTATCACTTCCGTGTTTTCCTCATAAATGACATGTATCCTACGTTCTCATAAATTTTATCCAAAATTTGATGACTTTAGTGTCATTTTTTTTGCTTAGATTTATGAGGAATACTATCGGTTATAAACTACTTTTTAAGCTGTTCCTGTAGTTGATTGTCATTGGTCAATTGATTTAAATGGTCTAAGCAATCAAGACAACCCTCTGGGGTCTAATCTGGACAACCTTTAGACATCAACATTAAAAATTCCCCTAATCTTAATTTTAAATTTTCTCATAAAATTACTATCGTAAATTATAACTAAAGAAATTTCCTACCTGAATATACAATAAAATGTTTTTCTGCTCAATTTATAACTGTAGAAGGGCATTTTGTCTTTTATTGAAATACTCGATTGCTGATGCCTAAATCTAAACGCTTGTTTACTAACTGTAACCACGTTACTCTTTCGCTAAGAAATCACTTAATACATCCCATTTATATCATTACAACATAACCTATTTTATGGCACGGTCATTTAATAGTAATGAAGTTATGATGCTGGTCCAATATAGGCGCTGGTTCAAATTCGGCCCCCTCCAGTATTATTTTTTAAATATTTTTAGAAGTTTTGGCTTTAAACTTTTAATTCATTGATTTCATAACCAGTAACGGAGGATGTCTTCGCTATTTACATAAAGAGAAATAACATTCTAGTATTTAATTTCAGTCATGTGATTGTCTCTTCCTATTAAGAACAGTAAGGAAGGATCATATAACTTCTTGCTCTGAAATCCTCTTTACACATTGAAAGATTCGTATTTCAGAAAATATTGGACTGAAAACCATGGATACAGGAGTATCGGGTTATTTTTCACTAAAATACACCCACGCCCATATATATATGTAGAACTTACTTATTTCTTATTTGTAAAATTAAGAAATCTCCCTTTCTGAACCATAAACAACAAGCAAATCTTCTGAACAAAATTCAGATGTTAAATGAAGTTTTTCTTATTATTTGAGTGATTTAACAGAAGATTTAAAATGTTAAATTATTGCTAACTGAAATGCAAGATAAAAAAAGTGAAATGATACTTATGTAGATTGGAAATATTTTTCTCATTTCGACTGCCACTTTCTATTATGTTTTAAAACCAGCTCGTATAGCAGCTCCTTTTTGTGATAGAGAATCATCAAAGTACCTTGAATTGATTCAATCTTGTATTTTGTGGCTGAAGGAAATGAAAGTCTATGTCTTCTTTGTTAATACTCCTGAAAAGAAACCTTTAAGAGAACTTTCTTCCCTTGTATGCTATTTTAGATTTCACTTATTTCCTTCTAAGGGATTCAACACAATTTATGACAGATGGATGGCTCTACGGGATGGAGAGGCACTTAATCCGTCTTCTTCACTGGCTCTTTACATGTTCCACTAACTCTACAACACTATAGGGGGGGAGGCAAAAGTGAACTTCAGTTGATTTTTCTCATGTTTCCTCACAAATAGGTGTAAACGATACTTTTATTTGGTGTTCGCGATGAAAGTACGTCAGAGAAAAAAAGTCTTAGCTAATTTTAAATTACTTCTTCATAGAATTCAATGCTATAATGTGATACACAACGAAGAGATAAAAATATATTATAAGCAGCTTCGCCTTTTCTGTTCAAATTCATTAACCCATGTTTTACTGAAAATATATAAGAAATATTATTACACATTAAAGAAAATAATGACAAATCTAAACGTCCTGATTATTTCAACAGTCTGGATAGTACCAAATATTTTACAATTTTGTATATTCTGTTATCAAACGAGACAAACGAAAGTATCATAAGACTTGATTTGTCGATATGGATTTGCCTATTTTGCCTACTCATTTTTTAATAGTTTCAAAAAACTAGTAAGAAATTATTGTAATGATGAAACTGAGTCAGTTAACTAGGGTATATAGAAATTCAGGAATATCAATATACAGTGTGATTCAAAAAGAAGGAACAAATTTAAAATATCTACTTCTAATGAAGGACGACAGAATGAGACACTTACGTGAACTTTCCTCTAACCAATGATGTATCGTATGTGTCTCTACTATTGTCGTTCATCAGAAATAATTATTTTGAATCTGTTCCTACTTTTTGAATCACCCTGTATGTGCATTACAAACAGAGAGGTTTGTGCGCAATGATACTAATAATTTATACATAAATAATAAAATGATTAGCTCTTTATTTGTTTTCGTAAGTTAATTTGGAATTTTTAAGTTAAAATGGCATTTCAGGGACAATAAAATGGTATATTTATTTCAAACTAGGTGCGTGGCCTGGCGTTGCAGGAGCTATGTCGAATAATGCGTCATTACCTGGCGGATAGAAGAAGTATGGTCACGTGAGGCCTCGGGATCCAAATTTTCTCATATGCCCGGTTCCGTTTTCTCAACAAATATTGTCACTTACTTTAACCAATAAGCGTAAATATGCTTTAAAATAGAGTCTTTTTATTTCCTTATTAATTATAGTTTAACTTCCATTTGATATTAACGGAGTCGATGAATCAACAGAAAATAAAAAAGAAAGGAAACTGCTTTGAAGATCTTATAATTTATCAAAAAGATTCAATGTTACCCAACACTCAGAGAATAAAAGAAAACACAGAATAAACAGAGAAAAAAATGCTTGAAAATTATATTAGGAAAATAAATTAATTATTGTATAAGTCCTATGTGATTTTAAATGATCACAGAATCAAAACAATATCCCTAATTTCTAGACAGACCGTCTGAATCTCTTTGCCACGTAGCCAAACCAAACCATGTTATCGTCACTGATTTCTCTGCGTAATTCTATTATAGATTATTAGTTCACTTTTAATACCTCAAAAGTCACGAATTATTTCGAAGAATTGTGGCATAAAGGAAGAGCTGAAAAGCAAAAGGTAAAGGAACACTTTTAAATGAGATTTGGAGAAAGAGCATGCCTTCGTAAAGAATTTTTATAAATAATATGCTTCTTTTTCCGAGTACTTATAAATAAGAATATCTAATCGTTCTGCTGTTTATTCTACAAGTATGCATACGAAATAGGGACCACAATCATTTTTATAAACGAATAGATTTTAAGTATGAAACTTGTTATTTGTGAAACTTGTGTGAGACAAAGGGAAGACCTTGGATAGAATGATATTCGTTGTAATCTTCAGATTTCCTAAACTGAATGCACCAAAAGTTATTCTTTTTGAAACACTTTATAGTCTTAATACTAAGCATTAAGAATTTCTGCTTATAATATTCAGATGCTTGGAAAAGCTCTTAAGAATATGGTTCATTTTTATCTATGAGAAATTGTATATTTATGTAATTTAAAAATGGAAACATAAAACTAAAAGAACAAGAGAAATACAACGATTATGTCAGTGGATATTTTCATTAGCTTACGGGATTTTTCCAACTTATGGTTTAAACGAAAGAGGACAAAATGAACAAAAATTTTTGCTGAATTAAACCACATTTGATATGAACTTTGTTGAGAATTTTATTTAACTACATAAAATGTTTTTAAACTGTTAAACAAGATTTTCAGGCGAATGTAACATACATGAATAAATGAACGTAGAAGATAGAGAATACACTTGCACATGTTGATGTCAAATTTTTGCTTGCATTCTAAAGGCATGGTAATTTGACATTTATTAAAATTTAAATGTATAATAAAATTTACATAATTTTTATAAACTTATGGCTTAAAATTTACATAGTTCAATCCTAAGAGACTATAAATTTAAAACTGTATCTAATTAAATAATTATATTCAATTTAACTTAATTTAACTTAATTTGAAAACACTCTCTCCAAAAGAGTTCTCCAGCAGATTCAAAAGGAGACGTTAATATAATCTAATGTATAATCTATAATCTAAATGAAAATATTTGCTCATTTCGGAAATTATTGTATTGATTTAACCAAGCATCCATACATCACTCGGGAAATCATGGACTCTTAGTAATTTTTGTACTGATATATAACTCCGACTAAAGTCATAATTTTAACTAATACTTTCAGAAATAAAATAAATCAGTACGAATAAAGCGAATGGGAAAGGCAATGAAGTTTTTAATATTGTAGAACAGATGACCATTAAGATTCGCTTAAACTTTATATTTAACCCTCTTAACGGCACAAACTGCTTTTTCTGTTCTTCATGTTCAGTTCTAAAGCAGGTGGCTCGTATTTATATGTATATTTTTGTAAACAACTACGGATAAAATATTCTTAAGATTTCAGATATATTATTACTAGTAAATACAGAAAAGATCGATTCATTTACTTTAAAAGATAACCTGACAGCTGAAAGATAAAAATAATTGGACTTTTGGAGGTTTAAAATGAACATTCTAAGAGACTCCAAATAATTTTATTCTTGATTTTCAAGAAAATTTGCTTCTTTGCATTGCTCTAAAGCTAAATATGGTTTATATCTCAAGTATCAAATTATCATCTGAATTAAACATTTTTCGTGTGGGAACCAAGAATAGAGCAGCATTTCCAAATACAGAAAATGTCAGCATTGATATTGTGGGTAATTATATGTCGCTGTTTTTATCTAAAAGAACTGAAACTAAGGGGCACTTAAATTTAGAAGTTTCTGAAGATGGTAAACAATGACTTTGTAGCTTTTTTAAAGTGTCTTCAGAATAAAGGAAACTATATAGTAATACAATCCAGCTCAACATTTTGTGTTAGGGCTGAAATCTGTTAAAGTTAAGCAAGCAAAAACTTTTGTTTTGTGTCTAAACAAAATATGAAAACATTATTGATGAGGATGCTATATTAATGTAATATACACGCTTAATTTATCAGTCCAAAGAAATATGAAACTTCAAATGGTATCTAACGGACAACTTCATGATGTTTTGCGTTGTTCTGCGACGCTATATATTTTTCTTCCTTCAATATGTGCAACAAATTCTGAAATTAAATTAATCTGATGAATTTAATAAACTGCATATGAGTATAAATGGACTTTAATGAAAACAATAAAGAGCATGATTTCTCCCTTTCAAATGTGTCACAATAAAATACTTTCGGAGGAATACTGTTAAATAATCAATATGTGAGCGTATTTCCACAGAAAAGCTACATTTAGAAAAAATAATAAGTGCTTCATAGGAGTTGTTTTACTTTATTGTAAAGTAATCCCTCTGAGCGGTTAGCTATTTTGACTTTCTAGATTTAAAGTCGTAAAAATATGTTTTTAAAGTGAATAAGTTCCCAGATAGCACGTAAGTTTGCAGCAAGTTTGATTTTGACTTGCCATGGCAAAATTTGACGCGTCAAACTTGAATCGAACTTGTAGCAAGTTCGATGTGACAAATAGCGCCACCTCCTTTGAAAATCAAACTTGCTGCAATTTGGCAAAACAAGCTTCCTGCAAAGATAGCACAATAAAGAGATAATTATCTTTGTCTCTGTTTTAAAAAACATACGATTTTTAATAGCAACTCCTATACCGTCCTTCTTTTTATTAATTCAATAAATCAGTGATAAGTTGAGGAAAACTAAGTTGGTCTTTTTATAAAAAAAATTACTTTTGAAAAATTTTCCATCTTTTTACTAAATATATCACTCGCACTTTAAAGAAAACTATATCGCCTTTTTCTTAATGTTGAAATTTTAGCGTTTATAAACAAAATTAAACCGAAAAAACAGTCAATGTTTGTTGAAAAATAAACTTATACATTTTGTCCCATTTTAAATTCATTACTTTTAAACTCTAATTTCATAATTTATTCTACTAGCAAAACGTAGTTATTAGCGAAAATCGCTCTCTCTTTGACTTCAAATCATATTCTCAACTCAAAAAATTAATGAAATCCAGAAAATACTTAAAAATAAATCATATACGAATCGAATCGAACGATGTATTAGCGAAATCTATCTTCTCCTCTCAGAGTTTAACTGGCCCAGTGGTTACCGCGTCAGCTTCCGAACCGGTAGGTCGCGAGTTCTACCCCGGGTTGTGTTTCGTACTCTGTTTTTGCTATAATTTGCAATAAGTTTGCACGGCAAGCTTGTGGCAAGCTTGCTGCAAGTTCGTTTCATGGTGACTTCGGAGCTTTCGTTAACTTGCTGCAAGCTTGCACTCTTGTCATGACAAATTTGTGACAAACTTGCACTCTTGTCATGACAAATCTGTGGCAAGCTTGCTGCAAACTAAAATTGCTATCTGGGTTGATCTTTATTGCTTTTAATCAAGTCTCTGAAATCTGAATATATTTTACCCCTGGCAGCATAAGAAATTATATACATAAACGTGAATTATTTAGTTTGGAACCAAATATGAGAAAAGGGAAAAATGCATGCGAATCGCTTGGAGGGTAAAAAGGCATTCCTGAAAGCTCTTACGATGGCAAAATCTTTTATTTTCAAGAAAATCAACCTTGAATTATTCTTTAATCTGAATTTTATTACACTTATTTGACGATTTGTAAATATAATTAATAAGTCACAATAAAGCAGTCATATATCAAGAACAATCTATAAATTAATTTATCAGTTTCTGTTAGAGCTAACTTCAAGCGAAAGTTTTATTCCTAATATTTATTCTTATTATTCTAGTATTAAGTTTTCATTAGCTTTCTTTAATGGACAACGCTCTCATTATGGAAGACATAACTATAGTTTTTATTAATTTATAGTTCATTAAGAAAATAGATTAAATTTCAAAAATACTATTAAAATATATTTATTATGAAAAATAAAGGATAATTCTTCGAGAATTCAGAGTTTTAATAAATGTAATTAACGATGCTTAAGTGAACTATTTTTTTCTTGCGCCCTAAAATCGGATATATCGAAAGTTCATAAATTACATGGAAATTACTGAATCCCAGTTTATGACCTGGAGAAGATTTAAGTAAGCTGATGCGCGTAGATATGTAAAATGAATGCAAATTTAAATATCTCATGTGAAATCAAGATAAAAAATGAAAATAAAATCATTTACTTTATTTAAATAACCTATTTGCCTTTCTTACGAACAATAAAATTGACTATAAAATAGGCTAGCACAAAAAATTAAGTGACCAAATTAGTATTTTCCACCAACGTAACTCCTTTAGATAAATATAATTAATACGTTATGCATAATATCTGAATAGATAATAGCGTGAATATGTAATGAAGTAAAGTACCCTTTTTGCTTTTTCACATTTTTTATCAATGCTCTCTTTTCAAATCTGTAACTCTGTACGGAAAGTTTGTTATATTTTTTCATTTTAAAACCCTTCTTAAAATATCGATTGACGTGCAATGAAACCTACATGTGAAGCAAAATATTTTCAAAAATGCTAGTTTAAAGGAAAAATGTCATTTTTTCCCCTTGTCACTCTCTCTACCATGAAAAGGTGAATTAAATGATAGCAAACTTTTTGGAATATTTTCAGTCGGTTTTCTCATAATTGCAAAGACTAATATTCATAATTGGTCAGTAATATTCACTCAAATGCGTAACATATATTCAAATTTAGTTGAAAGATTTATTCAGTCTAATGAGAGTTAACACAGAATCGATTATTTTATTCTTTAAGAACTTAAGAAAGAAAAGGACACCTTAAAGTGCTTAAATCAATATTTACAACAACTTTGCTTGACTGAATGTCAAGAAAACTTCCTAACGAACGGCGTATCCACCTGATGCGATTTAATATAGATTTTTTAAAGTTGTTTAGATGATAAAAATATCATTCAAATATAAATAACAACTACTTGGACAGAACATAATAGAGGAACATTTCTAAAGAAAATATCGTTTTACAATTGGAAAATGACATGCTAAAGTGACAGTCTGATATGCTAACCCATTAAGTATGATAAAGTTATTGCCTAGACATAAAGTTATCACAGATATGATATCGTCGTTCCGTTAAATTTCTGTCATTTTTTTAAATAAGAATTAATAGAAATCAAAAATATTCTTGTCTTCGATTTACAATTTCAGTTTTTTATCTCATGTCGAAAAGCATTATGGAGAACATTATCAGGAACAGAGTGTTGCAGGTTCGATCCAAAGTTTCCCTCCCAATAGCACATGATGTTCTAAAATATTGTCATGATATTGTGCGGCATTCAGTATAACTAACAGCATTATGGAGAGATATCGTAAAATAACTTGTGCTAATTTTTTGCCATTTGCTCTTGCGTGTAGTTAAGACAGTTCTCAAGTGAAAGGCGTTCGGTGCCTCGACATTTTCAGCGTTTGACTTCTATTTAACTTCGCAGTCGCAGGCCCCGGACGGTATTGGTCAGGTCTTCTAGATATGTTTAGAATTACAAGGAATAGCAGTCATGATCGTGAGACTAGTCTAGAATTAGTTTGTAAATGCTTTCCTACCTGGTTATCTGCATACTGCTTGACTGCTAATAGAAGCAAATGAAATTGTAATAGAAATCACATTACTTGAGCAGAATCAGCATTTAACATTCGTTCACAGTTTGTGAATGATTTCATCTCTGTTTCTGAATGCAAAACATTTCTTCACTATCGTTACTAGAAAAAATACTCATGAATTTGTGTGGGGAAAAGATAATACAATTTAATCTCAGTGATTTTCTATGGCCAAAAGTAGCAATCTGACAAAAATTTTGACTTATTTAAGCATCCGCCTGCTTAGTTAGTTGACATTTAATCAAAAGATTTAACGTAAAAAAATATTAAATACTCATATATTTGTCTTTAGAATCTTACACTTTGAAACATATTACACTTCAAACGTTTAAAGTTTGAAAATCTATTTTCAAGAAAAAGAACTAGTCACAGAAAAATCTTTAAAAAAATTCATGTAATGTCAAATGAAAGATTGAATAGACACATTATAACATTATAACAATTGTTCGCAACATTTATAAAGTAAAATACAAGTTTGGAAGGAAATGCACTTAAATAGAAAAATGAAAAAAAATAGAATATTTCCTAGTACAAGGTTTCTTTTATTTCCATTTTAAGTTGTATTATAGGAATTTCATCTTTGAAGCTCTGTTAGCAATTATGCATAAATATGTCCCATTTACTGCGAAAGACCCATTGAATTTCTTTGGAATATTTAATACTATTTAAAGATAAAAATAATTTCCTTTATACTTTAATTTTTTTAAGAAACATTTACTTACAAATCAATTTTTGAACAGATTATTTTTTGTTATGTTTCAAAAGAATTTTGCCAATGAAACAGTGTCTTTGTACGATTACAAGCAAAGTTTTCTTATAAAAACAAATGGTTGGGAGAAATGCATTCATTTAATCATAATTAATTCGGTAAATCAAAGTTAAAGCCACGTAGAAATTATTTCATTCGGATATGGAAAAATAATTTCTATTTACTCCGAATCTCGATAGAAATAATAAAGTTGTAATAGCCAGTATATGAATAAATTGAAATGTCATGTGTAAGATCTTTTTATTAAAGATTTTGTTTCCAATTAAGTGAACAGATGTTAATTAATATTGATTCTAGAATATATAAGAATTTCTATCAATAAAATAACTTTAACTTACCCTAATAAACAAAACATTTTACAAAAGCCCTTATTTGATGGAAAACGTTTATAAAACTATATAAAACTATTTTGTCACAAAAGAAAATATTTAAAATCGAAAACCTATTTTTTATAAATATAATAAGCAAGACATTCGTTGGCAAATTAATTATTAGAAACATGTTCTTTTAAATGTAATTAAATAGTAGTTATCTTCTCATTATAATCATATATAAGTTTTCCGTCAAAAATCCCATAAATTTTGAACGAAAGGAATTTACTTTTATACACCAGTTTTATTTGAAACTACTTGAAAAAATTTTGCATTACTTAAAAGAATTTATATGACATTCACAATGTGATAAAAATTTTATTTGTTCAATGTGATAAAAATTTCATTTGTTCAATGTGATAAAAATTTCATTCTGTGTTTGCTTGTGATTTTATGTACAGATATAAATTGGAAACGTTATTCTGTGATTTACCATAGAATTTCAAATTATATATTCAAGGTTTATTTAAATAAGATTCAAAACATCTGTTTAAGAGATGATGCTTCTTAAAAAATCGAAATTTACTACTGAAACGTGAAAGGTAATCAACATTAAAAATAAACAAAAAATATTTTTTAATGAATTGGATGCGAAAAACTATGAATCCAAAAGAATAAAATTTAATATTAAAGGAATCAAAACTTAAATACAAATGCCAACAGATGTTTCTACTTTCTTTTATACTAATTTTTTCCATAGTAGATATATTCAATTTAACTTGTGTATTTAACACGGGAAAAAATGTCAATCCTCCTCCTATATACTTCTTATACTTGATGAAATTATCATATATCACGCAAGACAACTTATAATTATATAAACAGATATTGTAAAGACTAAATTAAAAGAACTCTTTCACCCCTTAACCAGTAATTTTTTTACGAGAAGCGTTTTGAAAAAAGGCAAACATTTACCTGCATAAATTCACGCTTGTAGTTTTCGGAGTTTAAAAAAACCTTTCAACGATAGATACAGATGGAAAACATTTCAGTGACGTGGACAAGCTACGCCATCTGTTAAAAGTTTTTATAGTGTTGTTACGCAAATTAAGAATTGAGGTCAAACGGGAAAAGGAATAGGAAAAATATCGATGCACGTGTGCCGCCCAGGAAAACCGGCTAAAGTCTTAAAATATTTTCTGAATGAGAAAATAAAACAATTTGTAGATATAGAACTTTGTGGAGAAAGATAAAACCCTTTACAAAAGTAAATTTGAATATGTATGTTGAAATATTGAAAGAATACAAAGAGTATTGTCATTCAGGTTTAAATTTCAAATGATGCTATGAAATCAGAAACAAAAGCAAAACGATTAGGCAGAGCTCAATTTTATAGCTATAGATTCTAGGATTTCTTGTAAAAATGGAATTTTGTCGCCACAAATAAAATATTATTTTCATACTTTAATATATCATAATCATATTGGCTCTTCTAGGAGCCAACAAGCCACCCGCCCACGTAAATCAAGATACTTGTTTACCATACAAACGCATAGACAGAAAAACAGCATTGTAGACAGATAAAGCCAAAAATTTTCAGGGCTATTCAAATTTACTTTGAACAAGCCTCTATGTTTGCCATTTTAGTGCCTGGAACTATTGAAATAAGTGCTTCACTCTTCTAATATTTATTTAAATGGAAAATTCTTTCCTTGAAGACGCACCAAACATCTTGCATTTATTTTCAGCTGTTTAGCTGAAGGAAAACTACTTTAAAAAATTATAAAGTCTTAACCTGTTTCTCTGCGAAAAATCAGTTGTTAAAATGTTTGAAAACAATGTAAGAATGCATACCTTTATTTTCTAGGTTTCTAAGTGTTTCCTTATTTAATGGAGAAATGGTGTTTCGTAGGAAGTCTTCCACCTATTTGTAAGGTGTAGCGTTTGTAGCATTTCCATTCAATAGATAATTAAGTAATTTTTGATGTAAGGCGAGCAAAACATCTTCAACAGATTACCTTCACTTAAATGCCTTTTTTTCTTAAGCTAGATGGCGATAAAATAGTTAGAAATGAGACGCAACATCTTTAAAAATCAACCTGAAATCATTTCCTTTCACGAATTTATGTTGATTATGAACAGGAATTTTCATGCTCTTATGTAACAAATCTTTGATGTTTTTTTTTGACTCTATGATTTTAGATAAGCTGAACATAAATCCTGAATATGACATAGCATATTCAGCAGACACATATATTGTCGTAGTTCAGGCAAAAGACCCTAAGTCCACAAAAAATTTTAAATGGACTACTATAGTCTATTAGAAATTCCCATTAATTATATCGTCATTTCAACTTGTTCTCTAAGCATCATTAAACCAACCGTAGTAGCTAGAAATCATTAAAATAATTTTTACTACTTACCATAATAATTCAAAATTAATTAAGTTTGAAATGACTCTAACTCATAATTGTTAGTCCAAACTATAGTTTCGCACTCAATGATTTTTACTTGAACGACGACGATAATAACATGTGTCGATAGTTCTAATACCATTTTAGAAAATCTAGCTAAGGCAATGGGACAAGTACTATTTATAAAGATACAATTTTAGTTGAAAGTGTCTCTCGAGCATCTAGTTAGTATTTGAGGTAAAAATCGCATTTTGCTCAAATATATGAGTATAGGTTGCCTCTATGGAAAACTTTCAGTGAAAACTGATCTACAGGGTAACAAAAAAAGTATAGGGATCATTTCTGAAAGTTCTTATTTCCAAAAGTTATTACACAAATTCAGCGATGCTTCTCAATATGTCGACCTTCGGCATAATAGATATGTCTACAACGCTTCGAGCATAATTTCAAAGCCCACAAAATCATTTCCTGGGGGATTTTCTTTACCTCTTCTCTAATAACCTTTTGAAGGCCTCTCAGCGTAGAAACCCTTCGCTTACTCAGTTTGTTTTTCATATGATCCCGTAGGAAATAGTCACATGATGCAGTGTCAGGACTGTTTGGCATCCATTGTTGTGGCCTCAGGAATTGCACTTGCTAATCCGTGAGGAATTTCTGGGTTACCCTAGATGCATGTGATGGGGCAGAATCCAGATGGAAAACTGCATCTGCAGTAATCATCCTTAAGAAAGGGCTTTAAAATATTCTGTATGTAATACTCAGAATTTATTTTGGCCCCAGGTTGCACAAACCGTGGTTTGGTAACACCAGGGGCGGAAATGCCCATCCGAAAGAATACGCCTTTGGGATGAGGCACCGTGGTTGACGAAGTCAAGTCTCGCCTGTTCTGGTCACGGCTAAGATATTGAACTTTAGATTTAGCATTGGTATCGGATAGATAGATCCAAGCTTCATCAATTGTAATGAACTTTTTCGCTATCTGTCTTTAAGGAGAAGCTTGTAGAGTGGCCATGAACGTTGCCTCCTAATCTGAACCGATCTCTCATTCAAGTGATAACATTTAGGTTTTTTATGGCATTTTTTCTTTAACGTATGTTTTAGTTGATAGCTTAAAACTTGCTGGCTCACGTTAAAAGCTTTAGCCATGCTTGCCTGTGTTGGTGACCCGGTTTCGATGCTATCCTCACAAGCATCTGCAGATCTGATTTCTTCAATTTTCTTTGCCCATCCATTTTTTTAATGGTTTTGAATCATTCTTCGTCGATCAGAGTTTTGAGTTCTTGATGCGACTGATATGACTGAGTGAAATCGCTGTACCTTTCTTCTTAAAATGGGTTTGTATAATCTTGTGGCTCCATCGAAGTTCTAAAAGTGCTTGTACTTGACCAATTGGCATTTGGTTCAATTTTTTCAAAGGCATTATTGTGATTTTATCGAACAGTATTGCAATCGAAAGTCTAATAGCGGAGCTTTCGATCTGTGTACCACATATGTAAAAAAGGTTTTATAACCTTACTGGTATTTTGTTACCCTGTACATTTACGAGTATATTCCGTGTAAATCTAAGAAAATTTCCAGCAACCAGCCTTACCTCAAAAAGCTACATCATTACTAAAGCTCTAATCTGTCTATCAATATTTGCTACTTAAGAGCTTAGACTGCGGAAGGAACCCATAATTGTCTCCCTCTGTTTCAAGTTCTTCAGCTATACCTGTCTTAAACTATTCAACCTTAATGAATTTTTCCATTGAAGCTTCAGGTGCCTGAATGGCAGAAATGATTTTGGTTCGTCTTCATAGGCAGTGTTTTGGACGCATTGGACGGTATTCTTTGTGCTGTTTGTGCTCCGGTGTTTTTGAAGTAGTGGAGTTAACTGAAAAATATATTTTGTCTTTATATGGTAAAATGTGATTGGTGTTATTTGTTTCTGAATTGTTTTTCTACTGAAATCATCTGTATGGTGTGTAGAGCTCTTCATCAAGATTGGTATTTGTACATGACTACCTGTACAAGGCACTTCTGCTCACTCTTAATTGCTGCTTAAACCAAAGGGAAAAAAAGAAAGAAAAGAAAAAAACACATCGGAACCACCAAGATTGGATATGAAATAATATTTTTTGAGTGACATGGATTTTGTCATTTTTTTAATAATAACAGGAGGGAGACTGTATGACATTGTGAAACAAATTTATTATTGGGGGATTGAGCGGAACGGGCCATTTTGTAGTTTTGTAGGGGAACTGTATATAGAATTGTTATGAGCGAAAAGACCTTAAGAACCAATGAGTGGATATGTATCATCTAAAAATACCTACAAAAAATTTCTAGCCAGTTTTGTGATGTGGTCTTTTACATATTCTACTCACAAGTCAAAGGGTATGACAAATTTCTTAAGTGAAGATCTTTTATTAGTGTACGTAATTATATGAAATTTATGATTACTTGTGAATTCGTAGCATATGCCAGTGAATTTCTTTTTAATATTGTATGGAATTGTGTAGTGTTTTATTTTACGGAAACTAGCACTGTACTTTGACCAATATCCTATCTTAACAGTGATGCTTGTGGGAATGTAATTATATCTTGTTAGCGCTTAGGGTCGATCCTCATAATATGTTTCTAACGTTAATTTAGCACCTTTGTATCTTCATTGTATTCTTTCCATATTTTTTCAACTGTCCCCCCCGTTGAGCATGGTGTTTGTTTTGTTGTTCTGTTAAAAGTTTGTGCGTCGAATTTTATCTTACAAAGAAAACAAACGACTTCTACTCTTTGCTGTACTTCTAAAGGTGAGTAGGACGTTTTGTTAAATTATAGTTTTATTTTAGAAAATTCCTTTCCTGCTGACCGATTGCCCACTTTATACTGTATGGATGATTGGGTCAGCTTGGGTAATGAATGGATGAACAAATGCTTTGAAATGTCGTTGCATTTAATAGTAAAATTCAATTAAATACATGTATATAATTTAACTTATTTGGATTAAGTAGTTTTTATTTAATTAGAATAAATTATAAAGACTTCTTAAAAAGTGCACATTAACTTGCAGTTGAATCGCATTGAAAGCGCAATCTATTACACGATCTATAAAGAATACACATGTTGAAGTATTAAAAAATTTTGAGCTGTTTAGACTGCGCATGGAGTGTCACAAATACTGCATCGTTAAACCTCTTGTATTACATACCTTAAACGGAACTCTGATATCTGCGACTGAATCTTATCCCATTACGTCAGAACGCCTAGGTTTATTCTTAATTGGAGAAGACAAAATTAGACAATACTACAGGGGATAGGATGGAACTGACATTTTTATTTCTAAGGACTTTTAAAAGGGAACTCACTTTGCTGTTCCTCGGGGCTATAATTATATATAAGATTATTAACTCATTGAGACATCTTGAGAAGATCAAATTACATACTCTTTTGACAACGAAAACTCGTTTGCGATTCTCAAGAGACTGAGTGGTCAAGTGCTCTTACATTCCATCAGACCTTTAAACTTTTTACAACTATTACTGGCTTTGATAACACTTCCCCACGGAACACTTTTTAGATTATTGCCGCAGCTGAATCTTAACCTTAAAGCTTCGACCATCTACTGGGGTTTTCTTGCCCCTCATAAAATTCAACAGCAGACGGTCTAAGCGTCCCAACCTCTTAGCCAAAAAAAGAAATTCCCCGAGACGATGGAAAACTTTATTGATCTTACCTTTCTTTCCCTGGAAACCACCTTGTTGGACACTTACTTTTATGCACCTAATTTATACGAGTGGAGTCGTAAAGACGCCGCTTCAAATATACCGTAGAAAGGCAACTTAGGAAAGAGAAGGTAATACCTTCTGAAAAAAGGAAAAGTGCATACTGATGGACAAAGGGCATTTGAAAAGGAAAATGAGAACCTGCAAATCTTGTTTTTCATTCTAGTGCCTCTCAGGATTTTCGCCTTTTTTCAAAAAATATTCTTCTAAGAAGCGTTGACAGGCAAAGCTCATCGGCAACGGATCGATGTTTTCTCAAGATACATTTTTTTTTTGGATTTAAATATTCCATATGTGCCATGATAAAGAGGATGTTGTTACACATAAATGTACCTTCATATGCAATGTTAGCAAATATGGGACAAAGACTGAATTCGATTTGTTGTAATGAGATTAGGCGTTATGATTAGTATGAGCACGCTACCTTTATATTCAATTTTTAGGATCTATTGTAAATGCGTGTACGGAACTGTGTATATGAAACTTTATTTGTAAATTCTGTCTCATTAAATTTGAAAATTGCAGCAAGTCGATTGTTAACATTGCCGTTTTTTATTTAGTTTCAACTGTGTGCATATGAGATTTCCCAAACGTTCTATCTAGTTCATTCTTTTAAGAATAATATTTCCGCCAAAATGTTGCGGATTTCTAGATTTTCCTGCAAATAGAAAAGAGGAAATACAAATAATAGGAAAATTATTTACGGATATAAGTAATGAACAACTATGAGAGAAAGAATTATCAGAACAAAAACAAAAAGTATAAGAAAAGTCCTCTAGGTGCCTAGCTTTCAATATTTAACCTCACATATGAGCAACTGATTAGGCATGAAAAAATAAAAGTGTAAATTCTCTGAGCGTTTCTCGACAGCATTTTGAATGTATTACATGTTAGTTCAAACGAAGTATCTATGTGATACATTTTAATATTAGCCTCGAAAGTTGAATCATTATTTCCAATCTTTTCACATCTGTTATTTTGAATCCTCGTATTGAAATATAAAATCCTCCGTCATACTGCGAAAAACTTCAATTTTATTTTCGATTTAGATTTTGCAGTATATTATGACTGCTGCGAGGCTAAAGTTTTGTTTTCAATTTAAATAAAATAGTTTATATTTTTGAACACTGGCTACAAACGTTTGATCAATTTTAGACTCAACCTTGAAAAAGTTATTTCCTCATGATTATGGAAGTTCTACATGAGCAGTAAGTATCAAATTCATTATAAGATCAGGTCATTTCATGTTATTTTTCAGCATATTAAATTAGAATGTGAAATTACTAATAGCATTAAAATTAAATGGACAGTAATAGCATTTCTTAAATACATATATAAATATAAATATCTTTTAAACATAGTGTTCTTACGTTTATTAAGTTTAATTTGCATCATATTATTTTTCATATCGTTCTAAAGAAAGTTGGTTTTTGAATAGATGATGTGAGTTAAATTAAAATACCGCAAACGTTTGGGAGATTTCTTGTGGTAAGCAAGAAAAAAAAAGACATTTACATATTTTAACAGAAAGTGGTTATAAAATAAATTCCCTGAGGAATTGTGCTTGAAATTATATGATAATATAATAAAAGGACTAAAAACAAATGTTAAATATTTTATGTGGTTAGACAAAAATGCAGACAACATGTTTTGTTCTCAGATGAACTAATGCACATTGCGCATAAACTGTTTTACATAGGTAGAAAATTCCATATATAAATCCTATAAAAATATTCCACTGAAGCAAATGAACAGTTTCGAATTCATTGAAATCTATAATATAAAGCAGAAAATGCATGTATCTATCTGTTCGTCCGCCTGTCTGTCGGTCAGAAGACTCCTCCTAAACATTGTACCGTAGCGACATGAAATTTGCACACGACATTCTAGAGCACATTTGTAGGTCAACGGTGCTATTTTCAACTTTCAGAGTTCATTAGTTCTTAAGATATTTAATTAAATAGCGAAAATTAGCCGCTGTTAAGCCTAATGCTTAGACGGTTTTTGCCAATAACTTCTGAAATATTTATCGTAAGAAAAAATTTGTTACGCCATCTTAAAGAGCAGAAAATTAGCTTCTTAATGATATTAATTCCATTGCTATAAAGTATTTTCTTTGATTGTTATTAACGTTTAAAAATATATTTTAACGCAATATTTAACAATACTTTCTATTCTTATAATATTAAGTTCAGACCAATTTACTGTTTATCAAAGTCTCCATTCACGTGTTTCATTAACAGAGGCAGAAACGCACGTGCTGCGTGATTAAGAAAATATTGCTTTTATTTGAACATTAACTCAAAGTCATTGTTCTTACTGCCGTTTTTATTTTTAATCATATACAAATTTTACTATGCTCGTGAAATAATCCAATGACGGTAGTTTGATTACAGTGCGATTTTTGGCGTTTAATTTTAATCCAAATTAGTGTTTAAGGCCATTGAAGGTTTTTTTAATTCCCGAAGAACGGAAAATGCGGAGGCGAAAAATTGTTTTATTTAGTTTTTCTAAAATACTTAACCAGTTAGTGATTTTTCTTAAATTTCTTAAATTATTTACTTTATAAATACCCAAAGAAAAAGATATTTTATTCTGAAAGTCTTACCAAAATGCATTAAAATTAGTCGTTGGTACAAGCAAGCTAAAGAACAAAAATAAAAAACACGTGAATTGCATTTCATTCAACGAGCTGAGGAACGAAGGAACGTGACTCATAAAGAAAAACTGTTTATTTACTTTAAATAAAATACCTAATCAGTTTGCAATTTTCTTAAATTTCTGATAATATTTTGTTCTTAACTGCCTAAAAGAAAGAAACAGGCATTTAATCTTTCACGTCTCGCCACAATACGTAAAAAGCAGTCGCGGGAGAAGCAAGCCGAAGAGCAAAAATTGCATATCCGTGAATTGGACAGAATATATAGAGCTGGTGGACGAGCGAATGAAAACTCTGAAGAAACTGAACGGCGACGTTCGGAGGACAGATTTCGAAAAATTGCAAGATGAAATAACACGAGTGCTGAAGAAACTCAACAGCGACATTCTGACGACCGATTACGGGCAAGTGCAAGACGAAATAGCATGACTACTGAAGAGCGGCGTTCTGAGGACTGATTTCGAAAAATTGCAAGACGAAATAACATGACTGCTGAAGAAAATGAAGAGCGGCGTTCTGACGACCGATTACGGGCAATTGCAAGACGAAATAATGAGTCTTTTGAAGTTAGGAACCAACGCCAAGCATCAGATCGTTTACGAACATTAAACTCGAGAGCTACTGAAAGCAATGAGCAGCGAGAGCGGAGGATTCATTGCAATGCACTTGGGAAACCAGAATCGAATAGGGGCTGAAACGTTTGATGCTCGACGTAATAGATTAAAGCTGGAAAGAGTGAGACAAGGCAATTTGAGGGCAAGTAACTGGCTTTGTTTGAAGGTCGAAGCACTTCATTATGATCCTAATTTAGACTATCCCAATTTTCCACAGAGAGTCATTGGTAGTATGTCGTCGAAGTGTACATTTTGCGGTGCTCTGAAATTTGAAGTAGAGCCATCAGGATTATGCTGTTGAAATGGAAAGGTTTCTTTACCAGTACTCCCTCAATTACCAGAACTATTGAAGAGTTTTATGGAAGGAAATCATCCAAAACCGAAAGAGTTTCTGAGCATGATCCGTAAATACAATAGCTGTTTTCAGATGACTTCCTTTGGAACCTCATTGCCCATGTTGGACCCTACAGGATTTATGTCAACTTTTAGAATTCAGGGCCAAGTATACCACAATGTCGGGTCGCGTCACAATGAAAAAGCGAAGTTCCTCCAAATATACTTCCTTGGAAACAAAGAAGCTGAAGCGAAACGTCGCTGTACGTTGATTCCTGGGACCACCAAAAGTTTAATCGAATCCTTGAAAAAGATGTTGCGCGGAAACAATCATTACGTTCAAAAATTTAAAATAGAGATAGAGGATAACCCAACCGAAGACCTACAGATCGTTATTAAGGTAGATAAGAAACCAATAAAAGGTCACGAACGTGTCTTTAAGGGGACTTGGCACCCCCAAATTTTTTTTCTACAATTTTGATCAAACTTATTCAATTTTGTAGTAGATAGATGTAAACTGTGCAGAAACTGAAATTTCTAAAATATTTTTCACTTTGAAAAATTACAAATTTAAAAATTTTAAATTTTTTTAAAAAATTAACCCTTTTTTAAAATGCTTCTTCTCATACAATTTTTAATATTTTTTCTCCAAATTTTTTTAAAGGGACCTCTTAATGTTCTTAACAGAAACAGGGATCGGATTTTTGATATCTACATTAGTTTCAGAGAAAAAAAATTTTGTTCAAAATTTTGTGAAAATTTTTGGAAAATATGAGAATTTTTCACTTTGTAAATTTTTTAAAAAATTTCTAATCAAAATTTTTACAAATCCATCCCTAATTCTATTAAACATGCATTTGTGAGTGAACAGAAAAAATTTCAAGTAATTAGAATAAAAAGAGATCGACTTTTTTCATTTTGTAGCAGACACAATTTTGGAAAAAAGCAAACTGAGAAAAGCGGCTTTAAAGTTTTAAAAACAACAAAATTGTAATAAAAACAACTTATATCAAGCTAGTTTTTTTTCAGAGCAATAACCTGACATTTGCGAGTCCTAACTTATCAATTTTATTCATATTTATTATTACTATAATTATTAATTAGCATCCTTATTTATAGGGATAATTAGAAATTTTTTTTAAAAAATGCGAAAAATTTCACTTTTTTCAATTTTTTTAGTCAAAATATTTAATAAATGATCTGCAGTACTATTTATCAAATATCCATTATAACAGAGAAAAAATTTAAAACCATTTTATTGAAATTTTATTGGCAGTGAGAAATTCAAAAAAAAATGAGAAGCGAAAGCAGTGTTGATGATGATGATGACGATATGCTTCATGAATAATAAACAAGCGAAAGCAGTAAAACAGTAAACAAACAAAGATTAAACGGCTACTGTTTGAAACAACTATCTTGCTTTGCTTTTATTGAAAAAATTAGGTGTTTTTGCAACTTACACATGAAATATGCAGGATTTAAACATTGAAAATGGGCGTGGCACGTGATGAAATGTTAGACAAAATAACTTCATATCTCACAAAATATTTGTCTGATTGTTTTGAAACTTTCAGATTATTAAGTCAAAGGTTCAAGGATCATTTTCCACTCAAAATTTGAAAATCGATATTTTCATTGATTTTCCGGAATTCTTAGGGTGCCAAGTCCCCTTAACACACCGTCGCTAAATGAAGTTGCCATCAACATTGCCGGAAATGACTTTGAGAAAGGTGACATGTCTTGACAATGCGCAGCAATGAGTTGAAAAACATTTGAGAAACACGCATTTCGTGTGATGCCTTACAGTATCCGCTTATGTTTCCACGTGGTGAAGATGGATACGCAATTAATATCAATCAAGTTGAGCCAGGAACATCAAATCAAATTAACAAGATTGTATCTGCAATGCCGTTCTACACCTATGGTTTAATGGTGCTATCGACAGAGAACCGTTTGTTAATTTTTTGCATCAATATTTGGTTGATATATATATGCCAAAATTGAGGCGGAGCGATTATTATTCATCCGACTGAATCAACAGAAGCTGTTGATGAATATATTCATTTGAAAGATGCAATTACAAATGATAGAGACCCAGATAATCATGGAAAATTGGTAATTTTACCCTCAACGTTTACTGGTTGTCCCCGAAATATGCACGAATATGCTCAAAATGCCATCACTTACGTTCGTCATGGAGAAAAGCCATCACTATTCATCAGATACACTTTCGATCCAAATTGCAAAGAGATGGCACAAAATCTGACTAATGGCCAATCAAAAATTGATAGACATGATTTGGTTGCAAGGATCTTTCGACAAAAGTTAATAAAATTCATGAATGTGTTGGTAAAAGGCCAATGTTTTGGTTCTGTGAAGTATTGGTTATACTCCATCGAATAGCAGAAACGTGGACTTCCGCATTCTCATATTTTGATTCGGCTAACGAACACATTAAGACCAAACCAAATTGATGATATTACTTCTGCAGAAATACCCCATCCTTGAACTGACAAAAACCTTTATAACATCGTGATTAAAAATATGGTGCATGGCCCATTCTGCGCTTTCAATAGTTTGTCACCACGCTTGAAAGAAGGGAATTGCAGTAAAATGTATCCGCGTGAATTCATCAAGGAAACGCAATTTGCAACGGATGGCTGTCCGTTGTACCGACGAAGGAAGACAGAAGACGGTGGACAAACCGCAACTGTGAAAATGAAATCTAATGGTGTGGTGATTGATAATCGGTAGATCGTACCTTACAGTCCTTTGCTTCTGAAGATGTTTGATGTCCACATCAACTCCGTAAAATCTATAAAATACCTTCTCAAGTACGTTCACAAGGGTTCCGACCAAGGTGTCTTTGCTGCTCATTAAAGTAATAATTGCATTGATGAAATTTCTGAATACCAAGCAGGTCGCTATATTTCGAACAATGAAGCGGCGTGGCGCATTTTTGGATTTCCCATCAACGAACGGCACCCCACAGTGATACATCTTGATATGCATCTGGAAAACGGGCAACGCATATATTTTAGCGAAATCAATTTGCAATCTCGTCTAGCAATCCACCAATTCTTCGAGCTCTGCAGAAACGTTAACTTTGCAAAGACATTATTATATTGCAATGTTCCAAAAATGTATGCATGGGATAAGTCAAAAACATTTTTAACCGGCCGAAGCAAGGTGGAATTGTAGAAGGACATGACGGTATTCGATCTGGCAACTCTCTTGGCCGTGTCTATATTGTTCACTCCAGAAACACTGATTGCTATTACCTCCGAGTGTTGTTGCACAAAATTAAAGGCCCAACAAACTTCAAAGATCTCCGAACCGATAATGGAATTGAGTATGAGACGTATCGAGAAGCATGCTTGGCATTAGGATTACATAAAAATGACAGTCAATAGAATGAAGCGTTAAAAGAAGCTGCTTATTCGGATTCTCCATCAAACATTCGAACACTCTTCGCATTAATCCTGTCGTTTAGTGAAATTTTCAGCTCAAAGTCGCTTTGGGAGAACAATAAGGACTGCATGTCTGAAGATATTTTGAATAAATTGCGAACAGAAAATCGTCACATTGTCTTAAATTATACCGATTCCATTTACAATGAGGCTCTCATTAAGATTGAAGATAAAGTCCTGCAGATGATCGGAAAATCTTTATCAGAGGTTGACATGTTAAGTCCTTCACGACAGAACGCACATAACATGAGTCGGAAAATACTTCGGGAATTGTCTTATGACTCTGATCTATTACTTAATTTTGTGACGCAGAGGGAGTCATTGCTAAATACAGATCAGCAAGCTATATATAGTGAAGTTCTACGGCGCTACAGCGTGAGTGAAGGTGGGGTAATTTTTATCGATGCACCCGAAAGAACCGGAAAAACCTTCCTCATAAATGTTTTGCTTGCCAAAATTAGAGGAGAAAAAAATATTGAGCACGCTGTAGCAACATCAGGTATTTCTGCAACGTTGATGACTGGTGGACGAACAGCACATTCAATGATGCAAATCCCCATCGACTTAATTCACAACGAAATACTTGTTTTCAAAAAAACGAAATGCAAAAGCTGATGTGCTGCAGGAAGCTAAAGTACTATTTTGGGACGAAATTTCTATGATGCACAAGCATGGTCTCGAAGCCGTGAACAGAACCCTCCAGGACCTTCGTGGAAATTAAGATCTTATGGGAAGGTCTGATTGTTGTCCTTGCAGGTGGTTTCCGACAAACACTACCAGTAATTTCGAGAGGCACGATGGTCGATGAAATCAAAGCCTGTTTACAATCGTCATATCTTTCGAAGCAGGTAAAAGTTAGGAAATTAACGAGCAACATGAGAATTCAAAATAATTTCCAAAACTCCCAAAGATTTTCTTATTATTTACTTAAAATTGGTGACGGGCAAGAGGCAACAACGGAAAATGGGAAAATCAAGCTTTCCAATGAATTCTACAAGATCTGTCCAGCATTAAAAAATCTAATTAATCAAGTTTATCCAGATATCACATTGAATATACAGAACATCCAATGGCTCCAAGAACGCGCAATATTAACACCTTTAAATGAGAAAGTTAGGGAAATTAATTTCACAGTACAAGAAAAAGTTCCAACTGCCGCAAGAACATATTACTCAATAGACAAATGTTTAAATGAGGAGGAAGCCACAATAAGCTATCCAGTGGAGTTCTTGAATTCACTAAATCCCAGTTCATTCCCCTGCATAAATTAGTGCTGAAGGTTGGATGTCTAATTATGTTGCTACGCAATCTGGACCCACCGAAGCTGTGTAATGGCACACGACTGATAGTGAAAACGTTGTATGCTCTTATCATCGAAACGACCATTTTAACTGGGCCATTTGAGGGCGAGCACGTCCTAATTCCAAGAATAGCTCACATTCCGACTGACTTGCGATTTTCTTTCCAACGATTACAATTTCCTCTTTGGCTTGCATTTGCAATAACAATCAATAAGGAGCAGGGACAATCGCTTCGAGTCACAGGCTTGGATTTGACTGACGAGTGCTTCTCGCATGGACAACTGTACGTGTGAATGTCAAGGGCGAAGGATACATCAACATTGTTCATCATCGCCGATGAGCAAAAGGAGACTAAAAATATTGTGTATAGTCAAGTCTTGAAATAAATTTGTAACAATAGCGTAAATAAAATGAATTATAATCAGTAAAGAATTAGTTTGAATCTATTCCGGGCAAGACCGGGTAAAAAAGCTAGTACCTTCATATTTTTAGAGGATATAAAAAATACGAATTCAACTTATGCCAGCTAAGACAGAAATAGACTTTAAATGAACACTGCATTTTATTTCACAGCAAAGAGTAAATGGATAAGAAACATACAATGTAGAATTTTTAGGACCTGAACTGTTTAATAAATATTTTCCGTGAAGCAAATTATATTACTCTGAAATATAAAAGAAAGTGCTATTAAGTTGAGAAAACTTCTTCGTTGAATAAAACTTAAGTAAGTAAAGTTATAGAGTAGCGACGCATATACATATTCAGAAGATATTATCCGTATTATCTTCTTTTTAGATTTGAAAATGATGGGGTGATATGTATTTCTCTATGAACTTTCCAAATGTTTTTAAAGGTCTAAGCGTTGTTATTATTTAGTTCCCTTCATTTTGTAGACTATGATAATTGAAAATGCTTTTGATACTTAGAGTGGAATGCCTTTCGCATTATTTGCCGTTATATCTTTAAATAAATTTTCAGCAATAAAGAAAATACACTGAAGTTCCACTGAATTAGAGATAGCAAGTTAATAACGAGTTGGGTCTCCTCTGGCCTTGATAACGCTGCCAAACGACGAGGCATAGATTCAACAAGTTTGCTGAAGCGTTCCACAAGAATGGCTTGCCAAACATCGGCTAGAGCTGTCCATAATTCCGTAAGGGTCGCTGGTGTTGTGTGATGCGCTTTCACACCTTTTTCCAAAACATCCCAAAGGTGCTCAATAGGATTTAAGTCTGGTCTTCCAGGTGCCCAATTGATGACAGAAAAGTTAGAATAATGCTCATCCAACCAGGAAGTAGCCAACCGAGACCTGTGAGAGGTGCAGTTGTCTTGCTGGAATACTCCATTTCCATGTGGATGACAGTACAATATAAATGGATGGAGGTGATCGCTCAGAAATCTATGTACCGAATCGCATTGAGGGAGGTTGGTATAAGTACCAAAGATCCCAAAAACAGCCAAAAGAAAACACCCCAGACCATGATTGAGCCGACATGGCCATGTACAGTTCCAACCTGGCATTCAGGATCCATGACTTCATGAGCCTGACACCATATTTTCAGCCTCCCGTAGGCGTGAAGTAGTCGGAATCGAGACTCATAACTCCATGCTACTCGTTTCCAATCCTCTAGAGTCCATTCTCTGTGTTCTCTTGCCCAGGCAAGACGTGCAGCCCGATGGAGTGAATTGAGCAATGGTACTCTCGTGGATCTACGTCTCCCGAAGCCCATACGGCGAAGCGAGAGGTGCACGGTCCATTTACTGACTGTACACCTTGTGCCCTGATTCAGCTGGGTGGTAATTTGAGCTAATGTTTGGATACGCTGGCTAAGTAAAATATGGCTGAGCCGTCTCACACCATGTTTGTTCAAGGCTAATTGTCCTTGGAAGTTTGCCCGATCGCTAGTTATTTCCACCATCCTTGTATTCTCGGTATACTCTTGACACTGTCGACCTTGAAAATCCTAGTTTTCTGACGATTTCGGAAATTGAATGGCCCATGCGTCGAGTGCATACTATGTATCCGCGATCGAAGGCGTCTAAATCAGAAGTTTTAGCCATACTGGCAGTTGAAATGACTGATTAACAACAACCGCAGTACTAGCTATATATGCAGTTACCACAGCGCCCTAACGTGCGAATAAATGAGGTGCAGCGCTACACAATTTGCATAGCAATGTGTATCACTAGTTCAACGGCACTTTTGCGTATGAGGTTTTGAAAAAAACCTTATGAAACCTTAAATATATTTAAACACTGATTTTCCTATAATGCTTAACTTACATTTTCACTTTCATATATAAAAAAAATTAGAAATGAATATATATAAAGGGTCTCACAAAATGTTACAAACTTTGCTTATTCGTCTGTTAGGGCATGACGTAGAAGCTTTACATAAGAAGTTATGTCCAAAAATAAAACAGGGTAGTGCTACAAATACGCGATCAGCACGCAAGAAAATAACGTCAATATCGGTGTTTGCATAACTTTATTAACAAAAAAATTAATTACGCATGTGAAGGAAAAATTCATGACTATGTCAAAGAAGATTTTCAAAATCCTTTCCATCCTGCATAATACTTCACAACATAGACTCATGGATTTTCGAACGCGTTAAAATTAGGTAGGTGTGGCACGAACACGTGACACCTATATGTCTGGTGAAGAGGTTGATGTTAGCGTGTGGCCTATAGCATGAATTTCATGCGTCTCCACAAGAAGACATCAATGGGGATGAGGTCGGTAGATTTTGGGAGGCATGCGACTGCTCTACTTCAACCAATCTAGATATCAGTATAGGTTCCATCTGCTGTCCTATCCACTATATGAGATGTAATAATCCAAACCAAGAATGACTTGGGTGACATCAATTTAAGGAAGCATTGTCGGTGCAAGTTTGCCGTGGCTGGAAGTCGTGCTTTTCCAGCCACGGTACCCTAAACGTAATGTGTATTGGCCAATTACTTGCTACTGAACCGATACGTCCTTCTTCTGCAATGACCTCGCCTGAAATAGTCCCGCTTCCTGGTCCCCAATAAGATTGCGGACACCGCACTCAGGCGGTTGCAGGTCGAGTGTTTGGACACAGCTTCTTAGGTAAAACATATTCGTCTTGGTCTAAGAGATAAGCGCGTAAAAATAATAAACTACATTTTGGTACACCCTGCAAATATTAACATGATAATGTTTAAAGGCTGGTGAACTTTCTCTAAATTTTGTGACGAGTCATGCGACATGCGTTATACAAAAACCGTACCAAACTCTGCACAGGACAGAAAGTTGCATCCGGAGCTACAAAAGCTGGCACGTAATTACTTCTTTTTCAGTTGGTGCTCACCAAGAAAGAGTTTTCAATATTTAATAAGAATTTTTTTCAGTTAAAATAAAATTGAAATATTTTGACTCTTTTCAATAACTTCGGAGCATAAATTTGCACAAGGCCATTTTACTATTTTTATTTCCATGCAATATTTTCTTTAATTTCATTAAATTTTTCAAAATTAATTTTAAACACAATTTTGTATCAATTCTTCTTGTTTATATACAACAAGCAATATTTTGAATGTTGAGTGTGAATATTATACAGCTTTCGTGCGACTAAGCAAATATAAATAATATTTTTTTAGTTTATTACTAACTAATGCGCTAAGGTATTTCAAAACATTTGTTGCTTTTTTAAAATCAGAAAGTCCTTAGATTGGTATTATTTCTGTAATTTTGTGATGTAAAAATATTTACGAAAGAATTCTATCGGATATTATGATGGCATGATGTTTGGGATCAAAGGTTAAAAACTCCTTTAATTTTTTTATTTCCATGGCCTCATTCAATACTGTTTCAGATTCAACTCTCCTACCAGTCCTCTTCGCTGATAGATAAACATGAAATTACCGTACAACCCAGTTAAGGTATGTGCCTACCCTAAAATCGACGTTTTTATGAAAATTTTCGAAATTTTTTTTATTACTTTGTATTAAAGCCCATACATTTAGGATTCCAAAAATGGTTTACTTTAGTTTCTCCGATAGTTAGAAGCAAAGTTATTGCCTAAATTATGAACCAGAAGTCAAATTTTCGAAACCGAAACTAAGCCATAGAAATGCAAAAAACTCATCTAAACAGTTATTTCTTTACACTTAGACAATGTGAATGTACAATTTACTTTTTAAATATAGAATTAAGTTTTATTTATTTTTTTATTATTGTTCTAGGCGTATCTGGCAATTGTTTCTCTAGTTACGGGATATTTTACGTAAAGAAAATTTCGCTCACTCCAAACACTGTTATTAGGTAGTAAAATAGCAGTTTAATTATTCAATTCAGGCAATATAAGGCTGATGACTGTATTTAACCATCTTAATGTCAAACTTGAACCAGAAATTATTAAAAAAAACTACATAGAAATTGATATTGAGAGAATTAAGAAATCGAAGCGACAAGTCGAACCAAAAACAAAATTATCAAGAAAAAAATTTAAAGTTAATTTTTAGTTAATTTTGATTTAAATTTAAGTCAAAGAAGGTTTAACTTACAAATACTGTGAATTTTAAGTTGTTAAAATATGTATATAATTTTTTGTGCGACTTTAAAATCTTTATTTGCGTTTTCTGGAAAACTGTTATTTTCATTTTTTGACATTGCGATAAATCTCATTTCTTAAAAAGTTTTTAATATATTCAAATGAAATTTAATCACAGTGTTCTATACATCTCTAGGTATGTTATGAACCTCAAGTATAGCTTAAAGTGCATAATTATTTATTTTAGAGCTGTTTTTATTTGAAAAAGTGATAGTTTTTTTTGTAAAATGCTGTTGCGTACACAAACTTTGGTATATCTCGGTAACTTTAAGAGGTACACTAAATATTCTGCTTCATAACACAGGTAAATGTATACCAAATATATTATTGAAAGAAAAAGGGAAATACATGCATTAGAATTTGTTATAGGAAGTTTGGCGTAAACGTCAATTTTTACAAAATTTTGACCAAAAATGGTCAAAATTTGGAAAATAAAAAATTTGTTCATTAAAATGGCATTTGAATTAACAGTTTTATACACCATTATAACTGAAAACATAAGTGTTGAATAAAAATTTCCTTTTTTTCAAAAAAAGTGCTCCGAAGGTAGGCACATACCTTACCGAACGAAAAGAGAGTCGAAGCCGTTTCGGATAACGATTTTTTTGGATAAGCCTTGAACATTATTCTATTTTGTATCTAATTATAGTATTATTTTCTGATTTGTTTATAGCGTAAAATGAATTCAAAACTCTCCTTTGAAGGACATAGCAGGGTGTGTGTTGGTGGGTAAATGACCACCCAGGTTGGAAGAGTCCAATTCATGTCATATTCTCCCAAAAAGGCCCGGTTTTAAAGGGACTAGAAGAAAAAAGTCGCCTCGGGATTAAAGAGTTAACATGTAGAATTACAGTATGAAATCAGTAATTCTTCTTTGAATTGCTCAACCCATATATATATTATATGAAAGCGATATTTTCAACACATATATAAAAATTTTTAAAATATCTTGACTCATAAATTTCTTATGATTGGGAAACCTGATGACATTATATTTTAGCACGTGTTACATTTTTGTAATTTAAAGGAGAATAAAATTCTTGAGTGACGGTAAGTTAGCTGAATATCGGTTTTTTCTGCAGAATAAATTTAGCTTACATTTTCCAATTTACGGGTTAAAAGAAAAAGTAAATAATAAAATTATACAGTAATTATATATATATATATAATTTCAATTTTACACCTTTTATATATATATGATTTTATACGAATAACTACTTCAAGATAATTTTGTGGAAAATTTTCTTGTGCCATGTAAAATAAACGGTCAAGCTAGTGCTTGTAATAAACACGACGAGGACAAAAATTTAAATGTATTTATCAATGCATTGAGCTTACATTGCATAAAAGATTTGGCAACAGTTGATGCCAAATCTTTTAAACTTACAGTCATTGCTATCTGATACCTCTTAAAATTTGCACAGTTTGCCTTCCAAGAGCATTCTTAAATATTTAAAGAGACACATCATTTTCATAAAACATATTACTTGTTTTGAATTGACTTTGTAAGAAGCAGAAATGTTTAGTGTTAAAAATTAATTATTACGTTAAATTCTTATTTTTCTCTAATCCCTTGAATCATTTGTTTATAAAATTAGAATACACTTTCTCTTTTGTGAAAGTGTTGCATTGTTTCAAAGAAAAGTCAATAGGAAATTCGAGATATGTATGGGTCCCTCGTGATTTTTATATTCAGATACAACTTTGACGAATGTCTTAACGAGGGAATGGAAATTAAGTGGCTATGTACATTTTGCAGACTGTAGGCCCAATATGATGCACTTAATATTTAGCATTTAAAGATGCATTTATTTCTAAGAGAATCAAAGCTATATCATTTTTGCTCTTTAAGTGAATTTAATTTCTGCATTGCTTTACAGATAAGTTTGATTTATTTTTGAATTATTAAATTCTCTTCAAAGCTAAAGATTTTTCTGTGTATTAAGCATTAAGAATCGCCATCAGAACATCGCTATCCGTTTCTGTGTAACTGACAAGAGATCGATTTTGTCTAAAAGATTTCATCAGCTTTTCAAATAGCAAAAAAATCATGAAATAGATAATCAAGAAATAAAATGGAAGAAACAAAGACATTTATTAACTGTTCAAATAGTGAAGAAATAATTCTCAAAAATGCATTTGAATTCGTTTTACAAATAATAATAAAAACAATTTTTTAGTGGAATAATATTTCAATAAAATTAACGGTATGTAAATTAACTCCATTTTTAATGTCACCATAAAATAGTGGCGCAAATGCTTATAATCTACTTGGAAATTTTTGATTGCCAAAATATAAACTGAAGAGAATTTTAATATGAAACGCGATAAATATGTAAAATAAATGCAAATTCATATGTTTCAAGAGGAACCAAGAAAAAAAAATGAAAACAAAATAATTAACTTTATAAAAATTCCTATTTTACGTTCTTAAAGAAAAGTTAAACTGACTGCAAAATAGGATAATGTTAAGGATTAGTTAACTAAATTAGCATGCAAATTTCATGAAGAACTAAGAATGTAAACTAAAACTAAATTCATTATTAAATTTAATATTCAAATTTTACCTTTCTTAGAGCGATAAAATTAACTATAAAATATGCAAGCTATAAAATATTCTTTAACCAAATTTACATAAAATAAAATAAGCATTTTATTCGTGTTTATGTAACAGTATATGTAATAATATGTAACAGTATTTATAAGTAACTTAGTTATTTACATTTTTGATACATTTTGTTACTGCTACTCACTTTTGAAATTTAAAATATTGCTGGAAATGCTTTTTTCCTTGAAAGTTTCCTAAAAATATTAATTGTAGGCGCAATCAAACTCAAATGAAAGGCATGGTAGTCTTAAAATTCGCCGATTCATCAGATACTGCCTTTTGTTCCATTTTCCCACTTTTGCTGTCAAGAAAGTATGAATTAAATAATAGAATTGTGTTTGAAATATTTTACAGCAAGCTCCTTTATAATTACGATGACAAATGTTCATAACAGGGCTGCAATATTTACTAACTCAGATATGGCTGAAAGATAAAATCATGTTGATAAATGCTAATGCAGAATCGATAGCTTCCTTCCTCAAGAGCATCAACAGTGAGAAAGCTGTAGGCAGCTGAAATCAATTTTTAAAACATCTTCTGGTTTTCGGAATATACGAGTCGTACAGGGTGTTACCGAATTCGACCGACAAATTCAGAGGGGTCGTATAAGGCATCAAGAGGATGAAAAATTACCATAGAACATAGGGCTATGTAAAGTTTAAGCTAGAACGTATGTTATCGGTATGCTACCGATCAGAAGAAGCCAATCTGTGTTTTTTTGTGCCTTTTTTAGTTTTTCTTGAATATCTCGAAAACATATCAGTTTACACAGTACATGTGAATTAACAAATTAAAGAGCGTAAAATTCCCCACAATTTCATGCTTTTATTTTTCTTCCAGTTTCAATATTTTTGCAGATAATGGCTCTAAATTAAATTTTTATTTTCAGTAATTTACGACCCCCTAGACCACCAAAATGGCGTATTACCTATCTGAAAAAAATGTATAAAAACAAGCTCTCATTTTAAAGAAATCGTAGTTGAAACATTATTAGTTTTTTTAACTAATTTTTCAAATTTTCCAACAATTCTAGGACACCCTGTATTTTTGCGATTTTAATCGACTAAGAGTCGTTTACGACCCTATGTTCTATGGTAATTTTTAATTCTCTTGATGCCCACTATCACCCCTCTGAATTTTTCGGTAGAATTCGGCAACACCCTGTATAATGAAATTGCATAATCATACTTGCTTTGCTGCTTGACGAAGAGTGTTAAAAGTACCATTAAACCATTAAATGATGTATCTCGAAAAGAAATTACGAACAGTTGGGATAGAGCTTAACTAAAAAAAACAGATGCTGAAATTACAATGTAGCATACGAAGTGTTTGATAATTTCTTAAACTAAGCATTAAAAAAATCATTCAATATTTCATTTCAGATCCATTGAATTCATATTTTTTTTGTTCTAAGAGCGAATTACTACGTATCAAAAGATTTCTCCGTCGAGAGTTATATTTCCAAGCTCAGTACGCTAAAAGGCATGGTGGTATGGTATGCCGACCTCAGAACTCAAGGTTTACAGGCTCGATTTCAATGCGAAGCATTTAAACAAGAACCATTCTTTTCGTATGTTGCATTGAAGCTATTTGCTTAAACACAGGCATGATTTTTTAGTTGGAAAAGCAGTACATAAATTTTAGAAGAAGATTTTGTAGCCTTGTGGTGTGGAATTGTCACTGGGTACACTTGTACATAATCCTCCAAAAGTTCAGAATGAACCTGATTTTCGATGCTTTTATGAAAAAACAGAACAATAAACAATAAATTTGGTTGTTATGAAAATCTTAGGTCAATCATTAAATGAGATGTAAGAATTTCAAGTCACCACTATTTTTGCATGAAATGGGCTATCAATGAATTATATTTGATCCCCATTTTATGTTAATATTAAAGTTGTATACATTCCTGGATAGTACATATACTTTTCACTACTACATATACTCTTTAGTCTACAGTTTTGGGTGTAAATTTGTGGTTGTTTGTATTCTGTGAAGTTCGTTAAAGTGGGGGGCAGACTTCGATTGAAAATAGGTTAATCACAAGCTGATGCTGAAAAATGTCTCCAGCTGAATTTGGAATAATTCCTAACCTGAAAATTTAGTTATAAGCTTGTTAAATATTGGGACCTGTCACAAGCCTGCTTCTTCCAGTCAAAAGTAGGAGGAACTTTACTATGTTTCACTGCGTTTGCGATCATTCCAGAGGAAAAGGATCATTCAGAGAAAAAAAAATATCTTCATAGTGATGGAAGTAAGTACACTCGAAGATCGTTTGTGAGTGTTTTTCTTACACGACTGATGGGATGTTTCCGATTTTGTTTTATGAGAGAGCACCTCACTTGAACCAAAGAATATTAAAGGTCATTACTTATCGTAGATGAGATGAATATTAAAGGTCATTACTTATCGTATATGAGTTCAAATTGGCATAGGAAATTGATTATTTTCATACTCAGATCCGGAGACACCAGGATAACAGATCAACAAGTCTCAGATTAGTATAAGTTTCAATAGTAGCATACAGACATACAATGCATTTCAAATGTTATTACAAGGTGGAACTCTGAATGGAGTGAAATCCAGTCTTGATCCATATATAAATCCGTTTTATTGAATACGGCTTAATTCAAATGGACGATAATGATCACCTTCGTCGTGCCATCCTTGTCAACGAATAAGTGGCGAAAGAAAGTTTGGATAGAATGGACTAGCCAGTTCTATACCCGGATTTCTTCATCCATTGGTCTTCAAATTATGGGAGGCAGTTTGCTCTTCTGAGTACTGGTCCTGTAACTGTATCTGAACTCGAAGAGAATATGCTCCAGGCATGGTTTTCTCTATCCATTCAGATGACAGACGACTTAATTCAAAGCATAGAAAGACAACACTGTGTGTATTACATTTAGAAGAGGCCATATATCTTATTGAATACCTTTTATTCGACCTTTTGAGGAATAGCATTTTGTAGAATAGCAAAGCATAGAAAAGAAACACTGTGTGCATTGTAACTAGTGGAAGTCATACCTCTTATTGAATACAGTTTAGGCCTTTTGTTGCATAGCACCTTCATTTCATTGCTGTCATCCATATTTGAAGCGTCAGTATGAATTTGGTTGTAAGTTATTTCCGAATATATGTAGTCCCTTAACTTTAGAAGGGAATGCATGATAAAATCATGAGCTTTCTGTGCTCGTTATTGGAATTTGAATAGTTGGATTATTGTAAGAAAATTTAGATTTCTTATATCTTAATTTCCAGTTTTTTCCGTAACTGCTTTCTTTCTAAGCTTACAATTTTTTAAAAAGTTTTGGTCATTTAAAAATTCGGATACAAACTTATTGAGCAAATATCAGAACCTAAATGATGATCATAATATTCCCACATTTAAAATTAATGAGTATCACATATCTTTTTCAATTTTCCAATCATTGTTACAAAGTGAGTGTCAATTAAATAACAGGAAGTTGTTGGAAATATTTTCTGCTATATCTCTTATAATTTTTCAAAACTGAACTGTAATAATTATTAACTGAGTTCTGGTTGAAAGATAATATCAAACTGATTTCCGTTAATGCGAAATCGATAGCTTCATTTTTAAAGTGGAAGACTGTACAATGAGAAAACTGGAAGCTACCCAAATCATTTTTCGAACAAACTTTCTGATTTACTGAATAGTAATTTGATCGTTGTTTTGTGGTTTTTAAGAAATTGTTGAAATCATCGTTAATTGATAAATATGTGCTCTAAACAGAATTATTAAGAATTACTATATTTTTTTATGAAGTCTATCACTTAGAACATCAATACTAATATTATAGGTACGTGCTGATTTTTCTGATACGATTGAATTCTTTGATTAGCAATTAAGTAATAATTTACTGTTTCATGACTATTCATTAGAATTTTTATTGCTTCGACACGTTTGTGCTCAACAAAGAATTAATAGTAATCAAAATTTTCCACATAATTAATCATTCTAAACTTCAATTCTTTTTCATATATAACATTGTTTTCTCAATGGAAGTTCTGAAATTTTCACGCCTTTCATTCTCACTGTTTTATGTTCATAATATTGATTTTATCAGTTTATTCAATGTTAATTAAATTACCTTCGATTACAAAACTTATCGTAGTAAGTTTCTACTTCAATGAGCCGCCATTTTTCTTGTACATGATACATAAAGTTTGCATGTAAAAATGAAAAAAAAGTTAACATAAAAGCATATTTGATTCGAAAATAAGGCACAAGCACTTTTATAAATATCCTAATTGAAAACCTGAAGTATTGTGTTTCTTCGAGCTATTATCCAAAATGTGTGCGGGGATTGGAGTTCAGTTATTCGAAGCAATCCACCAGCAAGTTATACCGGACGTTCGGATATTTGTTTATTTCATGCTGTTTTATAGTGGAGAGCAAACTTTTGACGATTTGAAGGGTTTGCACCCGTTTGGGTAGTTTGGTCGGTGTGGGTCTAAAACAAAAACATAAGAAAGGCGCAGTTCGGTTCCGCGCCTTAGATTTTTCGTGAAAACGTCGTAAACAAGTATTTCATATTAATATGTAATTGAATTATATATTTACACAGAGTTCTATAATGATTACTGAATCGATAAGGCTACCACAGACCCTTGCTACATGCGTTAAACTTGTGATTTAACTATTCTGTAACCATTATACAATTCTGTGTAAATATTTTATTAAAGAGATTGATAATTAAATTACATATTTATACGAAATGCTTGTTTTATGATTTTATTCCAACGTTTTCACGAAAAAATCTACGGCGCGGACCCGAACTGCGACTTCCTTATGTTATATTTAGAGTAACTTTTGATAGCACCACGTGTTGACAGTATATAGAAATACATTTCGCGTATGCGCAGTACAAGATTATTTTATACAAAGGCTCATATATCCCGTAATATTCATATTTTTGAATTAAAATTTTAATGCAATCTTTTTTTTACGTATTGTCAAGTGTTCTGTAAGTTTCGTACAATTCGAAAGAAAACTCTGCATGTTATAATAAAAAAACATACGGAGTTTGAATTTTAAATTTAATATAAATTTTTACTTATATTTTGATAAATATTTTTATTGTCTCTCTTTGGATTCTAGTATTACTCTTTGAGCTCTTTAAAATGACACCAGAATCAACCTCCTAGATAAACACGTTTCCACTCTACACTTATTTATATCCTTACATAAAGCTAATTCCTAAAAATCCATACAGTTTTGCGTGGAGTTACTAAATTTGGCAAGTTCTGACAGTTCATAAGAATTTTTTTTAATTTGAAGAAAATTAAATCAATCCAAATTTTAAACATTTTCTTCAGTAATTCAGAGGATATTATCGCAAAAATATTTTTGCAGCAATTTAAATCTCAGAAACAGCTTTTGAGTTAAACCAATTTTATTTCTCTGTAACCTCCAATTGAGACAACAATTAATGAACTCTTAGAATTGCATACAGACTAACCAGTTAGCAAAGTTCACCATCTCTTCAGGCCTTGAGGGAAAAGACAAAGCGAATTTAATTTTTTAAGAAAAGCTATTCCAAAGGTATGCCAAAACGAATGCATAATGATTTCTACGATTAGCGACAACCGCAAGATTTCTGAACTTTGAATTCTTAATGTCTGAAGATTTACAAACGCCAACTCACAACGTATCCCTCGAAAATTTTTTAGCGCATCTGTACCACGTCATTAGGAAGGAGATTAAGAAAACCTCACAGTATGCAATCGGTGAGTGGGGCTGATTTCAGTATGCGATGCATTTTTATCTTCTACACATATGAATGTCTTGATTCAATAGGCAGTAGTGTAATAATGTTTCAATAAAGATGACGGACGCACTTATTACTACCTATAAGAAAGAATCTACAGAAAAACAATTTTTAAGAAAGCTTTTTAAACGCATGACAAAAAGAATGAATTCTGTTTTCTAGAATAAATGCAACAGGAAGACCAATTTTAAACAACATGATTTTTTTTAAATTATTACATTAGGAAACAATGCTTTCGTGACTTTGTGAGTTCTTTCAAGCTGTAATTCCATCGCCCTATTAATTGCCTAGTTGCATCAATAGACCATCAAAGTTTACTATGTGAGGCTGAATTTATTTAAATACCTTTCAGGTGTAAATAGACGGCAACTTGAATGCTAATTTTCAATATAGTTTCTTCCCAAATGAGGGTTAAGGTAAATAATACTTACCTCAAATAGCATATTATGCCTTGCAGTTATATTTTTAAACATTCATATTGGAACTCAAGGATTAAGAAGATGTCGAAGAAGATTTGTTTGTGAGCATGACTATCAATGCTAGGCAATTTTGTCCAGTCTGAATAGGATTGAAATGAAAGAAAAAATTCTTAATATTTCAGAATTTTTTTTGAACTTTCGAGCGGCAAAGATGAAAATTTTCTCAATATAAAAAGGCTATTGTGTTAATTTCTTACGTTTGTAAGTCAATCTACAATAATATTATTTTTCTATTTAAAAGCAAAATATACTATATGATCGCTTTTCTATTTTTCTATACATCTAATATTACCACATTTGAATAGTAACAAAAGCACAAGTATAAGAGCTGTACACAACTATCAAATCATATTGTCTATAGATTTCAATAGGTGATTTCGCCTTAGTTTTCAGGCAAATAAAAATCCGGAAGCAATTATGTCCTCCCGACAATTTTTGAGGCACTGGATTATGTGTTTTGTGGTCAGTAAAGACTAAACCCTTGTTGCTTGCCCTAGCCTGCCCTTATTAATATCCACTTCTTTTATTCATTCAACAATGCGCATTTAAATATCGGCACGTGAAGAAAGAAGTATCAGTATCCTTATGTATGTACTATTCCCGTAGAAAAGCTTAACATCATTAAGAAAGCGTAACCACCTATTAAGAAGAAACAGAAAAACAATACACTTTCTGAAATCAGTGCCGGACACTGACTGCAGCATGGGTTGCAATTTTCCCCCCACATAATACATCCCCCACATTTCCCCATCTTTAAAAAGTAGGCAAAGGGGTAATAATGTCTTATGATGATTACAGACATATTGAGTATCGGCGGCAAGAGAGAGATACCTCAACCCCTTATAAAGTCATGATAAGTTTACTTACCGCCAAATTCATGGATTTTTAAATACAATTTTAAGATTGGCGTAAGTTCTCACCAAATTTCTAGATGAAACAAAATTCTAAATCAATTTTCCATTTAATTTTCTTATCTCAAACCATAAGAAAGTATCTTGACTTTGTAATATATCATTAATTAATAAAATTAATTGACAAAAATAGTGTCATCGAATAAGATAATTGAACTTTTTTCTTAAATTGATCTCACTTCTAAAGTTATTTTTTTACACCACTACTAGAAAAATTGGTCCTATAAAGGGTTAACGACCTGCTACTACAACATGCTAGATATATACTGAATATTATACATAGTAGTATATACAGGGTCTAGAATACGCTCTAATCGTTGTTCCATAGCTATTTCTAAACCTTTTGTGATAAGTAGATACTTCCGAATGGAGACAGGCTTTAAATGACATAAGGCATTATACAGGATATCCGAGAATTCTGGGACACATTACAAAAATTAATAAAAGAAACTATGTTTTTCTCAACATAGGTGACTTTGTACAACTAGGTTTTTTTTTATATGAGAGTGCGTCTCAAAACGTTTTTTAAAGATAGGAAACGAGGCATTGCGGTGTTCTAGGTGACCGTAATTTATTGAAAATCCCCCATTTTTGGGAGCCATTATCTGCAAAAATATTAAAGCTAGAAGAAAAATAAAAGCATGTATCTGTAGGCAATTTTACGCTCTTTAATTTGTTAATTCACATGCAGTATGAAAACTGAATATTTTTGAAATATTCATGAAAAACTAAAAATGGAAACTAGCACAAGCGCATCGGCTTCTGCCGATTGGTAGCCATTGCGTACAGAACTTTCTAGCTGTAGCAAATTTAGAAAGCGGGAATGTCGCGTTACCTATCTGAATTTTTTTTATTTGCTCTCCCATTAAAAAAACCGTAGTTGTAACATTATTAGGTTTTTTTCATTGATTTTTGAAATGTGCACCCACAATTCTAGGACACCCTTTGTCAATAAATATACTGCTTAAAATTTATGTAGTCTATATGTTTATGTAATGCTCCGGTCCTGTTAGTCATATTTACTAAAATGTTCTTGACACACTAACGTTTTAAACAACAAAACGCTTCACTCTTTTGCGACAAAAACCGATTCAGTAATGGCAATATGAGAAATATAATTTTAAATTAATCAGGGTCCGCTTTGAGGAGGCACTGTGCGTTGATTGGAGGATCTTCCTCTAGGCGACAATTGAATTGGTGTAAATTTGTCTAAAATTTTGTCATTCAAAGCTTCATAACTCGAACAGTGTTACTCTCCGAAGAGTGGAACTTTTTTAAAATTTAAATGTCAAAAAATGCTTCAAAAATATTTTACTAAATATGACAAATACGATGTTGGTAGCTGTTTAAAAATTTGGATTTCGTGACATTTTCAGAATTATATTTATGTACTCAAAAAGCATAAAATATAAGTATTTACTTATTTAAAGCGTTTTTCCAATTGTAGCAATATGCTATATTCAATGGTTTATAAATTCGGGCCATTTTTTAGAATGGACACTTTGCATGTTATTGCAGTAATCCTTTAGCAATGCTTACCATCTGCGCCTCACGCCAGAAGGAAACTAAAAAGAATAGTTAAACGGACGAAGTAATGTTTTAAATCTTCTAGAAGTAGTGACATCGGGCTAGAGCATTTACAAATCCCTGCTTACATAAAAATTAACCTTTCTTAAGACAATATGCACGACACATTACGCATAGCTCTTCAACATATTCAGCTTTCCTATTTATAAAATGTTAATTAAATCTTTCTAATAAATACGTAGTTGTAACAATAAACTATCGAATATAGCAGAGGTAAACAGTCTACAACTTAAAGTTGGATTTTCAGTATTGTTTTGCCCAAAGAAACACAGTTGAAACAAAGAGTATTCCGGATAATTTCAGTTGTTTTTCATTTTTAACTTTCTGACTACTAAGAGTTCTCAAAATCTGAGTACAGTTGTATACGGAGGTTTGTTTACTAATTCATCTGTGGAATGGATTCGTCCGCCTCTTTCTCCCTTTTCTCCTCACTACGGGTGGTGGGAGATATGAATGGCAGGCCTTTCATCTCTTATTTCTCCCCCAAGGGTCCTTTAATGACCATTCGCCCAACTGCCTTCTACCTCTTTCGGAACAGCAACCGGCCGAAATCCGCCCCACTAGTGTAGAAGTTGCATGGCCGATTACTGCCGGCTTAGGAGTCAGAGTGTTAAATTAATGGAATAAAAATTTTCACAATTGTAAAAGTCAATATTAATTTTTAATGCATATAAGTGGATTTGCGATAAACAATCGTATGTTTCTCAAATAAATTTGTCTACCAGTATTTGGCTTAATTTATGCTTTCGAAAGAAGTTTTTTTATAACATTATAATACTAGAATAAATAAAGTAAAACAATATCCATATGTCTAGTTAGAACCAGCATTATTCCAAGTTCAAATATTATTATTTTCATTTATGCCATGCACACAAATTTTGGGATTTATCTTTTGATTTTAAAATTATTTTGCTCAATTTACAGCTACGATATGTCTTTTTTCTAAAACTGCTTATACATGAGACTTTTACGAGTAGTTCTTTTAATTTATAAAATCATGCATTTCATGGAAAAATTCAGATATTGAATGAAAATGTAGGATATTAAATACGTAAAATGTTGTTTAAGATCTTATAAAATATATGTAAAGAAACCAGGAACGAATATAAACGTTTAGTTGACCCTCTTAAAAGTAGAGATTTTAAAAATCGCATGGTTCTGATCAGAAGCAACGATATGCATTCAGATTTATTTTATAAATCAATATACATCCGCGTCATACATAAATCTGTAGTAATAAATAAAAAAAATAAAAGTCAAAAACTCTGAGAATGTTCTCTTTAATAATTCACGTGATGCACTTCAAATCCATTGAGATTATTTTGAAAACTGTCGAAAATCTTGTAGGACAGAAAGCACATGACGTCATGGAATAGCATAAGACAAAATGCATTTAGCTGATAGATGGCATACGCAGTTCCATATAGTCAGTTAATTATATGGAAGACAGTAATTAATCAGTTCCTTTTCTCATGACGTCATAGTCACATGATTCGACTCCAATGCACAGAAAACATATCTGGTACTTTTCTTGAACATCCAATATTGTATAGATTTACAAAGGCTCGAAACCTTGTTCAAAAAAAACTTAGTTCCTGGGAATTAGAAGAGAGTTAAAGAAAGGAACAATTTATGGACTGAATAAAACAATGCAAAATATAAATTCTTATATGGATTTATATTAAATGTTAATATAAATCCATGCTGTGTATAATTAATCTCAAGGAAAGCAAAAAAATCGTTAGTTCAGATTAATTACACGCAGCTTAAATTCATATTAAACATTCTGAATTTTCTATCCAATCCGGATTATTTATGTAATCCAGAAATATCAAATCAGAGCAGAGAAGCAACTTTTATTCATACAACTGATAATATTTGTTCATTCGTTGACATTAATGCAAGTCTTTCAATCAATATGATAACATGTTGTTAATGTTAAGTCATATTAAGACATTGTGAGGACGTCTTGGTTTTTTTTCCCTTAAACTAGAGTAAACTCAAAATCATTTTATGATTTGTCTTGCTGGTTTGATTAGTTTCGTCAGATGGCTACAAGATTTCGCTTGTTATCGTCGGATATATACACTTAAAAGACTCAATTTTATTAAAATTGTTTTGAATGCACAATTAATACAGGCTGTCACTTAACTTTAGCAGGGAGTATATAATACGATTATCAGATTGCTTATTACTGCAATCTTTTTATCATTTTAACAAGAATTTGTCTGGTTAAAAGAATTTCGGCTCACTTTAACTCATATTAATTACCATATAACCTTAAGCATTTTCCATATTTTATCTTTGGTAAGAAATTTCTGTTTCGAAAACAACCATTATTTTCTTCCCAAAAATACAATTTCTTCGCGATGGAGCACTTTCACTAGAATTCAATAGTGGAAAAATAAGCGATCGCTACAGGGAGAAAAGACTGCAAGCGAGATTTATCTTTTCGTATTCTTCAAACAGTAAATGTTTTCATACAAAGAGGGTTTTCTTAATTACTCGGATAGCATGCATTTTTTAAGCATATTATCATCAAGAATGGTTTGTCTACATGAGTACCAGTGCTAGAAACTTATGCTCAGTCTCGATTCTTATCATAAATCAAGATTGATTTGTGGACATGAGTACCAGCACCAGGCAATTCTTATTTTCGTAAATCTTTGGATGCATATTGGATATATGGTCTTTAACTTTCGTGCGTACTGGTGTAGCATATTTAAAGAAAATTTACTGCACTAATAAAATAATTTACTTCCTTTTTTGTCTTGAAATAACTGCTATATTTTCTAAACCTGCAAATTTTAATAGTGATTTTTTTTCCATTTAAAAATTCGGATGCCACCTTATTAAGCAAATAACAATATTTAAATGATGATCATAATATTCCCATATCTTAAATTAATGATTAGTTCCTATCTCTCCATTTTCCTACCATTGCTACAAATCGAGTGTATATTAACCACTTAACTGAATAGTTTTCTTTGCTATCTAATAAGATGAGCCCTCCTGTTTTGGAAAGGGGCTGTCGTTTTCATTCATCTAAGAAGGCATAGAATACTTAAGATGTTTATGGATCCTACATATTTTTGTGTCAAATTATAAAGCTAATTAATGATTCAATTTTAGTTTATAAGAGTAAAATTTCGATAATTCGATGCACGAATATTCTCGGGCTGTTAAGTTAAGCGGTTAAATAATCAAAAGTTTTGAGGAATATTTTGAGCTAGAACTCTTACAATTTTTAAGACTAATGTTTATAATTCGACGGTAATATTTATTAAATTGTGCTTTGGTTGAAAGATATCAAATTGATGTGTTAATGCGAATTTGATGGCTTCTTTTTTTTCTAGGTAGTGGCCAATCGTCCTCCCGTTGGTGTCACGTGGAAGTTTGGAGAGGGGTACAAGATCAGGTGTTGTCCTTGTCATCTGACCATGGTTCAAAATTACGAGGTCCGTCCCAAAATAGCTCTCGTGTTGCTTCAAAACTGACGCTAATATAACTAAAACTAAACTTCTTTTTCCTAGAACACTAAAAATGGGGTTGCTGTCAGCGCCTCAGGTCATTTTTCAAACTAACATTCCGATTTACTGAATAGGAGATTCATCTTTATTTCGGGATTTTTTAGAAATTGTTGAAATGATCATTGATTGATAATTGTGTGTTAATAAGAATTATTATGTTTTCTTTTATTCATGGAGTCTATCACCCAGAAAATCAAAGCTAAAAATTACAAAAATATGCTTATTTTTATGAATAATTCCTTGGTTAAGTATCAAGGAATCATTTACTTTTTCATGTGTGTTCAATAATATTTTTATCACTTCTATTAATGCTGTGTCCACCAAAGAGTTAATATTAATTAAAATTATTTTTCAATCAATCATTAATTTGAAACCTCAGATCTTTCTAATATATGATATTGTTTTCAGTATAAAAGTTCTGCAATTTTAATGTACTGTTCCCTCAGCGTTTAATGCTGTTAATACTGATATTATCAGTTTATTCAATGCTAACTTTATTCCCTTCGATTAAAAAACTTACGGCAGAAAACTTCTATTCTAATAAGGTGTCATTTTTCATATACCCCTTGTGGTACGTAGAGCGTGCATGCTAAAATAAAAGATAAAAGCAAAAAACATAAAAATATATTTGATTAGAAAATAACGGACAAGTTCTCTTATATAAGATCTAATTGAAAATTGGCTTGCTCTTCTTTGAGCTATTATCCAGCATGTGTTTGGGCTTGGCGTTCAGTCATTCCAGTCATCGAGATTGGTTTGTGTACTTGAGTACCAGTGCTGGCACTTCTGCTCTGTGTCAGTACACTCCAAGCAATCCATCTAGGGCATTAGATATTTGCTCATTTCATGTAATTTATAATGCCAAATACGATTAGTAAAATTTATAATTAAGCAGTTTGGGGAGCAGCAGCGTGGAAAGTTCTAATGCTATGATGGTGTGTAACATATAAGGAGTCAAAGACTTAAGAAGTGACACATATAAGAAAGCAATTGGATTTTAGATTTATTCGAGTCGTGTGGTTGATCTATTGACTAAACTGATTTGAACCTGATAGTCTTGCACTGGGGGACTTTAGCACGGACCATTTAGGATATTACATTGTCGCAGACGACAACATTTTGCATTGAGATGATCTTAAATTCTCAAATTCCAATTTATTCAAAGTCGAGTGTGTTCCCGGGTTTGTTTTCCCTTTTCGAGTGAATGAGTGAGGCTAACATGACCCTGTTTGTTAAAGCAAAGAGAGAATATATTCAAGCTGTTGCCTTAGAAATGAGCATTTGGGAAGTCCAAAACCGGCCTATAGTATCGCTAAATAAAGCTATTTTGCAGTTCGAAGATTATGATGAGCAGTTGGTCGTGAAATACTGGCAAGGGATATGGAACAGAGACAAAAGGAGGAAGTAGACGAAAAAGAAGGAAATAATCGGAAAGAAGAACAGGGGAAGCAAAACGTAGAAAAGAAGAAACATAACTGGTAATAGTTAAATTAAATGCCGACTTGGAGAGGTTGGAGCTACAAAATTCATAGGAAGAGACATCAGATGAGGGCAAACGTGGAAGCTGCCAGTCAAAGTGAAAGTGACAGAGAACTACAATCATAGCGTTCGCACTTTAACTATTCCTGTCCAGAGATATGAAGAAGGTTGCTACTTGTTTTCTCTTCGTTAGAACGAGCATTTGATAGAAAAGAGAAACTAATGAAGTCAAGATTTTTTTTAATCCGATGAGTCTGAGAGCGGTCAACATTTTGATCTACATTAAGGATGATCGATTATAATAAAATAAAGAATATCACCCTACAAGAATCAGAACCGAACTCCTTTGGCGAACTTTCAATATGCAAAGCGAAACTCGTGCAGCTTTGGATCTCGATTCGCGACCATTTGGGAGAAAATAGTAGCTGAAAATTTAGCAGCGTTATAAACCCATTATTTTGAAGAATCATTCAATGCAGTAGAAAATATCCGTATTAAGCAATATTCGTGATGCATAATAACTATTCGGTATAGCTTTACAAACATAACCACCTGTATCATTTTTTGAAATTTCAAAGAGGAAGATAAAATTGAATTTTTCGCAGCCAATAACCTATATTTATGGATTTCTTTCACATCTAGTATTAACATGTGGTCTCATGTTTATATACCTTGCTAAAAAAATTCTGAAATATTCGTTATTCGTTGCGATAAATTCATTTTTCTCATCCTCTCTGAAATTTCAAAAAATTGAGATAAGTAATGTTGCTTATTAAGCAACATAATGTTCCTCACGCATGCAACAAAAAGGGTTTCCAATAAATATGCATTACATTTTGTTTTAAAATGGTGCAAATGCAATATCCTTTGACACATTTGGATATTTTAAGTTTGAGTTAAAATCCATCATTTGCTTATGCAATATATTGAAAAAAAATGCATGACAGAATATTTATCAAATGGCTATTAATCCAAACAAAGAAATTCGAGAAAGGATAGGAGGAACACACACAACTAGAAAAATTATCTCGATTAACATTGATATATATATATATATATATTATTTAATAGTTGGAAACCACTGAATCTAAAATTATCCAAAATATTGAAAACAAATGGCGAACAGACACTTAAGCAGAATTCTACAGATGTTTCTATATTTTATGGTTGGAAAAACATCTGGCCTGGAGTTTATGCTTCTGGAATGCCTCTTTTTAAAATAAAAATCTTGATAAGAACAGATTTATAGAAACAAAATAAATCCGTTTCTTGAAAATGCCTTTCTCTCTTCTCTAAAGACTGTTATCTTAATACACTTCGTTGTTTATGCTGACTTTTCAGCTGAATATCGTAGAAATAAATATAAATAGAAGTTCAGAAGTTTCTTTAAGCCTTAAAACTCTTCCACATAGTGCTTTAAAATGCTGTCTCGATGGAATGTTGAATCTAATCTACTTTATTTCCTAGTCTTGACAGGAAACCAGCGAATATTTTTTTTCTCTTCCTGTATGTAACGTATGCTAAACTTAATTCTAACATTCTTTGCCTCTTATAATGGTACTTAAATATGCATTTATTGTTAGTGAAAATAATTCCAATAGAATGGAGAATCCTTCGATTTTAAAGCCAAATTTAAACAATTCTTTTATTTTTAAATTTGGAATTAAAATTTAATTGTATTTTATACAAGCTAATACTCTATGACTATCGCACAAATTTTTTGTAAAGTATTTGTAAAATTTAAATTTTTATAAAAAAATTAATTTTTTAAAATCTGTAAATATTTTTTTAAATATGCAACTTGTTTTCACAAAACTTTTTTCCAAGTATCTCATAATATACTACGTAAGAGTGAGTAATTATTTCCTTCCTCTGCTGATGTAATTTTTTTTATTGATAAACACACAAAAAATTCTCAAAAATGTGCTAAGTTTGAAAATTGTTTTGAAAAAAATTACTATACAACTTAGAGCTAATTCCACACACAGTTCTAATATTTCAGAACATCCATAAAAAATTTCTCGCCACTCCTTCAATTATTAAAAAAGTCTTAGAGTTTCGAAAAATAGTATATGAAAAAATACAATATGGAGAAATATCATTTTAAAGTTTTCATTCTTTCAATAGCATGTTATAAAAACCATAGGATAGCCGACAATTTTTTCCAAATGCTAAGTAACTTATTTTAAACTGCTTACTATAAAAATTGTAAGAATTTGGGGCAATAAAATTATACTTGTTTTATGAATAAAAAAAGTAAAAGCAAAGAATGATCAATATTTCATAAATTTTAATCAAAATATTTTTAAAACAAAATAGGAGGCAATAAAAATAAAAAACCCCTCCTTGGAAATTTCACCTACAGGAATTTTGGATATTTTCTTGATAATGCATACCATTGATGATTCATTAAAAGACTATGTATTAAAAGCTCCTATTCAACAGCATTCCTATCCAGTATTAGTATTCCAGTATCCAGTATATTCCTATTCAGTAGCGATATTTCTTATTGACCACTTAGCAAACCCTCTCCCTCAACCGCTTACGCTATCAACAGGAAAGAAATATCATAGAAGGAAATTTGGAGAATGATGGCACGTTCACGGCATCCTCAACTAAATCCTAAATCGCAGAGGACAGAGCTCAATTGTCATCATTAAGAGAACAGACTTTATGACTAATCTGTAAATGAGTTCAAAGATAAAAATAAATTAGGGGAAGACACATTTAGGAGGTTTCTAAGATTTTCCTTACAAACAGGACAATATCAAGAGGTCTTCAATTAACAGAATGCCCAGTAAATTCCTGAGACACCTTTTAACATTAGAACGACGACAGTGATAGACATAAAAGTGGTGTCTCGACACAGGATATTGGCTTCGAGCTATGCGATTTCACTTACATCACCAGCTATTAGCACAATTGGGAGTCAGTGTTCCTATCTTTTAAATGGAAAGAGATGCGAGAAAAAATCAAAAATGCTGTAGAATGCAATCGATTTAGTAAGAAAGGATATTTTGAGCAGAGTAATGCTAAGAAGAGCACGTATGAAGCTCAGGTTTTTTCGTCACTGTTTCTAAAGGAGTGACATACTGTAGCGCGAGAAAGAGTATCCTTAATCAAAAATAACCTTCTTGCTGTTAGGTTAATTAATCAATCATCCTGACTGAAAATGCTTGATGCAGTAGACGCATTTCGGAGTTGAAGAAAGGGCCGGATCTCTAAAAAAATATCTTAAAATATAAAAAACACAATTAAAAAATTCTTTTTCTCGCGTTCTCTTCATAGCTTTAATTTGCGCAAGTGATTTTTCGGATTATACCAATAATGATCTACAACTTTGTAATTGACATTTATAAGGTATTTCAAATCGCTTTCGAGATTAAACGTTAACTTCAAATGTTGCCGGTAAGTATTATTGTAAGTGTTTTTCTGCCCGAAGTGCATACACTTTTCATTATACTTATACAACTTTTATGACTATACCCGTCGCCATTCTGAATGAAAGGGGAGGCTGAAGATAAAAGTTGACACTATGTATAGTTATACGGGATACGTTACTCTGTGTGGCTTACGTTCTGCCTGTTAAGACGTTCTGTTATTTTGTTTTAGGCACTTAAAACGACTAACCATGGAGACTGTAATTCTTCCTCGCCAAATGTCAAAGATGTATCACCAGATTCATAGAATTGACGACATAGTCGCATTATTTATATGAGGCTAATTTTCAAATTATATGTCACTTCAGCTTACGACTATCAAACCTTAAAATTGACTCTGACACCAGTGAATTGAAAAAGTTGGAAGACTCAAGAAGAAGAAGATTACTTTACTTCAGCAATGAGATATTTTTAAAGCGATTTTTTTATATTTATTAATAGAGACATTTTATGAATTTACTTCAACTGGTTTGATATGCAAATAAATTTATTCACTTTCGTGGTTTCCAAAACATACGTATTTGTTTAGTTAACATTTTATAATTTTTCTCAATGTATTCTTTGGTCCCAATCAACATTTACACACTAATTTTCATAACACAAAAGAAGATAATGACAACACACCATCCTTGGTTTTGAAATATTCACTTATTCATTTCTGTCTCAAATTGATCAAAATTCTCTACTCTCCAATTAACAAGTTCAGTTTCAATCTTCAACAGTATTATTTGCCCAATTGAAATTTATAATACCATATTCATTAAAGTGTATGTAATGCGGTTGCTTTAGCCAGTACTGTATATGTATATAACACCACTTCATATCCCCGTATCTAGAATCATTATGATTCTTTGTAATCGGTTTAGGTGGACATGAATTGGAAGCATATCAGAAAAAAAATTAAACTGTAATTTTGCAAGAAAAAGTTTGAAATAAATTATATATCTAAAACAACAAAACTTAAGTAATAATAGAAGAGTCCTTTGCATCACTAGAAAGACTTTCTTATTTGAGGAATAATTTTCTAGGGTCTATTATTTGACCATGATTGTATTATTATGCTTATATTATAATTCCATATTCAAACTAGGATGTTAAGGTTGAATATTGAAATCCGTAATCAATGAAAGAAAGAATCAGGAGGCAGCAGTTAATACTATCGCTCTCCTCCTACTACTGTATATAACCATCCGTATGTTTTATTTGTTGACAATTCATCAAAATCTATGAAATAGAAAATTAAGATAAAGAATATAAACTTCGAAAATCTTTCAACTACAGAATCCGAAGCCCTTAAATCACTTCAGGCAATTTCAAATTAATTATTAATGAAGGATAATCACATCACATTTCTGTAGTATCAAATGAAATAGAACGCACAAATTTTCCATTATCTACAATATTCCAATATAGAGAAAAGATCCCTTTCTGAAGTGAAACTCTGGTTTGAAAGGTAATATAATTAAGATTAATGAAAAGATAATATAGAGGTATATTTTTCTGCAGAAGGATTTGTTTGTTTCCAATGTAAGTTCTAATTTAGGAGTTTCATTATGCAATTATCTTTGCATTATTGAGAAAATACCTTCTATTTTTTTTAAACAACTCACATAATTTCTTTGGAATGTTTAAAAATTATTAAAGAAAATGAGTTCAAGAAATAATTTTAATAAACGCACTTTTATAAACGTAGTGAAAATTAGAAACTTTTTTAGTTATTTTTTTTACTTTTCAGTCTTAAATTTTAATTCTTTATTAAAAATATTATGGACTGCTGAAATAATATTTTTCTCAACTTCATCAGCAGGTGGGGCCATGCGCGCTAGTCTCGACCTAATTGTCTCTATCGCTTAGTTAATAATTAATCCCTGAAAATGTTAAAATAGAGTATTTTTAGTGAGAAGACACAAGTGTAAAAAAATTCAAAACATTGCGTATCAGGAAGTGAGGTGAGAATCTATTACAAATTCCATCTTCAGAAACATGAAATAAGTTAAGTTAAATAAAAATTTTGAAGATTTTTGTCTTTCTAAATAAACGGTTTTAAAATGGTATTTTTGTGCCAATTTTAATTAGGTATTTTATATTATATTTCAGAAAAACGTTATCAAGAAAATTGATTTTTTTATGTACAAATAAAAATGTTTTATTTTTTGTAGAAACTGTTGCGAGATATACATTTAATTAATCATAACTAATTATATCAATTGAAATTGAATTCCATGTTTTTTATTGCATGTGAGGAATAGAGCCCAATTTACTCTGACTAATGGCTGAGAAAACCCTGTTAACTTTTTTCAGGTGTCTGTAACAAAATAAATAGAGAATTGAAGAAAAAAATTTTCCGACTAAAACGTTTATTCTTTTTTATCATATTTCATTTGCAATTCTTCAAACAGACATCAATGGGGAAAAGAATATTTCACTATTTGTATTTGGTAAAGTATTTCAGATTCCCTATATAGTTTAAGGCTTGATAACATTTTTCAGAATAGTTTAGTTGTGAAAACCTAACGTTTAACTAAATATTCTGTGTTGTGAGAAAACAACATTGAAACAATATTATTTAAGGTAAAGCTATTTTTCACACGATGCTCGATTGTGTATTAGTTCGATTATCAATCTCCTTCCCTGATAGAGAATCATCAATTTACACTGATTTGATTCCAGTGAGTCCTTTGTTGCAGGAAGAAATGAAAACCGTAGTCCGCTTTCGTTGATATTCCTGAAATGAGTCAGTTAAGAGATTCTTCCTTCCCTTGTATCCTATTTGCGAATCTACTTCATTTGAAGGGAGTTCAAGACTCCTTCTTCGTTTTTGAATCTAACGACATTCTATGACATTTATAACGAGATATAGAGACAGAAGTGAATCTCCTTCCCTCATAGAGAATCATCAAATTACACTGATTTGATTCCAGTGAATCTTTTGTTGCAGGAAGAAATGAAAACCGTAATCCGCTTTCGTTGATATTCCTGAAATGAATCAGTTAAGAGATTCTTCCTTGCCTTGTATCCTGTTTCCGAATTTACTTCATTTGAAGGGAGCTCAAGAGAATCCATGGCAGTCGGAAAGCTCTATACACAGGAAAGGCTCTTAATCCTTCTGCGTTTTTGGATCTAAGGTCATTCTATGGCATTTATAACGAGATATAGAGACAGAAGTGAACTTATATTGCATTTGTTCCTCCTACAGGTCTTTAAAAGTAGGAATAATCACTTCCATTGTTTCGTATTCAGTATACATGCATTTTAGAAACGAATATGAATTAATTTTTTTCAACATGGATTATATGAAGTACAGTAATTGCAGTTATGATGGTAAGGTAGTTCGGAAATATTCTTAAAATTATAATTCAGAATGAAGCATTTTAAGATTTAAACTTAGTTGACATTTCCCGTTTAAAATAGAATAAATTTGGGAAATCTAACTAGTATTTATAACTCAGGTATTAACTTCGCTTCTAAGCTAAATATACTTACCTGTAATAAGCACGAAGGATCAATAAATTTTCTCAAACACCGAAATTGTTCGAATGAGTAGTGTGAGTAATTAGTAAAAGAATGTTTTTTTTTATCTAAAAGAAATAGAATTTCTCTGAATTCTGAGAAAATGATATTTCCTGGGTGCAATGAACTTTCAACGTCTTTGAAGATAGTTAACAATAACGCTGCAGTTTTTAAAGTGCACATAGATCGTGGGAATGTTTCTGACTCATAAATTTGATGATGGTAGATGGCTGACACTGAAAACAGGTGACACACAGGTAAATCTAATGAATCAGTTGGTCGGGTATCGACAAACGATTTTAAAAATTTAAGTTTAAGGATCCTCTTAAGATCAAAAGTCAGGTATGTATTTTTTGAAGAATTCTGTAATTAAACACTTAAGAAATTATATCTCAATCCTAAACAACGTAAAAGTTAAATCTTACAATTAAAAATTTTATGTTTGGTGTAATTTAAACATTATGTAACAATTAGAAAGAATCTATTAATATTTGTTGATTTAAGGTGATCTAGTAACTTTTGAAATCAAACTAATAGTGAGAATATATACTTGACAGAAATATCTAAATTCTTATGTCACTTTAATTTAATTCTGGTTAACTTTTGTAAAGCCACTTTTATAAAATTCCAATCTGTAGTCCGAAATTTATTTCAACAAAGTTCCATGTTCAAATTTAATATATAGAGTATTTAAAAGCTTAAATATCAGTACAATATTCTAAGAATAAGCACAAAGAAGGAATCTTATTGCCAATGCTAATCCGTCTTATTATTCATAAAACCCAGTCCACTTGTTAATGTAACATACATATCTTATAAGATCCTTAATGTTATTAAATATTTTTATTTCAAATATTTATGTGGAATTCAAAGAAACCATTCAAGTATAAAGAGGAAAACAAGAATACAAATACTATTTAGAAATTTAGCAAAAAATATCTAGTACGTAAAGAAAACAAAAACTAAAAATGGAGTCAGGGTAATATTTGAATTCTTGGGAAATGCAGAAAGGGGAATTGCAAGATATTATCGATAATACTAAACGAGATGACTACATTTCATCAACAGTTAATTAACAGTTTATTTATGCAAATGTTAAAATTACGAAAATGCTATCAAATTCATTTTTGCCATGAAGAAAAAAAATTAATTCTTAGAGAAATTAGAATTTTAAAACAATTAACGTTAGTTCTTATTTTTCCATCCTAGCGTTGATCGAAATTTCAAAATTTGCATGGAGATTACTGTATCACAGAATGCAAGTAAAAAAGTTTTAAATAAGATGATGAATATTAAAAATAAATATAAATTGAAATAATTCAATAATATCAGAATGACGAAGCATTTCCATGATTTAATAATCAACTTCTGCATTCTTTAAAAAGGATGAATATATTTTAAGGTATTATATTTGCACTCAAATATTCTATGTCTAAATTAGAAATTCCAGATTCTATTATTGTTTTAGACAAATAAAACTAATATTTTATGAATGTCTACGGAATTTATTAGAGCCTCAATATATTATACAACTATTTTACTTTTTTATATTTTATTATCGCCGCTCTCTTTTTAAAGTTTTAAATTTATTCATATGAAATGTATATTTTTATATTAAAAATTCCGGAACAAATTGTTTGTAGGTGATATCAAAAGTGAATGCGTATCATAATGAAATAGTACTTTTAAATTATCTGTTATTTCACTTTTGTCTTCATTATCCAACAATTGTTATCAAGGATGAATTAAACAATACAAATATATTCTGAATATTTTCCGTCAGATTTTTCATAATTGCAATAACCTGCATACCTAATTGAGTCGTAATATTTCTTAATTTATAACTGAAGTAATAAATGACTGAAAGATGAAATTATACAGATGAATGCTAATGCGAATTTCATAACTTTTTCCTCCAGAGCACAAACAATAGGGTTAGCTGTAAGCTGATGAAATCATTTTTCAAACAACGTTCTGCTTTATTGAATAGCAGACAAATTGTAGAACGGAATAGAATTTTGATCTTTCTAAAGCGTAATTTCTAAAGCGATCCTTATTTGACAAACATGTTTTTCAACAGAAGCAACAGGAAGTGACATTGTTTTCGGATAAAAGTGTGTCGCTTCGAAAAATAGTACTGAAGTTAGAGTAAAGGCTGATTTTTCTCTAATATTCCTCAATTAGGCATAGAGGAATCAGTTATAATTCCATATATGGTTCAAAAAATCATTATTTTTTCATCGATTATTATATTATTAATTAATCGGCTAAATTATACAGGGTAGCCATAAAATAACTTTCCCTGTTTGGAGGCATCTGCAGCTAAAACTAATGAACAGAAAGAAACCAAATTTCATATACAGACTGTGGAAGACAAGGAAGATGTTTTCTCCAAAATAATAATGATAATAAATAGTACCAAAAGTCGCCGATAGGGGAGATTTTGGCGCTACAATCCCGCACGAACTACGAAATTTGCACAATCGAGGTAGATTATGCAAATTTCCTAGTGCTTATTTGACAACAGCGCCACTCATTCCCTTTTGAAATGGGGAGAGCTATAGTTCAGTCAACAGTTCTTTGATTGACTGTTGATTTGTGCTTAAAATACGCCCTATCTTCACTCAGCGTGCTTTACTCGTAAAATGTTCCAACAGATCCAAAATCAAGTATGCACTACTTCATGTGCAAACGTGATTTTGGAGCATTGTTTCAAATATTTTGGAGCAGTTGTTTCAAACATTTTGGAGCAATTGTTTCAAAAATTTACGTACTTTTATATTGTGTGCGTGACAGTAGCGCCAAAATCTCCCCTATCGGCGACTTTTGGTATTAATTTATATTTCGGAAATTATCTCGTGTTTTCCACAGTCTGCGTATGAAATTTGGTTTCATTCCTTTCGTTAGTTTTAGCTGCAGATGCCTCCAAACAGGGAAAGTTATTTTATGGCCACACTGTGTTATTAATAATCGAATATGTGAAAATAGTGTATTCTGGGAAGACACTAACATAAATACTACGGAAGAAAATGCGTTTGAGCATTATTGTATAACTTTGAACTGCAAAACAAGCTGTGAAATAAAAGAAGAATGCAATAAATATGTGTAGAGGGCAATTTTATAACAATAGTTTAATGCCATTTCTTGCATAAAAAAGTATTTTATTAGGCTGATCAAAGATATATCCGAGTGTTGCGTAAGTACAATTGTTTCATATCGTCTACAACCAAACGCCTACGTAAATCAGAGACTTCTGTTTTGTAGTAGAAAAGACAGGCAGATTGTATATTATAAACAACACTATCGAGAGATAAATCTAAATCCTTCAAAACTTATTCAAATTGACTGAAAGTAAATCTTAGATTTATTTTGTTTCTTTTTCTAAAATTTTCGATTTTATACAAATATTTAAATCCGATTCTTCTTTGTGAAAGGTCTAGTCTAAAGGTCATACTTCAAAATATATTCAAACGTACTTAGAACTCACTGTATATTAAACTCTTTCAAGTTTTTTTTATTTATAGAGTTGTTTCAAACAATTAAAATTTCTTTAAAGGCAAATATATTTTATTTAAGTTTAAACACCAGCTATACACCTTTTGTTTATTTTTAGTTGCTGTAGCCATGGATAACTACTTAAAGTTCTCCAGTTCTTAAAAGTTACATTGCGGAAATTAAACCCCTGAAATGTTTAAGAACATTTCCAGGAAATGCATCGTCCTTTCCCAGAAATGTTTTTTACTGCCTAATGGAGAAATGGTGTTCCGTAGCAAAGGTAAATTCTGCCTGTCTATATGGTATACCATCGTAGAATTTTAGTTCAGTGGATAATTATTTTATTTCTGTCGTAAGGTGGGCGGAACACTTTTAGCAGTTCAATTTTAGTTAGAAGCAAATTTTTTCTTCACGTCAGAAAACTAAATGGTCAAACAATAATTATAGAAGGTGGAAGTAACATCTACAGCCGAACATATTAACAACGCCTTTTTATTCAAAAGTGGAAAAAAGCAGAGAAATGGAATTTAACTTGAAAATTTTCCTATTCTTTTACAATTAAAAAATAGCTGAATAAATGATTATAATTGTTAAATTAGACTATATCAGTTATACCAGTTTGGAGAAGACATATTGGAATAAGTTACTACCCCTTTCTGGATTTAAATCTGCTAGATACTCGATTTTAGTATTAGTACTTCCCTTCATAATTTATCGATTTATCAGAGAATAGATTATATGATTTTTATGATCTGATTATTTTAATTTCATATTTCATATTGAACTATTTCATATAGAAAATACTACCAAGTTAATTTTTAATATATGACAATTTAAGTAACAATGATTATCTTACAGGAAATTTGAGAATGTTCACTCCTGAAAATTTGATACTACGAACGCTGTAATAAGAAATTTCAATTATTGGACAAAACATATTGTCACTTGATATATATTCTTTTATTTTCTTTTTGATAACCCTTTCAAAACTTATAAGCAAACTAATTCACTTGAAACACATTGAAATTCATACGAAATAAATATCGCAAAGATTTTAAGAAGACTAAGAATTCAACATACAGTGGAACCTCACTTAACGAGCACCTCGCAAAACGAGTAATTCGCATAACAAGCAAAAAATTTTAAAAAATGACTCGCTTAACCAGCTGCGTTACGCATAACGAGTAACGAGAAGAGGAAGTCTCTGATACAGCGCCTGCCTCTGTTATATCCACGCAGCTTTTATTTTGCTTTAATTCTTATCGAACATGAAGTCGATAAGTTGTAGGTTCTTTTCAAGAATGGTGTGCCTTATGTGGTTAGGCTTCCAAAATTGTTTAGGGATCAAACTTACTCTCAGATAATATTAGAAATATCATATCCACATAGTTTCCTGCCTCAAAATGACCGAAAATGCATGGGAAGAGAACCCTCAATTTTGCTGTGCCGGAGAGCGTTGTCGAATGTGACATTGAGTAGTCTGAGACAGTACCCTGTGGAGTCAATAGTCAACGAGGTTGTGTCTTTGACCAAGATCAGAGGACTGGAGGTGGATAACAATGATATCGATGAGCTTGTGGAAGAGAATAGTCAGCTGACAACCAAAAAACTTATGAAGCTGCATTGTGTTTCACAGCAAGAAGTTATGGAGAAGAGTTTGACAGAAGAGGAGGAGGTAACAGTAAAGCAACAATTTTCTATTGCAATAAAAGAGAATTACTGAAAGCATTAGAAATTGTTGCATCGTACATTGAGAAGGATTAACCTAATAAGGCAGTGTGGCTATACACGCTAGATGATAATGCTGTGTCGCGCTTTGAAGTGTTAACAGAAACAAATGTCTGTAGACAGCTTCCTACTAAATAAGAATTAGGTATGTATCACAATTCATACAAAATCTCAAGAACTCTATTAAAACATTTAGGAAAACTAGTAAGAATTCTAAATGAAGCATTGAACTCAAACCTGCTAATTAAAGTATGTATCATAAATAATAAACTTATTATTTTGAGTTTTTGTTTCATTTTCTGCAAATCGTATCCGCACTCCATGTTGGTTGAATCTACAATAAAGGAAAATCTAAAGATGATTCACGCTCCTTAACAATCTTATCTATAATTTTCTTTGAATAAACGATATGCATAAAATTTTGAGTATCTTTTTCGGCATGGAACGCATTATCGTATTTAGATTAATTTATATCGGAAAAAGTGTTTCGCTTAGCGAGTGCTTCTCATTACGAGTACGTACGCTTCTGGGACGAATTATGCTCATTAAGCAAGGTTCCACTGTATTTCACTCATAAATAGCATTCGAAACGCCGACACAACTGTGAAAACATTCTAGAACTAGTGAAAACTTTTTAGAACCATTATTAGTCATGGAAGCAAAAATGCATTGACGTGAAATTAATTCAGCAAATATTTTTTTAGGAAGTGCTGATGATTTCATGAAATTACTGCAAGAAATCGTCTTTTCCCCGTAATTCTACATTTTCTACGTAATGAGATCTTCCTATTTTCCTTTCGATTTTATCGTATCGAAAATATTTTCATATTGATTGCGCTATATAAAAATAAACAATAATAAAAATATTATTTATTCCTTGTATGATATTCTAGAACTAAAAATACTCTTAGATTACACAATTATAGATCCTGTACGTAGATCCTATACGGTATTCTCAATTTAAGATGATGAAGAAGAAAATGCGTGCGATTGCTAATTCAAAAATTTATTATTTTTTATTTATGTTGGAGGAAATTCTAAATCTTTCATTGCATTTCTGGGTGAATTATTTCTGGAACATTCTGTAAACGTATAAATTTATAGTACCACAAATTGTGGCCAAGTTCTCTGCTCGCTTACGTTTCGAGTTGCTTGCATTAATTTCGCTTTATTGATAAATTGTGAAATTGAAATTCTTTGAATCTTTGACATCCTTTAGATAAAAAGATGTTTTAAATAATTTAGATAAATGGGGTGAAGTATACTAGAATCCAGAATTTTTTTGTGTATAATTGAATGTCACCAATTGAAACTGTTAATATCCTTTAAAATTACTATGAGAAACTCATCGAAATCCATGATTAAATATTCATACACAACTGTATTATTTATTCATTCTGTTTCATTTGAACTTACGTTTCAATATTATAATAATACAAAATGCAGGTTGTCTAAAATATTACTGGTATCTTTGAAAAATGAATATAATATGAATGGGAAATGGGATAAATGAATATTTTGAGAAATGTGCTTCGGGAAATAAAAAATTTCCACACAACAAATTTTAAAATTATTTATATTATTTGACAACAGCTGGCCCCAAATATGAAAAAGTAAAATATAATGCTTTATTTAGAAACATTGGAAGATATTTAGGAGACCCTTAGAGTGTCGTTATGTACTTCTTCGATTTGCTGTTAGGATGCATTATTTAAAAATTGCAACATAACTGCATAAAAAAGATTTATTTATTGAAACTGTGTGCAATGCTTGAGTTGGAACTCCATCGCCTCTACCACAGTGTTATTGGAGCTAGTATAAATTCAATGCACCATATTTTTGACACAAGTTCAATGCCACGAAAGGACTGGAAAGGGGTATAATAAAATACTTATCTGCAAAATTTCACAAGACTGGGAACGTGAAAAATTATCGGACTAGTTATAAAGTTTGCAGCCGCGTTTGTCAGTCACAGAGGGGAATGCTCATATCATTCAGCAGGTGATCCAAAGTGGCTCTATCTCCCCGCTCGCTATTTTCATACATGATTCAGATTCACCAACTCCTCAGTCCTGATTCACGAATGAACCAACGGCTTTCACAGAAGGTATTCTGCAACAACTTGATGTGGGTGATATGGATCTGGGGAACATTTTGTATACTGACAGAAATTATCTCGACAGCTGAGTTAATAAGCACAACTAGCGCATTTGGAGAACAGAAAATCATTATATTGCTGTTACATGATCCTTGCATGTGGTAAAAGTAACGATTTAGGCCGTCATTTGTGAAAAAGGAATAAATGGCCCGATCACAAATTATCAGTGTAGCCCAGCGTCATGACATTCTGCATGAATTTGTGACGATACCCAATTATTTGGAGGCCTCTAGGAACACTTAGTGGTTCATATTAGATTGCTCCCAATCGCATGGAAGTGCCGGGGTGTTTGAATTCTCAACGAATATTTCCATGTTCTGCTGAATACTTTAGAATGTTGTATACTTACGAGAGGCTGCATGTATTGACCTCCCCTTCAATCTGTTTAATAACCTCATCGTGACGAAGAGAGTGGCCATGGTTTGAATGCGAGAGGTACTTTGGGGATGTAATGTCCTAAAAGGATGACCAAAGGTTTTAAGGTTCATTCCGTTATGCCCAAATGTATCAGCATTCCCATGAAACTAAATATGTTTTCTGCCCTCGAATGCCCAGTTACGTCCTGAAACAGTTCTCATTTTCCTATTTACATCGAGTAGCCTGCAGCAATGAAGGATACTGTATCACCTATAGCTAAGAGTAAACAGAAGTATATTTAGGATTCAGACTGAAGGCCGTGCTCAAAGAGTCATCGTATGTTTCCTCATAAGCCAAAATTTTTCATACTGTGATCTCCAATACAAAATGCCCCGTTATAAAATTTTAAGATAATTTAAACTAGAAGATAAAGGCCTCTAATTATGTCTTCTTTACTTTAAATCTTAATATAGTAAATGCCGACATTAGAACAACCTTTATCTTACTCAAAAGACAAAAGTAGAATTAATTATGAAAAAGTTTTGATGCATTTAACATAAATAGGAGACTTTGGGACATCAAGCATCTGGGCAGTAATGAGACAATAAGGAGAATACAAATTTACTCTTGATGAGAACGGACAGCTCCTCCCCGATGACTGAGATACAGTCTATTATATTATGTAAAGATGAGAAACTGAAACTAACTGATAATAAACTAAACAATAGCTAGGCTTGGTTTTGTTATAAAAGTATATTTTATTCTCCTGAATATTCAATAATCAATTTTAAAGAATATTATAATTATGATGTCTAAAAAATTAATTTCCCTTATAAATATGTGTTGGTTATGTTGGAATTTCAATATATGTATTCTGGAACTTAGGAAACTATAGCCTAAGAACAGAGATCTCGTTCTCACTCTAGTCGTAGATTGAGATTTATTTACTCATATTTTATTTATTTATTCTGAAATCTGCCATTGAACACATGAGATGTAACTTGAAATCATTTCTTATAATTCATGATTGAAAAAGATTATTTGCTAACAATATGTCAGATGAGTAAATCCTATATATGGAAAAGAATTTCTCGAAAGGAATCGTATTGTTAAACGGAGTGGATAAAATGATACCAGAATTCTTATCTCTTATAAAGTTCTCTTTTGAAACATGAAAATGTAATTTTACGCTTTCTTAAAAAGTATTCAAAACAGGCAATTACTCGATACTTTTCCTTAACGATAATATAAAACAGAAAATACATGTGTCTATCTGTTGGTAAATATTTTATTTTTCTATTATTTAAATAGTTTATGACGGCAGTATGCATCGTAATTCCGTCCCAAACATAAATTACAAAATGTGATCCATTATTACTCTTAGACTACAACAAAAGGCTTAGAGTTATAATGGATGTAATAACTGAATAACACATACTATTACATATAAGAATATTTATTAACACCGCCAGTGGGGAGAACTCGCAATGGCATTCCATAATTTTATATACACTAAACAAGTTAGCGGAGTTAACCATTTATTCAGGACGCAAGGAAAAAGAGAAAGCGAAATTAATTTTTAAGAAAAGCAATTAAAAACGCATGCCAAAACGAATGCGTAATGAATTCTATAAGTAAAGACAACCACAAGGCTTTTTACAAAGCCCCGCCTTTCATGAAAAGTTGCGAAGTCAGAACTGCAGAAACGGTAACTTGCCTCGAAACTTCAGTTATATTCAGCTTTCCTAGCTATTCCAAGCGGTAATTCTATTGTAATCTATAATATAAAGCAGAAAACACATATACCTACCTGTTGGTATCAAGAACTCCTCCTAGACGGTGAGCGGTAGCGACATGAAATTTACACATGACATTCTGGGGATACATTTCTAACCCAACTGTGCTATTTTCAACATTTAGAATGAATTAATTATTAGATATTTAATTAGAAAACGGAATTTAAGCCGTTTTTAAGCCTGATATTTTGGCGTTTTTTGCCAATTACTTCTGAAATATTTATTTTTAAATTAACCAAGAGAGCAAAAAATTATCTTTTTGATGGTATTAATACCTACAATTATTTCTCTAATTGTGTTTATCGTTTATTTTTGACGCAATTTGTAACAACACTTTCTATTCTTATAAAATTATATTCAAGCCAGTTTACTGTTTCATGAAATGTAACAGTAACTTCATTCACCTGCATTTGTCACTGTTAAAGTTAAAATAAGAAAATTTTGTTTTATATGACATTTTAACTCCAAGGCATACTTTTTACTTCCGTTTTTATGTTGTAGCATATGCCTCTTTTAATAGGGTTCCACAGTAATCCAATGATGTAAGTTAATTTATGAGGCTTTTGTATAATTTTGAAAAAAAATTTAAATGATCCGTGTGAGAGTATTTAGTCTTTCAAGGTTATTTATTTCGGTTCCTATCGAAGGGAGCGGAACTAAGGTGAGAAAGGTGTTTTACTGGCGTATATGTCACAAGAAGTCTTCCTAAACGATGAATAATATCGATATGAAATTTGTTCATGCCGTTTTTGGGTTCATTTCTGGAGAATTTGTTCTCTTTTCAACTTTCAAATTTATTACTTTTTAAAATATTTAATTAAATTACAAAAATTAAGCCAATTTTCGGAGTTATTTCTCAATCTTTTGCCAATAACTTCAGTATTATATATTGCAAGAAGATGATTTATATAGTCTTCATATATACAAAATTTTCAAGAATGGAAAATTTTCTTTTTACTGATCGGAATTTAAATGACACGTTCATTTCCCCAATTTTGATAACCATTTCGAAATTCATTTCAAACTCAATTTGTAACAATTATTTTTATTATTGTAATTAAATTCAAACCGCTTTATTGTTTATCTAATACTTATGTCCCGTGTTTTTGCCACTGTTAAAGTTATAATAAAGAAACATTGCTTTCTTTGAATATTGACAGAAAGGCAGAATTTTTATTTCCTCTTTTATTTCGTAGCATGTACATCTTTCAATATGTTTGCACAGCAATCTAATGGCGTTAGTTAATTACTATCCCTATGTGATGCTTCATTTAATTTTGACAAAATTTTAAATGATTAAAATGAGTGTGTAAATTTATTCAAGCTTTTGAGACCGTTTCCGAAGGCAGAAGAACCTAAGGAGAAAAAGAAGGACAACAATTCGGTATTTTTCCGATCAGTACCACACACATTGAAAAGAAGATATTTGTTCTTTGGATAATGGTAATAAGATCCATGTTATGATGGAGATTCTGTTGTATGCGCAGTAATGATGGGGAAGGAAAAATGAAGTTCCAAGGATTGCTAGACTCGTGCCAGTTGGTTCAAAGTGTGGAGACCATAGGAAGAACGAAATTAAACCCTTAAACAGCTTTATTTCCTTTGCTATCCCATAAGATGGCCCTACTGTTTGGAAAAGGGCAGTCGTTCTTCTTCACCTAAGAAGGCAGAGAATACATGAGATGTTTAGCGATCCTACTTACTTTTTGTTTGAAATTATGAAGATTAATAATGATTAAATTTTAGGTTATAAGCCTAAAAATGTGATGATTCGATGTACGTATGACGTACGTGCACGACGGTTAAGAGGTTAAGTGCTGACCGACGGGTCGCATGACAAGGGAGAGGATGACCTAAAATTAACGAAAGATGCTGCAGCGAAACACTCTTTAATGAATTTTAAATTATTACAAGTTAATAGACATGAAAAAACTTTCATCCTTAGCAACGACGCATATATCAGATAGTTAATCTATATAGAGAGATAAAGTGGTATACGACTGAAAGCACATCCAAAAATAACCGTTGAACAATTTGTGCACTTATATAACAGCGGTGTAAACCTACAGTTGTCGCAGAATTAAAGTTTAAATTCATAGCAACAGGTACCGGAATCACCAACCAGATCAGCTAGAGTATGCTGTTCTCAAGTGCTTGAGATAGATTTCAGCATCAGTTATTTTAAGTTTTGCCTGTGAGAACATGCAACAATTAACGAAGTAAAAAAATTGAAGTATCTTAGAGCCTTTGCGATTGTGCGCAAAAGTTGCAAACTCCCATTATTCGACAGAGTGCAAAATCTTATAACTCTGAATTGATATTTTCTGTCGTCTCAATGGTCAGAAAGTTGTGAAAATAGGACTAAAATAGTTAACATTTAAAAATCAATAAAAAATTTCAGATTCCGTTTATCAGTTTGCGGTAATGCTTAAAAGTTACTATTTCTTAACATCAACACCTTTACAAAATTTTAGAATTATAAGTAAATATCTTCTGCAGCCTCAACGACACTGAATTTTGGAAATTGATAGTGAATTTGTCAAGATTTGGGTTTAATATTAGAATCAGACACCAGCCTGATCTCAGAAAAAATAAAATATGGAGTGAAAAATCTAAAATTAAAGAAAGAATTGGTCTCAAAATCAAATGAAAATCGTTCCTCTCTATCGGGCCTTTACTTTGATGGACATATTGATAAAACTTTAACAACCGAAATGCTCGAGAACAAAGAACAATTGTAGAAGAACATTATTGTATCGGAGTCTGATTCCACGTACAAGTGGCATATTGCACCTGAAATTGGATCTAGTCTTCATATATCCAGCAGTATTTATGAATGCGTAACCACTGCATTATTGGGTAATTTTAGCAACCTTATTGTTTTGGGATGTGACGGCACAGTCGTGAGCACTGGAGTGTTTAATGGTGTAATTCTCAGGCTTGAACTGAAACTTTAGAGACCAATCCAATGGATTTTTTGCTTATTTCATTTCAACGAGTTGCCATTACGACATCTATTTGAGTACATGGACGCCAAGTCCCTCGTCTTACACCAGAGACATTGGACGAAATCTGAAAGGATGAGAGAAGCTCCCACTTGTTTCTTATAATAGTATTTAATGCGACTCTCCAGGCATTTATCTCACCAACCTAAGTTATGATCAGAAATATTTATTATGCATTTGCACAGCCATTCTTTCTGGCGTTTGTTCTTCAGATATAGCGAAGCGTCAACCGGGCACTTTGAATTTGGCCCGCTGGACAACAACTGCAAATCGAATATTAAGGCTTTATATTAACATCAGACCCATCAAATGAGTAGTTGCTAACTTTGGGTATATTCATTCTAAGAGTCTACGCATCCTCATGGTTCGGAATTAAAGTTAATCGTTCCATAAAGGACGGTGCTAGACACTTGTGGCGCATTTCATCAGTTAATCTCGGTACTTGCCTAAGAAGTTTCGTTATATAATTTAACCAGTAATTTCTCTCAACGCTTAATTTGCGGCTCCAGAAAACATGCTTTTGGCCATGATAACTGATGAGAGATTCCATTTTAGAACCCTTGTTACTCGGCGAATTATCAAGGCAAGGGAAATTGTCCCAGATTGAAGATTTGTATGTTTGTAGATTCGTTATTCCTGCTGTTAACTTTGGAGCTACAGACTAAGCCAATGTCATTGACTGACAAGCTTGATATGCCACATAGCCGCCAGTTCTCGGACAGATAAATTCTTATGAACTTCTGAAAATGATGCAGGGCGATGTGTCAATGGACGGCCTGGACTTTAGTAACTTTTCTTCACACACACACACAAGCAGTTATGCATATTGTGACACTCGCCACTGCACTCGCTTCCAGATAAAAAGTTGGACCACAGAACAGGGTTAGATTTATCACAGCTACACTAGAATCCAAGAAAACACATGTCAAAATTTGAGTCCAAAAGAGATTACAAGCAATATTGCTTTTGTAATTTGTATGTTTGAAAGGATGAATAAAGTTTCTTTTCACATTATAATGAGGTAAGTGAAACGTGTATTTATTTAAAAATTCGCCTTTAATTTTGAAAATTCAGAGCCATTGAGGCGGCAGAAGATATTAACCTATAATTCTAAAATTTTGTAAAGGTGTTGTTGATAAGAAATAGTAACTTTTAAGCACTACCACAAACCTATTAACGAAATGTGGCATTTGTTTATTAATTTTTGAATTTTACCATTTTTATCACAATTTTCACAACTTTCTGCCCATTGAGTCGTCAGAAGACATCAATTCAGAGTTATAAAATATTGCACACTTTTTAATGATTTTAGTTTGCAACTTTTTCGCACTACCGCAAAAAAGATCTAAGTTACTTCTATTTTTTCGATCCACCCTAGTCACTATTTTAGATTGAAACCAGTCAAACCACAAAAGACAAGTTCTAATATTCACCTCACCTCAAGACCGATAAAACAGATTTAAGCCGCTTTCAGATGTCAATTGAAAATCAAATTATGATTCTGAGAAAAATAAACTATCTTGGCCCAATTAATTAGCATATTATTGTAAATGAACATTACCAGAGATTATACCATTATTACAACTTAGAAACTAAAAAACTCGGAGCAGGGGTTTAAAATGAAAAGGATTAATAAATACATATGGATTTCATGAATATACATAGCATATTTGCATTCATAAAATGTGATTATATGAAAAGTGCAGTAAAGTTGGAGTTTAGAAAATATTTAAGGATTCAACGTTTGTATTTCAAGTATCGTATGCCCATCATTGCTTAACAGTTTATAAAGTATATAGCAACAATTCATGTGAAAAGCTTTTCAGTCAAAGTGCCGAAAGCATTTCATGTATCTCATCGATTGGAAATATATATTTGCGAATTCAGCAATACTAAGCGTGTCAAGTGAATACGGAGCTACATAGAAATCCATATCGCTCCAGCAGTTTTATTTCTAAAAAGAAGTGACTGCGGATATTGTCTTCTCAAGTCCCTGTGTTCTTTTCTCTTACAGTGTTATTCCTTCATTTATTTCTGCCTTTTTTTAAGGAAGAACTTTTTTTAATTTATGAGCACATGGTTGTGTATTTTAGAGCAACGTCCTTTGCGTTAGAGAATATAAGATTTATTAAAGATTTCAGGGATAAAAATATCTACATGGCTTGCTTCTTTAATTGTTCTAGGGTGAAATAAAATGTTGTAATCATTTAACGTTTATTTTTCATTAACTTATAGGGAAAGCGAATTCGCATATTCTGTTATCTTAAAAAATAAGACAATTTTCTGAAATTCGATACCATTCATGTATATTTGTTTCAAAATAATGGTCTTAAAAGAAAGACAAGTGCAATTTTTCACTATTTAAAACAGTATACATACATAGAGTTGTCTCTGCACAAAATAGTTCGTCTATAATTTAGTATAAACATAAAATATTAAATATCTATTTGAATTTCTTACCTAGACTGTATCATATTTCTAATCATAATTTCCCAGTGATTAAAATTATAACAATAATTCCATAAAATTGATATTAAGGCTTTTAAAATTCTTCTACCAGAAAAATTTCTCAACTTTTCATTATTCAAAATGAAATCATACCTTCATTTAAAACACCGTCTTTTTAGAAGAAATAAGAGAAGTAATGTGTTTAAAAAATTTTCACACTAAGCATGAAACAATTAAATAAATCTTTAAGAATTGTCATACGTGCTTGAACATTCATGCTGTCGCGCGCAGCTTTATTTTAGCACGGTCGGCAGATCTCGCTTATCTATCATAAGGAAAACAACTCAACGATGAATTTGTGTTAGAGAAGATCGATGATACTGGATGTTATGGTAAGAGTTATTCTTATGAAATTATTATGAGAGAATTATTATAAAAAAGTTTCTGTAAATAGCTGTAAATAGGTGTGCTGTGAATGTTTATTTATTTTGTATGGTATTTGAAAATATAATGAAGTCTTTTAATCCAAAGCTTAATCAATCGTTTAAGTAAATCGGGCTTCCAATTCATTTAAAAAAACATGGCGGATTTAAAGCAAAACATCGCTACTGGCTATAAAGTTATTATGTTCGCCCGTTACAATATGAGATGAGATTGTCGCGGCTCCTCTTCCAACGAGGGTCGTCGAGTAACGCAACTGGTCGCTGAAAATTTCCACCAAGCGAGAAATAACCAATAATCGAGAATCGAGTGTAAATAACCAGAAGTGATTTTGCCGCCGTAAATTAAGGTTGTGTCCTTTTTAGTGGCCTTCTCTTCTTTGAGTATGGATATAGCTTCGATAAATATATTTTTAAAAAGTCGATTTCCAGCTCTCAACAGCGCTCTCGGCCGGGGAAACTGAGGTAGGCGTAAACTTTTTTGATCTATTGTCTTTAAAACTAAAATTGTATTTACAGTGATATAAAAATATCGGGACTGGTGCGCTAGCCGTAAAGATAAAAGATAGAGAGTAAAGAAGCTTGGAGCATATTTACTTTGAAACATCCCACGTATGCGATAAAAGATACAAGGTCGTAGCTTCCATCACTTTTTTGGAGTAAAGCCTTGAAAATTGCCGGTTGCTGCGCTGCTGTTGCATTTTTTATGGCAGATGAAGATGAGCAAAGAATTTACATTACATTTTCCTAAACTTTTGATGATTTTTGTGGTGAGACTTATGCAAAGTTGTCGAAAGTTTATGGGGCAGATTGTATGAGCTGCATTTCATCTTATGAGTATTACAAGCACATGCCAATGAGTCTCCATGTCCGTGAAAAATGTCGAAAGTGATGACTTTCTAAACATTGACATGCGTCAAAATATTCAAGATGTTCGTTCAACTCTGATTGAGAATCATCGAATCACTATTTGCGAGTTACCTGAAGAGTGCAGCATTAGCTATGGCTCATTTCAGCCCAATCTGACTGAATATGTGAGTGTGAGATGTTTGCTAATTTTTGTACCAAAACCACTCTCTGCAGACCAAAAAGAAGCCCGATTTTCAGCTTTGATCGATCTCCTTGAATGTATTGAACACGAGGAAAACATTTTGAAAGTGATTGAGAGAAAGAGCGGCATTGCATCTCTTGGTTCATGCGTGGGAGGGTTAACTGTGAGGCATTTATCCCGATGGTTTTTTTATCACTAATCGTAATTAAGTTCTTTACATGTTAATGCATTGAAAAATGGAATAAAATGTTTCTGTTTCCATAATAATACCATTTTACTTTAAGGGTTTTCATCATTCAAATGAGGTGAATGTCTTACTGTCATTAAGGACTCCATGGAAAGGAGTGAAGGTTGTATGGAATTCTCCACAAACATGAGAGAAAATCTCAATGAAGGATAAGTTAAATATTATTGAGATATAATTTGTGTTGACATGTTTCGAAAATATCAGCTACCTAAATAAAATTTATAAAAAAAAATTTTAATCCCCCAAAGATCATAATCTCCTTCGAAAACAAGCAAAAGAAAAGGAAATGAATAGTAAATTAAATTTCCCCACCACATTTGACTCGGAACCTATCAGTCATTCTGCAGATTTCTTTCTGCCTATTTTTTTATAAAATTTTAAAATCTATGAAAATGCCAGCTAATTAGAAAATATGAACAATCATAAATTCTCGGAGCAGTAAGCAGAAAACCAAGAGGTTGCCAATCGACTTACCGCATCTTCTTTAGAATCCAATGGAGAGAAAGCTATAAATAAAGCTTTACCTAAACAAATCTGTGCAACACATTTAAAAACATTCCTTCAAAATAGAATAAAGGGGAAACTTGTTTTGTACTCTTCATAGTGAACACGATGTCTAGTCCCATTACAGTACGTCGAACATTAGTCTCATTTTTAGGCTTCGAGTCCGTATGAAGGTACGTTCCTATGTGCCAACTTAAACAATGTTTCATGACACATGCGAGAAACTTGGAAAAAAAGTAATGTCTGGAGAATACATCGATCGAGCCTCCGATGAGACTCTGCTGTCAACGCTTCCTGCAAGAATTTAGAAAAAGAAATCCCAATAGGTTCCTGAAGGAAAAGAAGGATTTGAAGATTCTACTTTTCTTTTTTCATCCTTTTATCCATTTGTATACAGTATTCCTTTCTTCGGAAGATGAGTGTCTTTTCTCCCTTGAGTTTCTCTTGCACGGTATATTTGAAGCAATATCTTTACGACTCTACTTATATAAATTAGGCATCTAAAAGTAAGTGACCAACAAAGTGGTTGCCAAAGAAAGAAAGGTAAGAACAATATTTTTTCCTTTGCTAAGAGGGCGCTTACACTCCTCCGTCGATGACTTTTTTTAAGGCACAAGGAAACCCTGTAAGATGAACGGAGGTTCAAGGTTTAAAATTCAGATCTGGAAGGATTTATATAAATAATATGTATAAGCTAGTAAATTGGTAAAAAAAATGTTTAGAGGTCTAGTAGAAGTTTAGCCTGCTTGGCGACTTAATCTCTCGAGTTTAACAATTCAATTTTTGCTGTCAGAAGAACGGTCAAATGAATCTTTTCAAGACATCTAAATGAGATAATAATTTATTGACCTCTTAATCTGATTATTTGATAGTTTTCAAAGATTGTATTAATTGCATGTCAATTTTGAAGCGATAGACTTAATTTTAAATTAGTAAAAATTGTATAGGAACACTGTAAGAGTTTCTAGTATTTACGCTTTTGCCAAAATATTGAATGACATCTGAAAACAAAAATTGTTGACGTCTTCAAGAGACAAGGAACATCTGACCATTTGGTCTGTTGAGAACTAATAATGAAATACTGTTTTCAAAAGAATGATCGACTCAATGTTTTCAAGATTAATTTATGTATGACTAATGTATTGGCATTAAAATGTTTTTGCCTATTTGTAACTGTTACATCTGAAATTAACAGTTAGTGAAATGAACTTATCTTTTAAGTAATATTTTCTGATAAAAATATTACTCACTTATTAAATCTGTGACTTCTGTTGTATGTATGCAAATTTCAAAAACATGTATCTTTATATTAAGTAGTAAATTTATTAAGCATAATATTAAATTTCGTCAAATAAGATCAGTCACATAAATACTTTGTTTTTGTATTAAAAATATCTCGTACTGAAGCACTCATGTTAACGAATTTACTTTGTTCAAGAATTAATGAAGTGAAATTGAAAAGCAGATTCTAAGAAAACCGAAGTTGTTTTCAATTCATATATAAAACTTTTATACTTGACTTTCAATAATTTTTTTGAAAAAAATCTTTAAGGATAACTACGAACATTTTCAAAAAATTTTCAATTATATCCCGAAATTATTTGTATTTGTAAAACGAGTCCTTTTATGATGCTCAAACCAAAAATAAAAAAACACCATTCAAAAATTGATTTTCGATTAAATAGTTTTCGTAAATAACTATTAATAAAAATAATTTAATTTTCAAGAAGGCAAACAATTATTTTTATCCTTAAAATTATTCATATTGCAAAGAAAATTAATAAATGATTCATGATAAATAGAAGGCGTTTATTTCCTCATTAGAGCAAACTAAATCGTAAATAGAAAATTCCTAAAATAGAACATAAATTGAAAAAAAGACAAAGTCTTATAAAGGAACTCAGGCTTTTTTTCTTTTAATAAATTATATTAATTAACTTCCAGAATTGAATTTTTTTCATCACGAATGCGCCTATGTTTTATATATTTACTCCCACCATTTAATTTGATATTGAGATTAGGTTGGAAAATATTTCAATGAATTCTTCGGAACTGGAGCTTGTAACTGTTTTCAAAATGCTGAATAAAATATTGATGTAGGAGTTAAGTTTTTCACTGCATTATGGAAACGGTTTGAGTATTTAATAGATTTTTTCTAAATTTTATGATATTAATGCATGGCTAGCACAATATTTATGTCATGATTTATATACATTTTGTTTTTTTCACTCTTGTTTTATAAACAGATCTATTTCAAGGCACCATAGAACAAACAGTTAATTTTTTCAAATAAATTGTGTTTATTATTGGAGTTTGAAAAGAAATGACAAATAATATATTTTTTTATTTTTGCGTAATTTTTTGTTTTACTTGTAAATCGGGCATTGCTGGAAATGCTTTTAGGAATAGCAAAAGTTGTCAGTTGCCAAAAGGTATTTTAAGAAAATTTTAGTGGAACCTTTATTCACATTAAGGTTCTAAAACAGTTGTTTCATTTTGTTATTGTTTCGAACCTTATATAAGGATTTTCATTTCTTTTGAGTTTTTTATTCCTTCCTGACTACGTGTTTTTTCAAACAAATAAACGGCTTTATGGAGAGATTGACGAGTGTGTAAAAGGTTCGTCTAGTAAAGGTAAAGAATAGAAAACTTGATCCTCAATAAAGTATTTGACCTCCTTTAGCTGCAATATTTTCTAGACAGAAGTTCTACATGCTTAATTCAAGTTTATTCAGCTGTTTATAGTGTGATTGTACCCATTCTTCGATCAGAATTTGTTTTAGTTATTTTGTGTTAGTTGGTGGACACAGATATGCAGATAGGCTCTATCCAAAAACATCCGGAAAAGTGTCCAAATGAACTTAAATCAGATTATCACTCTGGTACTCTACTCTAAAATATTCTTAACGATCATATTCTTTTCAAGCTGATCGTTCATAGCCGGAGTCTGATGCCTGGTGCTAACGTCCAGAAAAAATTTAGCTCATTGTTACCTCAGATGGATCGCATTTTGGAGAAGGATTACTTGCTGACCAAACCGTTTGCCGGCAATTGTATATTCAATAAAATTACAGACTTCTTTCTTTCATTTAGCAAAATGGCATTCAACACAGTTGTCGAAATTATTTCTTCCCTTTTTTTGAATTCTTGAAAACTTTTTTTATGTGTGTTTTCAGTGACATTTTGTTTTGGAATGTGATGAATCGTTTCTTGTGGGGCTGAGGTTGTGAAAAACTACCCTTCTGTGTGTTTCTTTGTGTGGATTGAATTTTTTCGTTTTTTTTCTATCAGTTTTTTTACATGGATTTTAGAGTGCCTTTGAAATAAAAAAAATGTTTTTATAAATTCTCCCCCCCCCTCCTCCGGAAATTGTACTTTTTATTTTCCCTTAGCTACACAGTTTTGTGAATTTTCTTTATTTTGGCTGGGTTGACATTGTAAATTGATATTTTGTAATAATGTAATTACTCAGGATTATTTTGAGATGCATTTAAATTCCACCCCTGTTTTTGGGTGTAGTATGTGCAATAATTTGGTGTATTGCTGTATAAGTTATTGTATAATACGGGCGTATATTTTTATGTTTCCTAAATCCACCCAGCTTCTTGTTAAGCTCTTCTTGTACCTGTAGACTGGGGGGCTGTTTCCTTTCGTGCTAACGACAGTCTCTCTTTCTTTTCTCCGTTTAATCATTATTATTCCCAATTGTCCCACTAAGGACCTTACACCCTTTCGGATAGGCCCTGTCAGTGTGGGTTCCATTCCTTTTCTTTTTTCCCTTTCATGTCACTGGTCTGCACCTCACTCTACACCGCATTCAGTGAAAACGAAAAACGAGCTCAAGGATAATAATTGAGACAAAATGTTAACTCCAAATTTAATTTTCGCTACTTCTTTTTAAAAATCGACCAGATGGATGTCATTTGGAATCATAGGGCAAAACTTTAAGAATAGGCCTGGTTTTGTCGCCGCGAAATTCGATTGATAGAGGAATACTTTTTTCGAAGACCCTGGTACTTTTCGAAAAGGTTGAATTTTTCAAAATTAATGCAGTATCGATCTGAAATTTTTACCAGATATCCTATATAATACATACTGTAGTAGAATTCCAAGCATTTCACTGAAATTGAAAAAAATGTTTTAGAAAATTTAAGTTCTTTTTAAATTTACGCCTGACCTATTTGAGCTATTTTAATATTCGAATGCTCAGTTGATAGGGATTTTTAATACCTATAAAATTCCTATTTGAACTTTTATTCCTATCAGATTAATTGCCGTTTATGTTAACGGAAAAACTTGATTTTTCGAATTTCCTCCTCTTCCTTCCTTATCCGGTTCTAAGCCCGGGTACTAAATATAGTGTCATGTTTTGCATAGCCGACCCAAGAACTTAAAGCAATAAAACTGCTGATATGTATTTTTCCATGTCAAAGTACAATACCGACTGACTATTATGTAACACGATAGATTATGACTATTACACGATATTTATTCGTTTGATTTGTCTATATTGTACGACAGAGAAGTCTTCACTTTAAACAAAGGATAATTTTAAATTTAATTTTTTCGAAATCAACAAAAAATTCTTTTATTTAAAGTCAAAGAATGTTCACATCAGATTGACTTATTCTGTTCAAAATAAATGCAAACTTCACTATCATTGTAAGAGGCAAAGAATGTACTATCACTTCACTTTCGTATACCTTACATGTCGGAAGTGAAAAATTTTTTCTCTGAACATAGGAAATAAAGTAGATTAGATTCAAAATTCCATCGCGCCAGCATTTTAAAGTACCGTGTGGGAGAGTTTTGGATCTTAAAGAAACTCCAGCACTTCCATTTATATTTCTTTCATCGAAAATCAGCTGACAAGTCAGCAAAAACAGCCAAGTGTATTAAGATAACAGCTTTTGGAGAATAGAGGAAAGAATTTTCAAGAAATGGATTTATTTTGCTTCCATGAATCTTCTCTGATCAAGATTATTCTCCAAAAAATGCTGCGTGCTTGCAACATAAACTCTATCAACGATAAAATCGACATAAAAGAGGTTTTCCCCCATTAACTGTTAAGACGGACGTGTGATTTTGCTTTAAAGTGAGTTCGCCATTTTTTATCTTTATTTTGTAATGTTTTAAATAGAATTTCCAAACTGTAAATTAATAAAAACAATAATAAAATTTTAAGAAATGAAAGCACCTTGAAATTATTTTTGCTGTATTTGTTTCCAAAAAAAATATTTCAGTTTCGGTGTGATATTATTATTTATTTAAGTAAGATATCGTTCTATACTCTTATGGTTCTAACAATTAATGGCATATTTCTCGCATTTCATATATATAGGTAAAATCCTTCGCCTCCATAGTGTGGGAATCATGAAAAAATTTATGCATCAAGATTGCTTCTTTGCTTTTAGAATTAGCTTTCTAACTCACAAATTTGTTAAAAAAACAATAAATATTTATACAGAAAAAAAATGTCTTTTGACATAAATTTATTATTGATTTATTCATGATTCAAGGCACACAGAAATGTTATAAAATTAGTCTAAGATCCACACCTGAGCTAGCTATCTTTAAAATTTCTATCTATGACAAACATTCACGAAAAATACTTTCATTCGTATAAGAAATATAATAATGAAAATTTCTTAATATAGAATTTCTAAACTTTATGCTTAAAGTTTTGCACGCAAACCTAAATCACTAAGAATAAATTTTGGAGTTTATCCTTTTATATATTACTGTGCTTTTACGCATGGCTTCTCTGAACTTTTATTCGTTTGAATCATGAAATATTTTTTATTGACTGAGATCATTCACAGCGTTAACTTGCATACACTGATTTGATTTGAACCTTTTTTCTGAAAACATTGAGTTTTCAAAATATTAATAAAAATACTCACTCAATCTTCGACTCTTCCCTGCAGCATATGTGGTGACATTATATATCGGATTCATCGTCTGAAAGCTTTCCTCAAACTAGAAATACCATTACACTTTGTAATTCGACCGTTTAATGGAAAACAGGATATTTAAGGGACTTGGAACAGGGCATGAGAGGAACATGGGCGACATTAGAGCGTGTTCTAAGAGGATGGTTCCAAAAAAATGTTTTCAAGTGGCAGCATTTCAAAATTATTATTGTGGGGGGAATATATTTTCCCCAGAGTTTACGCAGATGGCACTATTTGGCTTACAGCGGTTGTGCGGGAAAGTATTATAAGTTCCCAGACGCGTAAGAGCAATTGAAATGACAAGATATTTAGAAAAAAGTTGTCTCGCTTGGAGGTGCGTGACAAAATTATGTCCTACGCAAACGCCTAGTCATATTGAGTGATGGCGTTATTCACCTGCATGGCAATGCCAGGCCCCATACTGCTCCTAAAGTCAAGAATTTCTGCAAAGTTCAAGTGGAAAATCTGGAACCAGAGCCATACACCCCAGATCTGGCACCCAGTGACTATTTCCTTTTTACGAAATTGAAGGAACACTTATTTGGAAAAAGGTTCTTTTCCGACAGTGATTTGAAAACAGTTGGCCGAAACTGTCTCAATGGGCAGGGATGTGATTTCTACCAAGCCGTGTTAAAAAAGTCGGCCCTGTGTTCAGATAAATGCCTAAATACATTTGTTGACTATGTGGAAAAGTGATCGGTAAGTATGCCTGGTAATTCCCTTTTGTATTTTCTGTCTATTGCTAATAAATAATTTTTTATTACCCATGCAACCATTTTTTCGATCCATCCTCGTAGTTATATCTGAACGCGCCGATCTTTTTGCATTTCCAGTACAACAGTGGCTCGAGACGTTATTGAAGGTCAGCTCAAACGTAATACTTTGCGCGAAAAGCGTTGGACGGATATGCTTTGTAAATGGAAGAAGTCTCAGACGAATCTCTTTCGCTGTGTGTAACATTAAAAGAATTTCAACGCAACAAACTACTACCAAATACAGCTCAAAATATACGTGAAGCATATATGTATTCTCTACATGACGAAGTTTAAAAAGTATGAGCTTCTACAGCCGGCGTTTGATTTCGCTAAAAAACTATGGAAAAACTAATTTTGTAGACTAAAGAACATGACATTGGGTGTCTGATAAATGGAAAAAGTTTGTCTTAAGTGACGGTCGTAATTTTTTTCCATCATGCTGATGGTAGTGTCCTATTTGACGCATTTGAGGTATGAAGTGAGAAAATTTGTTTACAGCTCCGAAACACCACCTTTCAATCTGAGGCCTAAAATATTATCTGCTGTCATCAAAGCGAGAAGAGGTTCGACACGATTAGCATTTCGTATTTAGAAGCTTCTAATAGTTTGGGCACTCAATGTATATTTTCCTTTGAAACTTTAAGATCCTGATCAATCTTAATAGATCTCTGTTGCGAAACAAAAAAACTCATTTCTTTAAGATAATAATATCTGTTTCAGGTAATGCCTTTTGTTGCTTCCATTCGTTGTTATCTTAGGAATCCTTTATTTTTCCATGAATAACTAATAGAAGTCATACTGTAGAGATTCAGTTAAATTTTTCTTTTCGTTTCAGAATGAATTTCTGAAACAAAAAGATTAACTTGCTGATTCATCATCGTATTAATAGTGGTTTGTCAGAAAATGTACATGCTTAATATTATGGTAATTATATAAATTGCTTGATTTTGAGTATTTTAATTTATAAATGCTTGATTTTGAGATAGTTTTCAATGGTTAATACAGTGATGAGGCAGGTGACACATGTTAGATAGTAGCTAGAAAAACTAAAGATTTTTTATTTCCGATATGAAGTACTTACTAAAGTTTATTTACTAAACCAATGTTATCTTATATTTACAGGATCAAAAATTCAAAGATGTTTTTCAGAAATACTATACAAAGGTTGTTCGAAAAGTAACTTCCGTTAGTGTGTAAAAGAAAAGGAGACAGATGTAGCAAAACGTACATATTTAATAACGATTTGCACTACTTTTCGACGTAGTCACCCAGCAAATTGAGGTATTTATCGTATCAAGAGACAAGGTTTTGCTTGCCAGTATCATATAAGATAGCTACTTGGGAAGTTAGCCAGGATGTTACGACATCACCGTTGTCTTTATCATCATCAAAACGCTTCGATATTCAAGAATCGCTTCAAGTGCACGAAGACGCGGATTATTGAGTGATGGTGTCATTTCATTGCACGACAATGCCACACCAGATTCCGCTCGTGTGACTCAACAATTCTTCGAATACTTCGGTTGGGAACAAATGAATAGCCGTATAGAACTGGCCTGGCATCAAGTGACTTTTAACTATTCTTGTACTTGAAGCGATTCTTGAGTGGCCTGAGTTTTGATGATGATGAAGAACTGAAAGTTCCCGTAACATCATGGCTAACCTCTCAGGCACCCACCTTTTATGTTGTTTTGTATAAAAAACCTTATCTCTCGATATAATAAATGCCTAAATGTACTGGGTGACTACGTCGAAAAGTTGTGTAAGGTTCTTGAATCTTTATTAAATCTGTATCTTTGTCCACATCTGTCTACTTTTTCTTTTACACACTAACGGAATTTACTTTCCGAGCAACCCTCCTATTTATTACTATTGAAAACAGAAAAACATCCTGCCAATCAAGTTTTTCTTATTGCAAGGACAGTTCTGAAAATTAAATTGAGAAAAATAAATAAATATTCAAAATTAAAGATTTTCACATTAAAACTAGAACAGAAAAACATTTATGTTTCACGTGGGTCATTCAAAGGCATTTAGATATAAAAATGAACTGAGCTTAGGAATTACAGAATAAATTAAAATATATTTTGATTATAATAAACTATTTATAAATGCCTAAACATAAGGAATTTAATGATACTTAGATCCTATTGTTAACGTCTCTTTTCTTCAACAAATACACAGCTTACTTCGATGGATAAAGTTTCAGTGGATAGGGTATTTTTACAGACTTCTGAGGTAACATACCCAGTTTAAGTTAAAATAATTTTTTTAAATATTTAAATTAAAAGGAAGAATTAAAACATCATAGTCATTGCAGTTAATTGAATATCCAGCGATAAACGATTCTATGGATATGAGAGTGCATCGTCAAGGCACACTTTCTCAATGATATTATCAGGCTCTTTCAGTCAACTCTTCTCTTGGTCTGCGTGGATTAAGCATGGTATTTATGTAGTCAGTGCTATCAATTTATGGTTTCGAGTTTATTAGACTTTTTGTGATCCATTTGTGAAAATGATTAAAGATTTATCCTCTGAGATTTCTACATTAAAAATTAAAAACCTTGAATTTAAAACAATCGGCCTCACGCAATGATGAATTAATTGCTACTCTGAGAGAAGAAATTAATTACTGCTTTAATCTAAGGAATGGGGCTACAACTGTGACAAACGAAGAGCTTGAATTTTTGCCCAGTTCGTAACTACTAATAATCTTAATATTTGTAATTTTAAAACCTATGGACCAACCTTTATTTTTTCCAGACTTGTGGGGTTCCCCAGACTTAACCTTAATAAACTCTTCAATTAAACATTATGTAAAAAATTCGAGTTTACTGGACAATATATCCCTTAGTGACCATAAATATATTTATATAAAGCTAGAGATAGAGGACATCCAAGAAAATATATTATATTTAAAAACTATATTTGGCTTCAAAAATCAAGGTGAAAAAGCATTTTTACCAACTTAAAAACGATTGTGCTGAAAACAGAATACAATTTAACTTAATGAATTTTTAATAAACTTATTGAAATAGTTTCAATGTGCGCTTTTGCAAGTTCTGAGAAGAAAGCAAATGGAACCCCTGGATAATTTCGTTTTTGGACTAAAGAATTGAGTGTGCTTAGAAATAGAGCAGGTAAACTATGTAAAAAACTTAAGCACCTCAAAAATAATTTTGATACCACTCAAGAAATCGTCCAGGCAGTAAACTTTGCTTATAAAAAAGAAAGAGCTTGTTTTAAAAAACTTCTTTTGGAAACAAATAGAAAGGCTTGGGAGGAATATTGCAAAAACTATAATGAAAAATTTGGGTTTTTGTTTAAATTGGCCTTTGGTAAAAAAAAATCTAAAGGAGAGACATGCATACTTATAGATAACAATCCCAATAGTGCAATCACAGAAAAAATGCAATTTATGATGAACCAATTTTTCCTGGGTAACCCCATTGATTTTAGCACTATTTAGAATCCCATTATTGAAGAAGTTACTCCTTTAAGCATTAAAGAAGTTGAGATTGTTTTTTAAAATTTAAAGAAAGGCAGAAGGTCCGGGCCTGGATCAAATAGATTACCAGATCTGGACTAATATTTTTGATTTTATTAAAAAAATATTGAATGTTTTTAACACTTGTTTTAGATTTAATTATTTTCCATTACGCTTCAGAAATACCTGGGTTTTCTTCATGTTGAAAAATGGGAAGAACTCTGGCTTATGTCATTCTTACCAACCAGTCTGTCTTCTTCCAATAATTTTAAAAATATCGGAAAGATTTTTCTTAAATAGATTTCAATGCTGGTCGAGGGAAAATAAGATTATTCATCATAAACTTATGGCTTTAGAGAGGGCATAAGCTGCGAAATCGCCACTAATGATCTAATAAATACCATTAAGGTTCAGAGATCACAAGTGTACACTGCCCTCCTTTCCCTCTACATTAAAGCAGCATTCGATAACATGGACTGTTCGGTTTTATTTACCATTTTTGATACTTACGGGGTCCCAAGGAGTTATAAATATTTTATATATTCTTATTTCAAGGACCGCACAGTTTCAGATGTGAACGAGGTTTTAAAATTATATAAATTATATTGTAAGAGACGTCCCAAATTTCTGTTATTGCCCCCATCAGTTGGAATTTTTTTTATTAATGAAGTTTTTTCAATCAAGTTCTGTTATTAGAGTCAGGATATTCATGGACAAAACATTTTTAATTGTTAATAAATACTTAATTTACTTTCTTTGTGAGCATTGTTCTTTCCCGGCCTAATTACATAGATTTTATCTATTGAATTCCCCATGTTGTTCTTGTGGCCATGTGGACGATGTAGATCATTATATATTTTACTGCACGCTCACTAAAGAATTCCATCTCAAGAAGCCTACGGAGCAAAATAAGAAGATAGGGGAGAAAAGGGCAAGTTTGGAACCGGGGAAAGTTTACTCGAGGCTTATATTTCAAATACCATTAGTCGGGGGGCACTACATGTCGTTTCAGAAGAAGAGTCTCGGCCTCCATTAATACTCACGCAAGTTTGGAGTCAGTCTTGAAAATGGATCGTGAAGTGGACAACTTTTTCTGATTTTTTTACCAGTTTAATAAATTTTAACCCTTACTTATTGGCTTGAATAGAACCCGTACTATTTGAATATTATAACTTATTATGGATTATCCTCTTAGGTCGTTCTTTTGTTGTTATTTTAAGCCATTTAGTTGATTATTTTTTATTATGAATAAAGCTTATATTCTGAGTTATAACAAAAAATTGCGATGGGACAAGTTTACACACAGTGCATGGGACAGGTTTACACAGTGTGTGAACTTGCCCCTATCGCCATTTTTTTGTTATAACTGGCACAAGTGGCACTTGCATTACAAAGTCATTCCCAACACCTGAAGATGTGAGGCCATTTCAAGAATCAGGGCCAAGAAAAAAAGTAACAGACGTAGGAAAAAATGGCGAACATCAATTCATACATATACACCAGTAAAAAATACTTTACAAATATAGAAGGAGAAATCAATAAAGAGAAAATTAGCATCAGCCCATCATATTATGTCTCAGTCAGTGAGCTCCACTAGAACACATTTTAATGATGAAAAAAAAGTGTGCATAAAAAATTTAAAAATAAGAAAAACCTTCTTCTGAAAGAAAATTAGGGAAATTTTCAGCGTAAAAAAAACAAAAAACCAAGAAAGCTTTTGATTATGATGACGATGAAAATTGTCTTTGTATTTACTGTTTAAATCCATACAAAGAATCAAGATCTGGCAAACAGTGGGTACAATGCACCGATTGTAAGAGGTGGGCTCATGAGGACTGTTTTACCAATGGCAATTCAAAATATTTTGTTTGTATAAATTGTGAGAGTGATTTTGAAACCATTAGGATTCACCGCAATTGTTTATAATCTATTATGTACTTTTTGAATTAAACTAGGTTTCTTCGTATTTAATTTGTTGTATTTTAATCACTGTAAGCCTACTATTTAATAATTTCCGTTGGGGGGGGGTGTAAACGTGCACTATGACCGGGACAAGTTTACACAAGTGACATCATGGTAAAGAAAATGGTATAATTACAAAAATATAATAATTAAAAGTATTTACAAATATACACTACATGCCTTAAAGTCTAATTAATTAATTGGTAATGAAAATGAAAGAAATACTTTAAAGCCTTAAAACAGAAAATTAAAAGTTTAAAAATTGTGCAAACCTGCCCCGTCTCCCCTATGGTTTAAAAATTTAATGCATAATAAAATGGCAATAAATAAATAAAGGAAAGCATATACAATTAGTAAAAACATTTGTAATTCACTGAAGGGCCCAGAGTGAAGTTGTTTTTAAATAATATTAAGGTAAATTAAATCTTTTAACTTAACACCACGGATTAAGAAAATTTTAGTGGGCTGTCCTTGCTCTCGATACTAAGTTTTCAGCACCTAAATTATGTAGTTAATTGTAGCTGATTATATTGTTTTTAGGGTAATTAGGTTATTGTGCATTCACCCTTGGAGAATCCCAACTGATATCTCTGTTTTCAAACTTCTTATTTTTCTTGTATCTTTATTGTTATTTGATTGATGTGGACCTTTGTGGATTTTAATGTTTCCTGGACTGATGAGGGACCGCGAGGTCTGTTTTTAATGCCCCTTTTGTAAGATTTTCAATCATACTTTACAAAAATGCTTAGTGCCTCCTTCTTTTCACTGGTGTATTGTGCTGAGTTTATACTTGTATTTTACTCATTTGGATACTCTCTGGGGGTTCATCTTTTCAAGTATTTTGAATATTTTTAATGTTGGCTCCAGATATGGTATTAAAATCAAACAAAATTGAATTAATTTATGGTTCTCTCCAAGTGTACTATCGATTCGGCGGCGCATTTGATTGATATCATTTTGGCAAATGTCAATTACATATTGTTACGGGTTCGTGGATTGAATTCACTTCAATCGACACGGTACAAACAGAAACTTATTTACAGTTTATAATTGCCAAACCAATTCAATTTTCTAGAAATCAGTAGAGATTTCTCGAGGCCAAGTCGCCAAATTTGAGTCAAAAACCTTGTCAAGAAGCCAAAATATGTTCAATTTTACAGAACTCGCAACAATATTTATATATTTTTAAAACTGTTAGAATATACAATAAGCAGTGATACAAAGTATCATTTTGAGGAACGAACTTGAAATTCTGGAATGGTAAATCCTCTCAAACATTTTATGGAAGAATTTAAAGTTGGAATCCTCGACATTTTTTTAGGTAAATGCCTTTAGAAATTATAACTTTCAACTATTCGACCCACAAATTCTCTTTCTTTGTTCTTTGAGTTAAAAATAGCCACATGTCAGTTACATAATGTGGTATTATCTCTTTATAATTTTTATATTTACTTTTCTTCACCGAACATTTGCGGTTGTTGTAAACACATTTGTTTGATCCTTTCTGCTTTCTACACAAAGTTATATTTAGCCTAAAGAAAATTTATTATTTGAAAAAGAGAAAAAAAAATGCATCACATGTTTAGAAAATGTTAATAACTGAATTCACTTTTTGGTGATGAATGAATTGTTTGATCTGTTTTGAAAAGACCATCATAATTATTCTAATAACTAGCCGCCTACAATCTTGTATTAATAGTAATAAGGCAATTAAGGCTGACATTTTCAACATTTAAATTTTTGTAAGCTGAAAGCAATAATTGCAACAAGGACAAAGAAATGAATTTAAAAACACAAACAGTCAACAGGTTAATTAGTAAAACCTAATTTTAATTTTTTATGTACAAATTGAAAATGTATAGGATGTGTTTGCATATAATGAACTTTGAGTTAATTCCTTATGTTTAAGTGTTAAAAAAGGATAAGTAAAATGATTCTTCAGAAAAAAGTAGTGGAAAAGATTTTAATAAGTAAGGAAAAATTTGAAGTACAATAATTAAATCCCTCAGCTAAAAATAATTTACATATTAAAACTAATTAAAACTCAAAATAACTAAATGAAGTTTTTTTTTTGTAAAAAAAAAGAATTGATTACATTTTATGAAACACAAAAATAAATTCATGATAAACATTTGAATCTAGTCAATAAAAAACCATTTATGTATTAAAAAATATTGAATTGAATTTTATTAGTAAGGTACTCAACCACAGGGATTTCTTGCCACATTACTTTGTAACGAAGAAGCAAGTTTGAGGTTTTTCCCCCTTTTTCTTTCTTATTTCACATAAATCTTAAGTTTTTCTGTTCAAATTATCTGTGTAATCTCACTCTGAAGCTGTTTTTCGCTTTCATTCACTTTTTAAGGGTAATATTACTCTGGATATTTTATAATATATATTCTGGATATTGATTATATAATATATATTCTGGATATTGATTATATAATATATATTCTGGATCTTGATTATATAATATATATTCTGGAAATTGATTATATAATATATATTCTGGAAATTTGAAAATTTTCATGCCGATTTGTTGATTTTTGATCCTATCTAAAAATTTTAAATATTTATTTCAATGTAAATAGTCTAAGAGCTTCACACCTTCTAGACCAGGGATGGCGAACCAATGGCACGCGTGCCATTGATGGCACGTGACACAATACTTTGGGCACGCCACCGATCACAAAGTTCAATACGAAGCATTGACGGTACTATTTGACGGCACGTCTATGACCTCATTAAACTTTTTTTTTAGAAAAAATGGCACGTTGATACATAAAGGTTCGCCACCCCTGTATCTAGACATTCATTTTCGTATGCCTCTTATATGGATGCATCACCTATTTTATTAGTAAGGTACTCAATCACAGGGATTTCTTGCCACATTACTTTGTAGCGAAGAAGCAAGTTTGAGGTTTTTCCCCCTTTTTATTCTTATTTTACATAAATCTTAATTTTTTCTGTTCAAATTAACTGTGTAAACTCACTCGGATGCTGTTTTTCGCTAGTGCAAATGAAGGTGCATTTTCGCACAATATTCCAATAACAGTTTTTAAATCATCAAAATCCACTGCACCAGATTTATATAACAACTACATTCGAAGGTAGTATCTATGAGTATCCCATAATATTATAGTTTTAAACACTAAGAAACACATACAGACAAAGGTTGTAAAATTTTTATTTAGTATCTATAAACGTTAAAAACAAAAATTAAATTTAATAGCTAATGTGAAATTCTAAGCTAAAATTGTATGTATCTTAGGAATAATTATTATTCTCAGTGCAAAACAAAATTTACATGCTAGAATAATTACTACTCTCTGTGTGTTAAAACATGCATACATATGATTAATCATTCTCTCTGCGGAATAAAACATACAAAGTAAACTTCAGAAACATACATCCAATAGCCACAATATAACATTAAAATATTGGCTAAAATGTTTTTACATTATAATTTTAAACACAATGACACACATATACACAAATGTTCTAAAATCTTTCAACTTTAAAACACACACACTAATAAATTTATTATCTATAAACTGTTAAGAAACAAATTACTAATAATATGATTCTAACAAAAAGGAACTAATTATTATTTAGCTAATTTAACATTCATAACTTATGGTTTAGGCATAAGCATTCATGGATAGTAAGTTTGTTTTGATGTTCCGCTCCAAGAATGTGACGTTGATAAACATCTCTTTGGGCCCCTCCTACTTACACTCGCACCCAAATATCTATAAGATTCTGATGACTTTAACCCTTTCAGTCGGAATTAAGAAATAATGGGGTTAGAATTTTTTCCTTTGGCGTACAGTGTGCTACTGCAAAGATTAAAGCATAAATGAAATTTCAAGCGTGTAGATGAAACAATAAAGAAGTTACCCCATGTCCGACATCCGGACAATACTGGATATTTCAATTGAAAAAAGACACAAAGTCACACAAATTTCACTTTAAAATGGTTGTCAAAGGGTAATAAAATATTGTAGAAGCCTTTTAAATGGTAAAAAAAAAGGATTAAAAACAAGAAATTACTTGAAAAACAAAATTCACCACCGAGCTCCATTTTGGGAAGAACGACGATTTTCTCAATTTTTTTTGAAAAAAACTAAAAAAATGAAATGACTCCATGCCCGAAACGAAAAATTCTTGCAACGATTATATTGATAAGAAAATCTAGAATCAAATAAAAAACGGCATGTAGTTTTGTCAATTATTGAATTAATAGGAGCAGTTCAAAGTTGATGTCCGGTATACCGAACACCAGGTCTGAAGGGGTTAAAGATTTATGAAAATCACATAAAATTTTGCACAATAACAAAACTCATATCATTGGAAAGATAATGATTTGCTCTTTAAAATGACATAAAAATTTGTTTTGTCCATCAATTCTTTCAGAAGTTATTGGCAAAAAACGGCGAAATCACAATTTCAAAAAAAACGGCTCCGAGGTGCACATCTTCAGCATCCGAAGTATATCTGTGCCAGATTTGGTAGCTCTATGTTCTACCGTCTGTTCTGTACACCGCCAACAGACACACACGCACACACACAGACATACATTCATCTTTATTAATAGTAGAGATGTATAAAATCTTAGCCCTTCGTAAATTAAAATAAGGGAACAAACGAGAATTTAAGTTGCTGAATACTTACTTTTTTCTAATACTATGCCTTTTAGATAAAAAGATAAGATCCCGATGAAAAAATTAGGATTTGTCACAATATATTTCAGTTTTAAATTTATATGGTATCTCTTGATTGATGACTGAGGTTATTTTGTCGAGTAACGAAGATTTTTAATTTTAAAGGCACGCAAGGAATTTTTTGATACTTGTAAAGAGATATTTTTGTTGTTTATTGATTTCTTCAAACTTCTTAAGATCTTTGTGGAACTTCTGATGCATAGAAGATTTGCCTTTAAAAGTATTTTATATATCTCGTCCGATTTCACAATAACATTCAGCTCACGTTTTATAATTTCAGAGAACACATTTTTCTTTTTTTGCTTTTATGTAAAAGTGGAAAACAGACTATTAAAACTATTCCACGGATATAAAATAAACTTTCTCTTGACCATTTTTATAGCTTTACAAATTTACTATAATTTATAAAGAGTATCAATTTTATCAAAAGTGGAATGTATTATTAAATTTTATGAACTTTTCCACGTTTTCAATATTTTAAGCAGAACTGTATGACTTCAGATATATTAATTCTAGAAAATTTTAAATTTGCATCTAAATTTGCTTCATTTCATAACTTTAAACTACGAAAGAAAAGCAAATTTTAATTGATAAGCATCAAAAATTAATTTAGATAATTTTCTTTTAAATTTTTATGCATTTCGATTACAATTTGAATTGCTGCGAATCTCTGTTTATAAATATGGGGGGGAAACTGATGTTTACTGCATTCGCAATATCTTGTTCAGAAGTTTGGTTGAGTGTGCAAATAGCCAGAGAAGGAGACGGATTAAGTGCCATTTCTATCCCTGGAGCCTTCCGTCACTCATGAATTCTGTCAAGCTCCCTTCGGAGAAAATAAGGCAGTTCGTAAATAGGATACGAAGGAGTGAAAGATCTCTTAAAAGATTCTTTTCAAGGGGATCAACAAAAGAGGACTTCGGTTTTCATTTCCTCCAGCAACAAAAGACAAGTTGGAATCAATTCAGGGTAATTTGATGATTCTCTATTAGGAAAGAGAGATGGTAATCGAGTTGGTTCTAAGCCACATTCAAACGGAGATGAGAAAGAAAAAAGTTGTAGAATAGAACCATTTTAACTTTTTTTTTCAGTGGGAGCCAAAATCGACTATGTAACTTTGATTTTCGAATTGCAAAGCAGTGTTGAAAAAAGATTTCATAGCATCTTCTTACCTGCATCAAAGTATATAAAGATGCAATGAGTTCATTTTTTGTTACAGTAATTAAGCCATAAAATACTTCGAGTGAGTTAAAATCCTCACTGATTCAAAACTTTCAGCTCATACGGTATTTGAATAAATTGAACTTCTTGTTTCTATTACTATGTTTTATGCATCGCCATTCTTTGCATGCATCAACGGCTTTTAAACAAATAAAACTTTTATATTTAGTTGAAAACATACTTATTTCGTATACCTTGAATGAGGCAGATAAGAAAATATCGATTGAAATTCTAAAAATTAATGTTTTACACATAATATTACCTCTATTTCTGAAACTTTAATTACAGCAATTTCAATGCTGTAGTTCTTTCCTGAAATTTATGTATGTTTCCCGTTCTAAGGATTCAGCTCTTCATGATTCTACTGTTACTTACCCTTTTCTTTACGGATTGTGAAGAAGTTTGTATTGCTACTTTTGTTTGGCATTTATTACATACGTTTTCTTATATCCGTTGGCGGCGTTTTGCGATCGCCTTATTATTGGTTAAGAGGAAAAAAACAATGTTAAATCTATTACAACGTAAAGAATTTCGGTAGAATTTAATTCATATTTTTGAATAGTAGATTTTAACTGATATTTAATTCTTTTCAGAAAAGATAAAGACCTTACATCTGAGAAATTTCTCACAAACGTGCAAACAAACATTTTCAATAAAATGTCAGCAATTGTTTGCTGTCCATTTCTCGTATTCACTTGGAATATGCTGAGGGGTTTTAGGTTCCAGTGTCTGAAATCAGATCAGTGAGCTTTCGGAGGGACAAGTTCTTCACATAGAGTGGGCTAAAGACAGTCTTTCAAAATCAAAAGCAGGTTTCTACCCTGTACTCCAAGTTAGGAAAATCGTGAAACCAGAATTTTGTAATAGATAAGCTTTCGCTAAACTTTTCGTAAGCAACTAATATTTTCATAAGTTATCATGCAATGTTTCTAAGAATCATTAGAAATGGTTTGGTTCGAAAGTTGTCACTCCTGCTTTAAATGGAGTTCACCATCACGCGTCCATCAGATTAAGATTTTTGAGAAACGAACATTTTTCATCACACCACATAATTTCTTTTTAGGTATGTTAAGAACCTTTTCTTCATATAAATTAAAATATTCTCTTGGTTCTATTAATAAATTTGATACTGATGAGAGAACTTCCGAGACCTCGTTTCCTAAATGTTGCTCATACTTGCTCACTGGGTGATTTATCTTAAACTGTGCCTCGAACTCTGTTACATGAGCATCTTGTTGAGAAGAACTTTTCTCATGTCCCCTCACTTTCGAAATATTTTAGAGCATATTTGATGTCAAGTCAGTCTTCTGTTATTGCCTCTGTAGCAAACAAATAAAGTTTGAGGAAATTCGATTCTCTAGTATGAAACATCGTAGCATTTTGTAGGTTTGATGCGTCTGTCTTTATAGTATTTTTATAAATTTAATCTTAATTATATGGCAACTATATTGCACAAATATCTATTTAATATCATTGCAAAACGCCTGTAATTAAATGCATCAACTAAAGCAAAGAGAATTATTACTGTTAAATATGCTTACAAATATATTAAAAAATTTATTAAAATTAGACAAAAAACTGTACGAAAATAAAATTTTATCACTGATAAACAATTTTTTTGTATTTTAAAGATGTGTAAGAATGAGTTTTTGCAATAATATGCTCCGGAGTTGCTGCGAAAAAGCGATAAAATATTGATAATTTTTAATTAAAAATCTAATGAAATTCAGATAACCCCTTTCGTAGTCAGTCCCTACAAACCAAGAAGTAACAACAGCTGGTAGCTGTAGGCCCAACGGTCTGCCTTGTAGGCTTTTAGAACGATTTTTGCATCAAGCATGTCGTAATTTACATATACTATCCCATCCTATGACGATGGTGTAGTAGTGGAGAGATGAGGAAAGGATGGTGATTATCCGCATAACATTAGAATATGATTGCACCTTTGCATCAAATAGGAAGGGACAAAATGTTATTTCCTAACTCGCATAACTTGTTATACGTTGGATTGTCAAGTATATTTTAAGAAATTTAGGGGTCTGTATAAAAATTCCGACTTCGTATTCTTTTATGATATATAATGTAATAACTATGTATCTATTATAAATATTATATTCATCATGACATTCTATGTAGAAAGAAAGAGAATCGCACGTCTTAGAACAAATTCAGAAATTCTTATTGTTCCTTGTTTCCGTTGTATAATAGCTGAGGAAAGATTAATTTGCTCTTTAGCAAGGAAATTATAAAATATTTAAATTTTTAAGTTCCAATAATAAAAGTAAATATTTATAATTTACTTATTCTAATGTATTTCGAAAGTGAATTTTTCTACGTTGCTCTAAGGATGTATAAAGTCAGTGAATAGTTCATTTTAAATGTTTAGAGAAAGGTATAACTTTATTCTTACCGTACATAAATTTCTAGGAAAAGCGAAAGTTATGATAAAAAATATCCATTAATAAATATGTATTCATGGTCGTACATGGTGAGCATGCATTTATCCAGATTTATTTCATATAAAGATATAATATAGAAAATCTATTTTAAAGTCCTTTTTAAAGAATAATATTTTTAAAACATAGATATGTATATATATTACTAAATTTGTAATACACCTAATTATTAGATTTAAATTAAATAAAGCTACCCTATTTGTAATCATACACTATAATACAAAATGAAAACGTGCCATAAATTTTTTTTCACAAATAATTAACCAAAATTGAAAAATGCAATCCTAATTTTAAAATCCAACAATTAAAGTGTCCAGCAAACCTTGGGACTTCTTTGTCGTGTTGATCTAGATACTCTATTAATTACGCTTAATTAAGTTGCCTTGTACCTTTAGTGCGAGTAGGTTGTAAACTGAATTGATATTTTGGTTTTGTGCACAAATAAATATCATTGCTTAAAAGTTTCGGAGAATACGAGTATAATACACGTTAAGGACATTCGAGTCAAAGCCCTGAAAGCATTTTATAAGTATTACGGATTGAAAACATAAAAGGAACTAAATATTTCTGAGCTAAGCAGTCCTAGGCCCTTAAAGGCAACACTGTGGTACGCAGAGAAATCCATATTGTCCCATCATTTCAAATCTAAAAATACGAGAGTAAGGATATTGTCTCCTCAAGGCTCAGTGTTCGTTTCTCTCGCAATAATATTCAAAGTTTTTAAAAGAGAACTTTTCTCAATTTAGAAACGCTCGCTTGTGTATTTTCCAGCAATATCTTCAGCATTAGAGAACATGACATTTATTAATGAGTTCGGAGTTCAAAATATTTAGATGGTCGTTTTTGCCATTGTTATGGACTATTAAATAACATATAGCGATTTGGTGGTACTAATATCTGACAAATCTGAGGTAAAGTTTAATTAATAATTTTCATTTCCTAAAAAAATGAGTATTTCATGAATTTCGAAACAACTGATTTTAATTTATTTCGGTATAGTAATCTGAAATGATATATATGCTCAATCTTCTGCCTGAATAATGTAATTTATATTGTAGCAAAATTTGTTCTGTGGCGGAAACAGTCCAAAACACAGAATAATGGAGAATGAAGGTTTATTCCAAAATATTCCTGAACACACGTAGCACAGGTAACAGGAATAATAGATCTTGAACAGATTAGCTACTCAACAGACAACAAATCACAAGCAATAACAGTTACAACACTTTCAGATATAGCAACACAAACTGTCAGCAATTCACTAGTAATGGCAGTACAGCACTTTCAATAGCGCTCAACTTACCGACTGTCCAGATCACACTGTAGACGAGATTCTCAAGTCGTTCCGCAGTGGATAAAACTCCAAGAAGGGATTCGCACTCCAAGGCGATCTCAGTCGATCAACATTCACACCTCCGTGATCCAAGCACGCTCCTTATATATTCTCCCCCAGCAGGCCGTGCAGTCACAAGGAATTATCGGGAGAAATCTGGATATCGACAATTAACAGAGCTATCAAGAAAATTCCAGCACCTTTGATATCCCACATTTCGTCGCCAAATTTCTCACCAAGTCGCCAAGATGGTCGCTAAGTTTGTTGCCAAAGTCAGTGGTCCAGGCCTGGTTGCTTCCAGTCATTCCATATTTACCCCTGTAATACTCTCTTCCCAACAATAAGGCTAACATTGCTGGGAAGCGACTTTCCATGTGAGTGACAATATGCATAGATTCTTGTCTGCAGAAAATACTTACTTCAGTTATGCTTTCTCACATTTGGAAGCATAATGCCCTAAGTAACTTATTTTATAACTGAACTTGAGCGATGTTTCTACTTATATTCGTGTCATCAGCCACAAGAAATTTACAGCATTAAGTTTAAATTCATATCATATTTTGAAACTTCTGCTTTCTTTCAGAATCATAAGGTAAAATATGATGAAAAAACTAAGTTGATAAGAGTAAGAAATTTTTTTTCAATGACAATTAAACCTATGTACGTCTCCGAGGAATTATGCATGCCTCACCATCCATTGGCAACTACTGCGTTAATTTTCATTGTATGTTACTTTCCTGATGAATGGAAGTGTAAGAAGTATATAATAAACTGGATATTTTTTGGTTTTGTAGAATGGAAAGAAAATTATATGAAATCCTCCAAAAGCAGGAAGGATAAGTTTCAAGTAGAAAATGCCAAATGTTATTAAATAAATTATGCGTAGTCATTCTCCAAAAAATATCAAAAATTTTAGAAATTTTAGACAAGAATTTACGCACCATAAACCATGTTATCTTACAAAAAACAGAAATGAAAAAATTAACTTTTCTCAAAATATTTATTTTAGTGTAGAGGAAAATTTTACGATTTTAAGATATCATAATATATTCTGTTTTGAATTATATTTACAATTCGGAATACCGGATAAATTTATCTTTGGCAAAAGTACTAAAAAACAAATATGGAAGAATCAGAAATAAATATTCAGATATTTCGCAGTGTTTCAAAACAATTCATCGCATATATAACTTTATTCATGTTAAATTGATATGGGTTTTACAAACAATTCGCTTCTCGCTCCATTAACGATACGGTTTCACAAAGAGAAGGAAGATGGGAAGTTGAAGCTTATCAGAGATATCTGATAGCGCTTGCTCTTTCATAGACATATCCTTAAAATTTGTGCACATAAGTAAAACTATTAGCAATTCTGTTGATTTCTTCTTCTATTTACATAACAATTCTTAAAAAAAGAACTCATCAAATTATAAAAATATGATAAATTCAAAATATTAATAATCATATATGCTCTTAATTTTAAATGATAAACCACAAGTTTTGCAATGGACTAATTGCAACTTCTTTCGAATTCGATGGACAAGGAATTTTAAATCTACACATACAATTAGCTAGAAAAAATCGGAAACATCACCCTAAAATTAGAATACAACTAAGGTGTTTTTTGAACAGTTCATACTAAACATTGAGCCTAAGCCCTATTGTAGTGCATAGGATCCAACATGGGAAGTATTTTTAGTTTTCGAGTTCGTTTGAAGGCAGGTTTCTATGTACCAGCTTCTCAAAAGTCTCGTGTCCTATGTAAGATATTTGAGGAGAAAAAAAAGTAACACCTCGAGAATACAGCGATTGAATTCCCAATGAGCCTCTCCTGTCAACACTTCGTGAAAGAATTTAGAAAAAAGAAGAAAATCCCAATAGGCTTCAGACCGAAAAGCAGGATTTGAAGGTTCTTATTTTTCTTTTTAAAATCTCTTTGCCCATCTGTATACAGTTTTCTTTTCTTCGGAAAGCGTGTGCCTTCTCTCCCATGAGTTGCCCTTGTGCAGTATATTTGAAGCGGCGTCTTTACGACTCCACTCGTATAAATTAGGTACATAAAAGTAAGTGTCCAGCAAGGTGGTCGGCAGGGAAAGAAAGGTAAAATCAATAAAAATTCCCTCTGTTCTTCGTCTCGGGGAATTTCTTTTCTCAGTTAAGAGGTTGAGACACTTACACCGGCCCGTTGTTGATTTTTATGAGGGACAAGGAAACCCCAGTAGATAGACAAAGCTTTAAGGTCTAAGATTCAGTTACGGCAATCATCGCAAACACAGTTCCGAGAGGAAGTATTACCAAAACCAGTGAAAGTTGTAAGAAAGTTTTAAGGTTTGATGGAATTTATGGATACTTGACCACTTTGTCTCTTGAGAGCCACTAATGATATATTGATGTCAGAGGAGTAGACGATTCAGTTCATTCAAGACATCTTAATAATTGAATAATCTATTGATCTTCATATTCTCGTACTTGGTATTTTATGGAAAGTGTAAATATTTGATATTATATATTTTGAATTGTAAACTTAAATTTCACTAATTGATTTTTATATTATGTTCTGTGTTCTTTTATTTTATTTTGTAATAGCGTCGCTCTTATAAAAAAACTTTAATTATTTTTTTTAGATTTTAGATAGTTTTGAAGCTTTTACATATTTATTAAATAGCATTCTGCTACATTAGAATCCTACGTATTCATTCGGTTTATTCTAGAAAATTTAAATTTAAATGTTATTTATTACGAGCTTAGCTGGTTTAATCGAAAACATTTAGTGGATTAATTTTATCTTCTGTCAAATAGTGAGAAATTTATACAGCAATGTGTTAAAAAGTTCTTTTCAACCTAAAAATTGCAGTTAACAGTATAACGTACGTTTAAAAGCTTTCCTGGAATTTTCGAAATCAAGGCTTTTAATATGACTAGGAATGGTAGAGTAGCAACTTGGAAAAACATTCTTTTATGCCAACTGAATTCCTCTCTGGAACTAAATCACCCCAAAATACAACTAAAAAGCATTTTTTCACTCAGATATATTGCTCAAAATATAAACAATGTAAGGACAGCTTAAGATGATGTATTGCAAGCGATTACTCACTGACCTGTAGAATAAATCATTTAGTTGCGTAATTAAATGACATGCGCTCTTACTTCGGTCAATAGTCAATGACGTCACTTGGACTAATTTCATTATACATAACTGCATTATACATAACTGAGATGAATACCAAATTAATGCATATGCAATAATGAGATGAATAACAAATTTAAAAAATTTTGGAGGAATCAAACCTATCTTTTCGTAGTTGTTTCTGTAATCATCAAGATTTCCATGTATTTGAACTTCTAGGATGCATTAAAATTTAAACATATCCCACAGAGGGATTAATTAATGCATACTTTGGATCAGAATTTCCTAGAATTCGTAAAACTGTCTGCATGCGTAATTATAAAAGTGGCAAGTGTGGTTAATCAAACATTTTAAACATGCATGCTTACTAAAGATATTGTCTGGCAGATATGCTGTTCTGCAAGTACCATGAATGAAATCTTTGGTAATCGAATTCTGTTCAATGCAGCAAATACAGTGAATGGAATCAATTTTATTCTTATGGTTTGATTGGGATAACAAATAAGAAATTCAAAGAGAAGATAATATGTCAAAAATAGATTCTTTCATAAAAACTGAAATGTGCCGTGTTTTATGACACAAAAGCTAATTTATGTCACTGAGAAGCTAGATACTCAATTTTGGACATTTTCGAAACTTTTGTGGAGTTTTTTAAACCACAAATTTATACCTTAATACTTGTCTTAGGAATTATAAGAGGCCAATTTTATATCAGAAATATTTATGTGTTATAATGAATTAGATGAATTTTAATCGATTATGGATTACTGGTTGTTTGATTATGTAGTAAAGAACAAAAACGAGATTTGTAAGATTCAGTTTATAAAATAATATGTTATTTCATTATTATTAGTTATTATTATTTTTTGTAATAACTGAATTTATTTGGAGTGTTTTCTGTGTAATTTATGTTAATTAATAATCCATAATCCAGTAAAAAAAGTAGAAAGCACCGTGAGTCTCATTTTCAAGTTCACAACGCATTTAAATGGCCTTTTCTGTGTGTCAGTTTTTCGAATATTTCACGGAACATGCGAGTTATTTCAGGAAAAGCACGTCTAGAAAATACATTGAAAGAACCAATGGGCCTCTCTTGTCAAATCTTCCTGCGAGAATTTAGAAAAAGACGCAACTCCCAACAGTCTCTAGACCGAAAAGCAAGAATTGAAGTTTCTTAGTTTTATTTTTACAACTCCTTGTCCATCTATATAGAGTTTTCTTTTTCTTGGGAAGTGTGTCCCTTCTCTCCCGTGAGTTGCCCCTATACGTATATTTGAAGCGGCATCTTCACGATTCCACTCATATAAATTAGGTAAATAAAAGTAAGTGTCCAACAAGGTGGTTGCCAGTGTAAGAAAGTTAAGATCAATAAAATTTTCCTTCTTCTTGGTCTCGGAATTTTTTTTTTCTTGGCTAAGAGGTTGAGACACTCAAGCTGGTCCATCGTTGGTATATGGACAAGTAAACCTTAGTATATGGACGAAGTTTTAAGATTTGAGGCTCAGCTGCGACAATCATTACAAAAGAGCTTCCAGGGAATGTGTTATCAAAACCAGCGAAAGTGAGGAAAAAATTTAACGGTCTTTTGAAATTTAAGATCCTTTGGCCATTTTGTCCATCGAGAACCACTAATGAGTTTTCGTTGCTAAAAATGAAGTAGTCGGTTTAATCTTTGCAATGAGTGTCTGTGAGTCCATAATTTGTGGACCTTGCTGTCCTAGTGTGTGATGCTTTATTAAAGACTGCATGGATTGCATGTAACTACCGGAACGATATATTTGATTTTAACACAATTAAACTTTAAAGGATCTCAGTGCGAAAAATCTAGATTTTCTTCTTTTTTAAGGCATTGAAAGATATTTCAAATTTAAAAATATTCGTTGAAGTCTGATGGAGATGAATGTTATTTGATTGTTTTGTCTGTCGAGAACTATTAATGAGAATTTGTCTGCAAACTATTAAACTTATTAATTTGAAGATGGAATGAAAAATTGATTTATTCATTTGCCTTCAGATGTTATTGAATGATTATTAAATTGAAAATAAATTAAACGATTTAAGTGTTTCTACCAACAAACTGAGCTTTGAAATGATGGATTATGATAAACAAGTTGTCACACATGAAGTATTAGGATGTTGATGCTGCAGACTCCTCTAAATGTACCTGCAGAGTTTATGCTCATTCTCTATATTTTGAAACGAAAATAATATTCATAATCCAAGAATCAAAGAAAACCTGAATTTAAAAATCAATAATTCACGAAAGAGATATTTGAAAACAGTGAAATAATTTTCCTTTCATTCTAATCTTGAAAGGAAAATTTTTTTCAGTGTTACTTAAAAAATGAGATTACTAATAAATTTCATTCTTAAGAGAGTGAAGTCTCCATTTCAAGAGAAAAGAAACTATCAAGAATTTTTCAAAACAGACAAACAGATTCCAAGATTGCTTACTTCAGATGGAATTATTTTCTCAGAAAATAAGTATAAACTTCAGAATCTTCGTAAAGAATAAAGAATGACCTTTCTCTTCACTTTGGTGTATGTTACATACTGGAAGGGAGAATTGTTTTTCTCTGAACATAGGAAATAAAGTAGATTAGATTCGAAATTCCCAGCATTTTAAAGTGTCGTGTGGAAAACCTTAGGGTCTTAAAAATCTGCAGCACTTCCATTTATATTTCTTTCACCGAGAAACAGCTGACAAGTCAGCAAAACAACCAAATGTATTAAGATACCAATCTTTGGAGAACAAAGGAAAAATTTTCAAGAAGTGATTTTATTTTGTGCCTATATGAATCTTTTCTTTTCAAGATTATACACGAAAAAAGTTGCTTGCTTGCAACATAAACTCATTTGTTGGTAAAATCGAGATTTCATATAAAAAAATTCTTCCCTTAAATATTGAAGCTATCATGAAAATTGTCGGATCGTCATTTTTGGTCAACAGTTTTGTAATGTTTTTTAAAAATATTTTAGTCTCTAAGAATTAAATTTTATCATGATAATATCCATGATTTAGGGTGAAATACTACCTGTAAATTGTTTCTGAAGAAAAAAGAAAAAAAAGGAAACTAGTTATAAAAAGAGCTTCTATAAGTTCGACAGACAAATAATCTTTCTGTAACTCGAGTGATAAAAATGCTGGTACATTCAGAATGCAACGGTAGATGCATTAAAACCTGACGAATAAAGCCTAAAACATTATCATGCTAGGATGTTTCGGACCAAACGTTCGAAATTGATTTTTATTAGATTTATTGCTTTAAAGTCAAACAATCTTTATTTATCAAATAAATATACAAATTTTAGTATTGTAAATATTCTTACTTTATATTATTTCCACAAGATATATTCGACATTTATAGAGATATTATCAGATATTTGAGGAATATTACAAACTATTCTACAGCGGTCCTCATTTAAAGGAGGAAATCAAACAGCAGATAGGATATCCAACGAATGTAGCTTATTCAGTAGTTGTAAGAGAATAACAATTAGATATTGTATAATTTGCAAAATGTTGAAATAGGTTTTGGAAAGTTCATACAGGAAGGAAATCACTTTTTTTCCTCTTCATGAGAGCCCTTAAAAATACTTATCTATCGAGAAGATATTTTCTTAAGTAGCTATATTTAATACTTAGATTTATACACAAAGCAGTAAGACTTTACACATGAAGTCTTAAAGTGCAATGATTTTTAACCGTAATTAATTATAGATTTACTGAAGATGCATTGCACAAGAAAATAACAGATAATTACCATCAACTAATCACATCCAAACCTAAGCTAGTATTCTCTTTTTAAAATTCTTATTTAAGGCAAAAAATCTTGGAATAGTTATATTAGTTGAAGCAATTTTATACATTTAAATTTGAGGTCAGTTTTGTTTTTCAACCTCCGAAGCACTATAAAAAAAGAGAAGAGCAGAGAACAAAATGACTTTTTTACTAAACATTATGTTCAAACATAGTTACTTTTCGACATAATTACTTAAAAGATTCAGGGATTTCGCTCCGTTGGTTTAACAAGGTTCTAACTGACATTTTCACCGAAAATGAGATTATGCGTTAATACTTTTATACTAAGTTAGATCTATACAGCGAACTGATTTTACCTGAATTATAGTGGTAAATAAACGAGCTTTTAGTCTGCCATGGTTCTATCACCGCAGACAAGATTTATACTTTTTAGTTTGACAAGGTTCTATCTGCTTTTGTTCTAGCTGTGCCGTTATTCAAGCAAGCTATGGCCGTTTGTTTCGGCGCTAACAGGGATTTGTGCTCATTATAAAAGTTTTGTGTACCGTTTTACAATAGAATAATGTTAAATACTTTATCATAGCAATGTGGAAAATGAGTTGTGGGAGCTAGAATGTTTGCCTGGTTTATTCAGTGACACAGGCAGTGAAGATTAATGGATGATAAATGAAGACGAAGTAGATAATGAGAAGAATAAAAGATATATTACGTCATCAAGAAGGAAGTTTTCTTGTAAGTATTATTTTGTGAAGGGAGAGAAAATACAGGTATGAAAGTCTTTCTAATTTGAAACATTATCTATATCGCAAAAGCAAGTGCACACTGAACTTTCAATTAAAAATGTGGAAACCAACACACCAACTCGGAACTAAAGAGGAAAGAATGGAAATAGTAGAAGGGTACCCAAAAAAGACCCAATTTTAGTAACAGAATACATAAAATCTTTCCCCATACAAGAATCCCGTTACTGCAGGGGGCATACCAAAAGAGAATATTTGAGTTCTCTCCTCAGTATTAGGAAAAAGTATGAATTTTACTTTAGACAGTGTTGTACTAAAACAATAAAAGCAGTTATAAAATCAATGCGCAACATAATTTTTGTCATGCAGTTTCACCTTGGATTTCAGTCCCCAAAAAGCGACAATGTGACATTTGCGAGAAATTCAAAGTGACTAAACAAACTCAAACACTGACGATTGACATTAAATATGAGTATGAAGTGCATCAAACGTAAAATGAGGAACAGGCTACAAGTTAGGAACGAGGAAAAGAAAAACAAAGGTTTACCTGTGTTGCCATTTGACTTAAAAATGTGATATCGATTCCACATGCTAAAATTAGTTATTTTTCTCACCTGAGAAAATTAAACGTCTGCAACTTGACTGAGTACCACAAAGCCTACTAAAGAAGCATATTGGGTCTTGTGGATCGAACATTTATCTGGCCACTCTGGTAATGACATTGCTTGTGCTTTTAACAAAATACTGACTATACTAGCTGAGGGAAATCATATAACGGGATAACTGGGTTGATATCATGGTCGGATTCACGTGTTCCCCAAAATCGAAATTCGATCATTTCAATCTCAGTTCTCCATTTTCTCAAGAAAAATCCTCAAGTAAAATCAGTTACAATGAATTACTCCTTAACAGAGCTTCCATGTTCCCAAGAAGTTGATAGCGTTCCTGGCAACATTGAAAAAGCCACGAAAAAAACTGGCTTTTATTCTCCACTTGGGTTAGTTATAATTTCAACCAAATCAAGTCAAGACACCCATATCGTCTCATACAGATGAGGTCTGATGACTTTACAGGTTTCCAAGAACAGTAAAATTTCTGAATTATAAGATTGTACCATTCGCTAGTGTGACAGTTTTGAAATTTACCACCTTGCAAACAGTGAAATTCAAAATATCTCACGATAAATTTGAGCCAGAAAATTCCCAAATATCAAGTTTACTGATACATCTATTAGGGACTCGAAAAAAACATATCGATCAGAAAAAGACATGAGAATGCAGACTGAATGTTTTCCAAGTAACACCTAAGGTTCAAAAGGCCGAAAAAGAAATAAGTAATCGAAAAAAGAAAGATATAAAGACAGCATTTCCCTTCATACCTATAAAGAATAGGGAATATTATAATTCTATATTACATATTTAATAAACCTAATAATGGTACCATTCCATTTATCATGATACAAAATGTTATTTAATCTTTTCCCATTAAATTTTGAATGAAGTTAGAACTTTGTACCAGACCATTTTAATACATATAATGAAAGTGTTACTTTTACAAAGTTCTATGTGCAGTTACAACTATGTCTCTCTCACGAAAGGCATATCTGTTTTGAACAAGGCTCTAACTGCATCTTGCTGTATTCAAAAACAGAGGTATGAAATATTATTTTTTTCAAATAAACTATCGAACCTTTAAATAAAAGCCTTTTAATCCATTTTAAAGCCTTTCATTTTGTAAGAAAAAACCCTCACTGAATCCGCCAGCCTCAACTACTCAACCTATTTAGACAATTTTTTTTCATTTGAATGGTTATGACGCCCAGATTTGTCATCGAGGGTGGACTGCCCACACCACCATTTTCGAACGAAATCGAAAAAACACTTCTCCTCTGTACATTGTCTATGAAGAAAATTATTGTAGGCATAACCCAGAACCAACCACCCGACGGAGTTAAACAATTTTATTTACATTTGAAAGGTTATGACGTCTAGATATGTCATCAAGGGTCGCCTGCCCCCCCCCCCCACCTCCCAGCATTTTTGAACGAACTCGGAAAAACATTTCTCCACCATACATTCTCTATTTGTTTTTTCGATTTTATTCAAAAATTGGGGATGGGTGCAGGAGACCCTTGATGACATATCTAGACGTCATAGCCTTTCAACTGTAAAAAATCAGCGAAATCCGTCGGGTGGTTGGGGCTGGCGAACTGTCTGAAGGTTTTACCATATTATTTTAAATATGTAGATCCCAACAGAAATATTGCAAAATACCTAGTGTAGGTGATGAAAACTGTTTATTTAGGGCCATATCATTCTGTATTTATGGAACTGAAGAATTGCATGCCAAATTTCGTGAAAAAGTTATACAAAACATTAGAACTAGATGAGATTTATTGAAAGATTTTACATTTTTAAAGGAATCTATTGTCTATAAAAGAATATCAAATCTACTTTGGTTTTAAGGTCTGTTCTAGTGATCTTCACGCAATATTTTAAACTGAAAAAAGTAGTGTCCGAGAACCTCGAGGCAGCGATGTGGGAAGGGCAGTGTTGAGCAAAGTAGGTGCTGGCCGTGAACCCACCCAGAGGGCGGCGAGAACGGCTAGTGTAACTATTAAAATATTAATAAAATTAGATCATAAATGAAAAAGTTGTTATCGGTGAAAACTTTAAACTCGTTTTTCTCAAAACTGACCTGGATACATTTAGAACCTTGTGAAACCAAGGCACCGATTTGTCTTTTCTGCAGACCAGATTTCCGATTCCCTCATAGAAGAACGTTGCCGCCATTGATATAAGATGTGACTTAACGTTGCTTTGAATCGCTCTCGGCCCTCGTAACTTAATAAAGAAAAATTTTGATGAGAATTAGTGAAATTTATGCTAAATGTTCTGCATCCAAACCTAACACACCAAATAAAGTTTCAGGAATATTCTCATTTATTTATATTTTTATATACAATATGCTTATTCCTTTTTCATCTATGAAACAATATATTTTTTATAAATTGACTTTATTCGTATTGCAAACAAATACAGAGAGCTTTACGCTGAGCTACTGTTTCTAAGGGCATAGAATCAGAATGATAAATTAATTTATAAATTTTTAAATTAATAATTATTAATAAATAATTAATATTAATTTAATTATTATATTTATATATTATTTTAATTATTAATTTATATTATTATTAAATTTATATTTTTATTTTATGAATTTATGATTAAAATGAATGAATGAATGCTTCTTTGAAACTTCCTGATTTTAACAAATAATAGATCCTTGTTTCAATTGAGACGATTCTTTATTGTTTTAGGTAATAAGATATTTTTTCAGGTAATGAATTTTGTTGCTTAACCCTCTGACTGTGTATCGCGCGATCTCCACGGGTTAGAAGCAAGTCTATTTTCTGCTGCATTCTGCGATTTTCACAGGCTAATGTGCTTACATAGTAGTTTTACAGCATAGGATCAAATATTAATAAAGCTTTGCATATAAATAACAACTCGCTTGGATGAATGGTATTTGAACACGTTTGCAAACGTTGCATACAAATAATGATATTAAAAATTACACACTCAAAAAGTTAAAATTCATATTATCACAATAACTCATTTACCAATACACTCTACTCATCAATGTAGGTCAAATGGTATGAAATCTCTTTTTTTAACTCCATTCTATCTTAATATTTCTTATATTTAACTGAAATGTTAGCCTCCATAGGTAAAAAAAATATAAATATATTACTATATATGAAGCATTTTTGTAGAAACAAAATCAAATTTTCAAACCATAACATTTTTCCATTTCTTTCCCATTTTTCTTAGAATTCATTTCTGAAACAAAAAGAGTGAGCTGCTTCTTCATCATCAGGTTAAATATATCTTTTACTATTCATTTATCAGAATAATAACATAAATAAATTTATAGTAGTTGATTAAATTTCTACTTATGCTGTGATCTGGGATAGTTTTTGATGATCCGTACAAAGAGCGAAACAACATAAGAAAGGAGCAGTTCTGGTCCGTGCCATAGATTTTTCGTGAAAACATCGGGATAAAATCATAAAACAAGTATTTCGTATTAATATGTAATTTAATTATCAATCTCTTTAATACAATATTTACACAGTGTAGTATAATGGTTACAGAATGGTTGGTCTTGTCTAATTTTGGAATCTTTATGGTGAGTGGTCTTCGATAAAGTTCACCATTCGATTCCTTTTTCATTTCTTCCTTTTTGAACAATTTTTACTTTCGAAATTCATTTTTATATATTTTTATGTGTTTTAAATATTATCGTTTCAACCTTCTGTTGATTCAACAATTTGAGGCTGTTGCTTTCTTACGATTAAAGATGTATTGTCATTGTTCTTGTCTAAATTTGCTGTTTTTTTGTCTTTACGTTTTTCTTTCTTTTTGTTTCATTTTAATTTTTGTTTAGTTTATCTAATTTTTGCTTCTGTATTATATTATAAATAGCTGCATTTGCGCCTTTATATATAATACTATGAATTTTTATTATTTAATTAATTTAATCATTTTATAAATTTGTTAATGTATTACTGTCATAATGGTTACAGAATAGATAAATCACAAGCTACCAGAGACCCTTGCTAAATTAGATAAACTTGTTACTTCGTGATATTGCAAATTAAATGAGACTAATTTCATATATTTATGTAAATAGCTTTTGAAGCACTCCTCATGTGCATCTATATTCCTGGAGAAATAATTTACTGCCCTCTCCACTTCTTAATCAAGAATTTCGACGAACGTGCAAATAGCCAACAAAGAAGACGGATTAAGCACATTTCCCGTCCGTAGAGCCTTCCATCTGTCATGAATTCTGTCGCGGTCCCTTCGGAGGAAATAAGTGAGTTCGCAAATAGGATACAAGGAAGAAAAGATCTCTTTAAAGATTCTTTTCAAGGGGATCAACAAAAGCGGATTTCGGTTTTCATTTCCTCCAGCAACAAAGGACAAGCTGGAATCAATTCAGGGTAATTTGATGATTCTCTATCAGGAAAGAGAGCTGGTAGCCGAGGTGGGTTTAAACCACCTTCAGCTGAAGCCCTCGAAGAAGGAAGTAGTATCCTAAGAAATATCTATTTTACTTTTGTTTATGTTGCAGATAAAAGCAAGCCTGAGTCGTTGGTATCGTATGTGTTACAAAGCTTCTGTGAAGAAAGTTTACTCAGGGTTTTCCAACACCTAGCAGTGAAATGAATAAATATATAAGCTTTACATGCACTTTCTTCTTTATAATAATGCAGTTATGAAAATTAAATGATGAGTTAGAAGTTCCACTTATCCGAAAGTGTAATCTCGTGCAATTTTCGAATTATGTAAGCATCTGTCTATGATTGCTGTACTCAGAATATATCAAAAATCTTTGAATGCATTAATGATTTTAAGCAACAATTGCTTTTTTATGATTCACACTTATTTCATATGTTTCAAAAATGACATTTACGTCTAAGGTCTCTCGTGATATTTATAAAAATTGGCGTTTTAGAGATAATGAATGATGTCACTATTTCTAAAAAATTATAGATAGCGTAATTAATGTCGCCATTGATTCCTAAAATCTCTATGTTCCTTTAGGTAAAAAAAAATCCTGTTTCTGTTGCTACTTACTTTTTCTTTGCAGATGTTGTTCCAGTAACTTTTGTGGCAGTCCGTAATAGAAGTATGTCCTCTGCACAGGGGACATTACAATAGTTTCATTCTGCCATCTGTAGGTGCATTTGTCAGGAGGGCCTGTGTTAAGAAACATATAACCTCCATTCCGTGGTCTGATGTTAAGGTGACTTGACAATGTTGTGTTGACTTGACCAGGGCAGATATTGATAGTTGAACTGGATTCTATAGGGAAGATGAGAACAAAACAAAAAAAAACAAGAGAATTTTCAGTAATTACAGTTGAAGGATGGCAGGAATTCGCATTAAGTCAGGTCTGTAAGGATGAAGGGTCGGAGAGCTGCTTAGGTTCCATTCATTTTTTCGGAGAGAATGAAGATCTTGTTGTAGGGGTCTTCAGTTTTTTCCATTTCTGCAAGCGTCTGCTTGACGTTGGGAACTTTTGCCAGGATGAGCTGCATTTGTTTTAAGAAACGGAAGAGGTGAGCCAGTTCTTCCTCGTTGATTTGAAATTCTGCAGGTAGTGGGATGTTTGCCAGTTCTTGAGAGGGAGGGAGGCCAGTATCTGTAGCTTCTGAAGTTGTATGAGACTGAATTTCTTGGTTCAGCGTTTTCATAGTGGTGGTACTTGGCTGTTTCCTTTCTTTCAGTACTGAGGCAAAGGTTTTTTCAGTAGAGACTTTCTTTATCTTGGGAAAATTCGGGCAGCCCCGGTAAGACGCTGTGTGGGGACCCCCACAATTTGCACATTTCGGCGTGAATTCCTCTTGTTCTGGCACGTTTAGTTTCATTCTGATTAATAAATTATTTTTTTCCGAATAAGAAATATTAAAATTATTTCAATTTCTGCTTCTCTGTGGTGCTAATCCGTCTCTCCTGGCATCATGTGGTAGATAATTTTACATTCCCTTTGTATTTTACAACCCATGTTTGAAAGATAACTTTGTTTATAATGAGGGAAAAGAGCAATATTAAGATTATTTGTTGGTGAATAGGATGAAATATTTTATATAAGAATGACATAGAAAGGTGGAAAATGATTTTCGATTTCTTCGTCGAAATTCCAGTTTTAAGCGTCTTCAAATAAATTTAAGCATCTTCACATAAATTTAGCCCCCCTTTATTATACCTATTTCAGAAATATATGAAACAGAATTGGTAAAAAAGAAGTCTCAACTTACTTTGATATTCCAAAAAAATGAAATTATCAAATATTTGCTGTTGTTCATGAAGTTTAGTTTGATCAGAACATATGATTACAGGCACGATATAAAATATTAAAAAACTGTACTGCAAATAAATGTGATTACCATAAATACAATACATTTTGACTGAAATAAACAGAGATATGATTAAAAAATAATGCACCTGAAAGCAAGAAACAAAATGCAGTTCTTTGAATTAGAACAAATTTTTCTGTATATTTTTAACATTTTCTTTCAAAACTTAATGAATTCCAACGAATTCAGTGATGTATTTTAAACTTGTTTTACTAAATAAAATGTCTAAATATTTTCTCTACCGAGTGGAAATAAATGATTTAATTAAAAATTGTCTATTTTCTTCTTATAATGCTTTATTTATTAACTAAATTTCTCACAATATGTGTAAAATTATGGATGGTTTATTTTTTTCTAATTTTTTTTTTTAAGAACTAAGCAAGGAAAATGGAGAAACAGAAAAATAAATTTTAAATAAATTATTTTCTTTTTCGATTTTAAAAATTAATTTTCATCTCAAATTGTAATTTAAAGCGCCTAAAATTTCCTGTAGCAATAAAATGCTAACAATAACATGAAAAATTCTGTATAATTCTTCATGGGATTAATTGAAAGATAATAAAATTCAAGAACATCTTTTGAATTATTAACTTCTGAATAATATGCAAGAAATAAAATATTTTTAAAACTTCGGTGTTTGATTAAGCTGTTTCACATTGTAAATATAAAAATAAATGAAACAATTTAATTTAAGGTATCCGACTACGTTCGGAGGCCTTTTTTTTAAATAATGATATTTGAAGCAATATTTTGGTATTTTTATATGACATTTATGTTAAAACTTAATAAATCATAGAATAAAGTTAAATGAATTAAATATATTTTTAAAAATTTGAAAAAACTTAGATTTTTTTGCACTAAATTTGACCTTTTTTCAAACACCTTCGTTCAAAAAGAAATGATCAGAATGATAAATCCTTTAGCATATATAATCCTTCAACTATTGGCTAGGTCCTGAAGCAAAAGTTTTGGAATGTATCAAAAAACATGTAAATTATAAGAATTTTAGTGTGAAATCATGAATTTTTAAAGAATTTTGGCCTTTTTTCAAACCTTAAAAGATACATAACTTTTTGATGGAGCATTATTTCACTTATATCTTGGTTCATTACCTAGACAATATAATAAATAATATGTATGCCAAATTTGAGACGGAAATTTTAAGTTGAATTTTAGTTATCGTGTTTGAAAAATGAAAATTTTGCAAAAAATCACATTTCGAAAAAAATGAGTTTAAAGTTTATGTTTTTAATTTACAATTAGAAGAAAAAAAGAATTTTTTTTCAATACTCCCCAGTTTTGTAGGCTAGTCCTTATTGTTTGCCAGCTTAGCACATTTTTAAAAATTTTCTGATTGGAAATTTTTTTTAGTCGTTTTCTTGAGCCTTATGTGTCATTATCGTTTTCTATCATTCAGCCGCCATTGATAGATTTGAATATTGTTTTTCAGTCAGATAACTTTATAATGCCTATTAGTTGATCTATAGATACTTTTAGTGATTGATATTGATCATAAGTACAATGTATGTACTTTTCTTACGTTTATTATCAAAAATTACATCATTAACGGAGAAGCAAGATACTGCAATGATTCAAAATAATCTAAATTTGCAACAATGTCATAGAAAACAAAGAAATTCACACTGAAAGTCTTTCAAAATAATACCTGGTATATGTAAAATAGTATAAAACAAAAATAAACAATAAAATTTAATTATCTTAAGTAAAAACAATGAAAAATGCTTCTTTATCGTATTATTAGCCACTCCATTTTCAACTGTCAAGTTCTACTAAAATGTCTCTAATTTCACTTCTGATCATCATAGATCAGGGGTCGGCAACCTATTGAAACGGAAGAGCCAAAAGCTACAATTTACAAAATTTCCCAGTTTTTAAAGAGCCGCTAAAAATTTTCGTTTCAATATTATAGTATTTGCTCATATATATTTGATTTAAAATAAACGGCTTTAAATACGGAATAATATAATATTTATTCATATAAAGACACAAATATAGATAGTTACATCAATGGGAGCATTGACTTTGCATGCCTTTTGAAAGTTTGATTGAATCTGGCTTATAACTAGTTGTTTTAAGTTTCAAGTACGACTCTAGATTTTTATTGTTAGTTGACTTCTAACTTTACTTTTTATTATATTCATGCAAGAGAACGCTTGCTCGCACGAATATGTCGACCCGAAGATCGTCAGCACTCCATATGCCAACTTCTTCAACTCACTGTAGCATTCTGGAAGACTATTCCATGCGCCGAATATGAGGGCCTCAACTCGCGAAATTTCTTTTAGAGCTGTTCACTTGTGCTGCGCGATGTGCATTCATTTCTGGACCTCCAACTCTTCCAACTTGTTCTTGAGTTATGTGAACTTGCCACTCCACAAGTTTTTGGTTTTCAAATCCAGAAATTGCATTTGAAGCGATCCAGCATCAAGTCCAAATGGCTCAATGTTGATCTCATTTGTATTTGTGTTGAGATGATTTACTATAAACGCGAGAGTACTTTTGTCTGTTTTGAATTGCTCGAATCTCTCAGCGAATCCATTCTTCATGTTTTTTAAAACTATGCTGTAGTAATTCGTGTCAATAGTTGCATTGGTCTCATCGCGATATTGCTTCAGATTTTTAAAATGAAGTAATTTACCGCTCTCCATGTCTTCAACAAAAAGAAGTAATTTTTTCGAAACAAACTACTTCTTCAAGCAAGACGTAGGCTGGGTTGCCCTTTCCTTGCAGTTTTAGATTTAGTTCATTTACTTTCATTGTGGTATCTACCATGAAATTGAATTTTTGCAGCCATTTGTCTTCTGCCAATTCGGGATGGTCAATGCCTTTTTCATTGAAGAACGTTTTTTTTTAACTCGAGCACAAAGCAAAAAGTTGCAATATGCTACCTCTGGAAAGCCATCGCACTTTATTGTGCAGAAGTAGGTCAGAAAACTGGCTATCTATTTCTTCAATGAAATCTTTAAACTGGCGATGGTAGAGTGCTTTTGCCAAGATGCTGTTCATAATCTTAATTACCAAGTTCATGACTTCAACTATTTCGACCGGAAATGTTTGGGCACAAAGCGCTTCTTGATGAATTATGCAGTGAAATGTTAGAATTTCGTGGTTTATTTTTTTTCTGAAGAATTGATGTTACTCCTCTATGTATTCCTGTCATACTTCTGGCTCCATCAGTAGCTATAGAAACGATTTTATTTATATCGATTCCATTGTCTTCCAGGCATTTTTGCACAGCATTTGCTATATCTTCTCCACGAGTTTGCCCTGATAGCGGTAGCAAACCTAGCAGTTCTTCCAGTTCTTCTTTTGGACCTTGGGACGACATATACCTGACGAAAAGTGTAACTTGTGCCGTGTCTTTTATCTCGAAGACTCATCTATAGCAAGTGAAAAGGCAGAAGCCAGTTGAATGTCTTCCACTTGCATATGTGTTACATTTGAAGACATTTTAGCAGTTCTATCTTGTACTGGTTTAACAGATAATGGCAAATCTTTGATGTTTTCATGATTTCTGCTTTGTTTTTAAAATCACGAAACAGTTCTTCTGATGCGTATAAAACAATCTTTGACGTACTCACCATCTGTGAATGGTTTTCCTCTTTTTGCAAATTCTAAAGTTACTGAAAAGCTTACCAGATTTACATTATTGGAAAATTGTGCCCAGTTACTTAGCATGGAACTTGACTGTTTTTTTTTGGGGGGGGTCAGAGCTCTTCAACAGCTTTTTTTCGTGCGTCACCGGTTGGATATTTACCAGAAAACTGGGTATGTTTTGTAGTGAAGTGTCTCTCCAAATTTGGCTTCTTATTGTGTGCGAGTTTTTCGTGGGAAATGAGGCAGGTCGGAAGGCCATCTGTGTTGCATATGAATGCAAACGACTCCGTCCAATCCTGATTGAATTCTCGGTTTTCTTCTTCAGTTCTTCTCTTTTGTTTACCAGATGCCATGCTGGCGGCAGAGCTGAAAAAATTATTTTTTAAAAGTTTTACTTAACTATCTAAAACGTCAAACAAATTATTAACCATTATTACTTCGTTAACATGACCCTCAGATGTGTAATCCAGTTTTGTTTCTGATTTTATTATATTATACCCGTACATACCTTTGAGAAGATAATTCGCTTCTAAATCGTATGCTTCTTGAACCAACAAGCGAATAGACACGCAAAAACCGCAAGCGATTAAATTAACACACATGCAACATAACGTCGACCGCGCTATCCGAGGATGACTGACTGACAACACGTCTAGAGTCTAGACGTTGCCAGGACTCTAGACGGTGGCTGTTTGGGTGAGACGGAAACGGAATGCAATTGGCTGAAAGATAAACATGGTCACGGAGTCTCATCTCTAAGAACAAAACAATAGTTCAAATTTATCTCATTACGGTCATGTTAAGCGTAGCGATTTTTAATTGACGATTATGAAAATAGAAGCTATTGAGAAATTAGGTACTTAAAAATATATTTTCTTATTTTTTAAGGGTTTTGATAATAAATTATTAATTTTTTCGTATGGAACTGGAGAGCCGCAACTTTACATCAAAAGAGCCGCATGCGGCTCGCGAGCCACAGGTTGCCGACCCCGGTCATAGATGTAAAATAAAAACTGTTTTGAAAACTAAAAACAATAGGCTTTCAGATAAGACATTTAAAAAAATTATGATTTTCGGTCAAAAATGGGTTTTCGAACGTATGCGGATACCTTAATAATTTATTAAAAAAATTATTAATAAATAAATTTATTAAATAGCCAATAAAAGACTGAATTATTGACAACTTGCAATAAAAGAATCTTAGTTATATTTCAGGGCGAATTATTAAAAACTCTAAAACAAAAGTCTTTAAATAGTAAACTGTATAATACATAGTTTGCGATGTTTTTCATTGTGAAATGATGCTTGGAAAAAATTATTTGGTTATGTTCTTTTTGTTTGAGAGCTAAACGAATTTCTTTAATTATTTTGTCTTTATTTAAACATCATGCTCTTTATATTTGACAAAAGCATTTTGCAATATATTTATGTACGCACACATGCTTCTTTTATTACGATATCAGTAAAGAAGTGATGATAAAGCTGTGAACGAAAATGGTTAATACATTTATATAGATGTTAAAAGAAGAATAGAAAACTATGAATAAAGGAATTAAAAACGTAATAATTTCATGTTGACTTATAATGTAAACTGTAGTTAAATTATACATCAAGAAAAATATTGTTTACGAAATTTGGATTTGACCTGAAGTTCGAGTTAGCAAGCAAAGGCGTTCAGTTCTAAATTCCTAAGAACAGAAAATATATCCCAATGTGGTGCACTAGTATTTAATCTCATTTTTTTTTAAATTTTAAGGATTTTTAAAGGAAATAGCATTTTCTATGTAGCCATAAACTATTATTCTTTACTAACTTCACTATATCTTGGGTGATTTTTTAAGTAATTGAAGCAAAGCTCAATATTCATCGGGTAACTTGTATATTAGAGAAAGTTTCATTTTATAATTTATTTTTTTAAATTGAAGATTATATGATTCAATATATATAAATAATATTTATGTACCAACATTTAATAATAGAATTTTAAGAATTTGTGCAAAACATTTGGAAGAAGTATTAACACACTCTGTTTGTATGCTCTTCTCCTACAAAATATAATTTGTCAATTAACGCATTGCCCTAGACGTTGTTGTTCAACCAACATGATTATTTAAGAATAATTATGAAGAGATTAAAGCTTTTGAAACAAGAAGTGACATAAAATTTTGCTAAAAATAACTTTATGTAATTAATGTTGTTCCTCAAAATATTAATAGACAAGAGTCTCTATCTATCTCATAAGCATATAAAAATAATGGTCTGCAGGCTTTTGACTTTAATGAGTATATTTTCTTAATTTGTCAAAAGAAATCAGAATAGTGCTAATAAAAACTCTCATATATAAGTTTCAGAGAGAAATAAATTTTAAATGAAATATATATAATGAAAGATTTTGAAATTTTAAATAATTAATTAATATTATAAAATTTTAACTAGGTTTAGTATCTTACATTCATTTTCATTAAAAAGTTGAAAGGGAGTGTTCATATAAACGACACGCTTTACATGCGGCACTATTATGTGTTAGAAATATCGAATGAAAAAAAATATATACATATATATTTTAAATTTAAAAGTTAGGCTTTTATTTAAATTTTTATAGATTATTTTCCTTCTTTATTGTTAATTCTAACTTTTTTTACATTAATATCCTTCAAACTAACCTGCAATTGGTTAATAAAAAATTTTTTCACTACAAATGGGCTAAATTTGTATTATTGGCAATTATTTGGAAATATACAAATTTCGTCATTCATGTTTTTTATGCTTCTTCCAAGTTATGAGTTGATAAGTATTAATATAAAATTTAAATGTGCACTAAAATGCATAAGCAGCATAAAAAAGAACTCATAAGTTGTTAGCGACTCGAAGTCAGTTAATGTTTTTAATATTTCGTATTTCTTTCCTTTGAATGTGAGAGAAAGACATTATTTTTTACAATAATAAAATAGAATAAGTTATATGCATTTTTGAGTCATGCTCAAACTTGACTCAATGACACTCGTTTTAATTTCAAGCTGCCATTGCAACATATTTGGTCTAAATCTACATAATGTATCATTATGTTACATGCCACTTTCCTGTATAAAATTTCGTCATCGAAAATTCAGATGGTATTCTAACTCCTTCTTCTGGATAAAAGGATAAAAGATTTCGGCTAGGACAGGGGAGTGAAAACTTCAGCTCGTCAGCTATGTGTGGCTGTTTGAAAGCGAGCAGCACACCAGTTGGATATTAATTTATTAATTCTGGGATTTAATTGTCGCGGCGGCCGGGTTATTCATGTTTTACCCGCTTGCTACGGCTAAACGGAAATAACTCGCTTATAGTTATATGATTTGGAAATGAAATTGAAGCTGAAAATCAAACTTTCGAACTTTCATTCATAAGATTATTACAGGGTTTTATTGAAACGATAGGGATTTAATTCTCTTCATATATTGCAATGAACTACCAAACACTCTAGTGCTTTCCTTGTATTCTGATTTAGCTGGTGGCACCAAATGCACCGTTTTTTAAGTAAACGTCATCTTACATTTGAAAATGTTCTTGCTCAGTCTACATTTTCCGCTGTCTCAAGACAAAGAATACATGTTCAATCGGTATTTCAGACATCTGAAAGAAAGCAATTATATGTAAACAATCGTCTACTAATACGAGTATCATTAAATCGAAATGTATCTTAATAAATTGTATTTGTCTTTTTCAGCTCTCTTTTATTGTTATCTTTATAGTTGGTGATAAAGAAGACAAGAAGGCAACGGAGAATCATCAGAACAATAACTAAGATGACTCTTTACCAGTGCCCATAGCTATATAACCTTTCTTCCATTTAACGCTCTAAGAATTTCAGCTGTATTTTCCGTTTTCATGTTCAGTTCAAAACCAGATAATTCATGTTTATGTGTTTAATTTCTTAAACTACCATGGATAAAATATTCTTAAGATTTCAGAGACTTGATTAAATGCGATAAAGATCCAATTATTCACTTTAAAAGCTAATTTTTAAGATATTAACTCTTAAAGGCCTGCGTTGCCTTTAAGCAGCATACATAATTTCTCTTCTAAAATCTTGAGAATAAGAATGAAGCTCTAATGCCTGTTTGTACCAATAGGACATCTACTGAAAATGTTAATAAATCAATTTTCAATATACAGAGGACAGCCCGAGTGCTGATAAAAAAATAAATTGATATTTTGCACTTGCGGCTGTATCTTTTTTACTTCGTTTTCATGCTTGAGAATACCATGTTTTATTCAACAATTTTGAAGAAAATTCTTTATCTGTATTGTCAGTTATTAAAATTTATCTGTGTTTAATATTATAGAATTTTATGAAGGACATTTTTTTCTGTTAGAAAGTCCTGTGTTACCAGTTAGTAAGAAACTGTTTTTAGTCATAAAACATACTTAAAACGAAATAAGATTTTCAAATTTTTCTCCCGTGTTTCATACAAGAAATGAAAATAAAAAAAATCAATTTTTAAGAAACTTTGGTTTTGAGGGTTAAAGCTATTCGATCGAAATAATTTGAAACTTAGAGGGTAATATTTAGTTACCTCAAAATTATTGAAAACATTTCCCATCGTGAGCTTTCAGGGTGACGGAAAATTATCAGTATTGTGAGCCTTGCATTTTCAGTTTCCAGAGATGAAACTGTAACACAAGAGCTAAGAAATAGAAAAAAATGTAGTATTTGTCAGATTGCACACCCAAATTTACTTTTCATTTCCCAAACTTAACATCTTAAAACCACAGCATATTCCCGAACTCGGAGCCAGAACGGCTTCCTGTCGGTTGGTTGAGTATGCATGTAACTTTATTGAAAAAGCCAGAGCAAAAATAAATTACATTTTTTATACAAGGATACAAAAAAGAGGACACTGAGTACAAAAGAATATAATAGTTCTGTTTGTTCTTTCAATTCTTTGTGTTGTTGACTTTGAGAGGTTGGTGCCTTATGAACGGGAGAAGAGAGAAGATTAGTACCTAGGGTTAATTGAGTCTGTGGCTAGTTGTTATCACCATCTTTTGGAAAAAAAAGTTTTTCGTTTTCCTCGATGAAGTGGGTGAGTTTTCTGATTTTCGCCCTAGAATTGTTGTTGTTCATAACTCTTTTTCACCATTGTGGTTCTAGGTCAGCTGAGGGTTTTGTTAGGTGGTATGGGGTCGAAAACAGGCAACTTGCAGCATAGTGTAAGGGATTTCCCAGGTTTCCGCAGCCACAGATTTCTGATGTTGAATCGCTTAAGGTATGTCGAAAATGGGCCGTGGCACATGACGAACATTATTTCGGGCCTTTGCCATGGAGTACGAATTGCCTTGACTTTAGGCAAAACGTTACAAACATGTTTCTCCACTGTCCAATTCTTTTTGCCAGCGGATGATGGGCTCTTTTTAAAGCAGACTCTTGATATAGTTTCTTGGCGCTGGGATGTATGTGGGGATTCCCTTCTGTGTTGCCTTCTTGTTCTGTACGTCCGCCGCTTCATTACCGCTGTATCCTACGTGAGCCTTAATCCATCCAAGTTTAACGTTTGTAGATTTCAGTAAGATTTCCTGTGTTTGTTAAGGAATAGGTCTGTTGGTGTCAATTGAAGCAAAAGAATGGAGACTCGACTCGCTGTCTCACCATACCTTAACCTGTTGGTTGGTTTCGCTCCTTTCAAGACAAGCCTCCAGTATAGCAAGATGCTCTGCTTGGAAGGCTGTGTCCATTCGTATTTCGTTGTGTTTTCTTCCATGACACAGAAGGCTTTGCCTGTTTTGTCTTTCATTTTGAGCCGTCCGGTTAAATATTGAGACAGGGTACTGGAAAGAATTTCTTTCCCAGAGAGATTCTGTCTTTTAGTTGAAAATTTCAGGGTGGAATTTCTTGGATGTTGTGCTTTCCTCATAGTTATTTGGGTTGAAGTTGATGTTGTTGTAATTAGATGGTTTGAGTAGTCTGGGTGTTCTAAAGTAGGTCGCGTGCTGTTCTGCGTTGATGTGGAGTGGTATGTTCTCTTCTATGACCTGGAGTGCGGCTGTTGGCGTAGTGTAATATGCCCCTGTAATGTTAAGCAGGAACTTCCTCTGAATTGCATTCAATAGCCTGGATTGTCTGGCTGATAGTGGATAGGCCCATGTTGCAGCTCCGTGAAGAATCGTCCGCTATGCCACTGTTTCATACAGCCTTCTTCTGAGGTATTTGTTTAGCCCCAGTTTGTTCTGATTTTTTGGTGGAGGTGAATTAGTTTAGTTTTCATGTTGATGAGGTAGGTGATCGACCCAATTCAGCTTGTTCTCTATTATTACTCCTAGATATTTGAGGGAGGTAGATCTTTTAATTATTTGATTATCCCATTTTACTCGAGGACCATTTACTAATCTGTTGATGAGGATGGTTGTGGATTCTTTTTTAGATACCTTCAGTTGGTGTTTTTCAGTCCAGTGTTGGAATTTCGTGAGGGCTGCTTGTGCAGTAGCTTTTAGCTTCGCTCCCTTTGGTTCGCTGATGACGAAGATAAAGTCATCAGCAAAGGCTTATAAATGGATGTTCGGCTGCCATTCCTCGGATATGATCTCATTTGCCACTAGGATCTGGAACCTCATCTTCTTCATCAGAAAATCCACGATAGCAAAGCTTTGGATTAAAAAAATAAAAACCTGAACGTCAAGATTTGCAACGGCTCTCAGCGTTATATGCCTAAAAGTCCAAGGCCATAATTATCTATACCAATCAATTGTTGGAATACAAATTAACGTCAAAGTCAACTTTTCCTTTACATTGGAGAATGAATTATAAATTTAGATCTGATTTCCAGTGGTTTTTTTTGCGTGTTTGATTTTTTATTTTTTTTATTTCCTAGTTTTACTCTTACTAATCTATGAAGGCTAGAGAAGAGGAATGTACTTCATTGAAATTGAACTTGCGACTAGCCTGGTTTGAGTGGCCGTTAATAGAAGCTATTTCAGCATTACGTCTATGGGCCAAACATTCAGCGCCAAACAAAAGTTGCCATTATGAGGGGTGACCTCTAAACAAAGGTGGCCGCTTAGGGACGTTCTGCAGCTGTAAGCTTTCTGTTATGCATTTTAATTCACCTGTTGTCCTTTCTGAAGACACAGAAAAAGAAATTGCTCATGGTAACTTGGAATCCTGACTAAAATTGAAAAGAAATAACTGAGAAACAAATATGCAGTATATTTTTCGAGGAATGCAACCTCCTTGTTCTCACTGCTTAAATTAGATGGCAGAAATTTTTTGTGATTTTTCTCATTTTAAACTTCCAGTAGTTGCGTGTATGTACAAGATACTTATATAGTGTATCGTATTACATATTTATATCTTCCTTTTACAAATCCAAGTGTAATTTTTATTTACATAATATTTACTTAATATGGAGCTACTAAATACAGAATACATAAATAAACGTTGCATTTATTTTGCGAACAATATGATATAAATATGTAATACGATGCACGGTATAATTACCTCGTGCATACCCGCAACTGCTGGGGAGTTAATAATGGTAGAGTTGATGTTACTGCTGGTAAAATACTATTGCAAATTTCAACAATTTCTGCTGTCTCTCAAATAAATTTTATACTGTGATGGGCTGATTTTTTTCTCGACTCCTTAGTAGTGTGCAAAGAATAGATATGATACGTCTAAAGAATGTTTCAGATGAGACGTAGGTATGCGGAAGGCGGAAGCTCTACAAAGTACGAAAATAGGACTAATCTCAGAATCATCCGAAGCCATACAATATGTACTTAAAGAAATTGGTCGTGAAATCTGAAATAATGGGTAATGTCGTCGACGATGTGGAAAGTATGATGAGACACGGGAAAAGTAGTACGTGGTAATCATAACGGAAAAGTAACAGATGGCCTACTTGTCGATAGAATAATACACTGATAATCTTTATGTTACTGGTGTAAAACATGTTTTTTTTACAATAAATATGATGAAACTGACTGTCTTTTATTCTTTTAATATTTCACTTTGAGACATCGTAGAGTAAAACCTGTGAATACACTTCGGAAAATGTCTTCTCAGCTGCAGAATATATTTCATGATATGAGTAAGAAAACAAATTTGGCTACTGCATGACAAACTTATGGCTTAAGAAACAGTAATATAATTGTAGTATATCCCTTCCACTTAGCTTCGGCAAATTAATAAAAATTTTTATTTTCGGAATCCTTTATTACAGATTATCTGCATACAGAAAAATGTAATTCATAATAACATTTTTTTTTCAAATTACTTATCTTGTAAGTAGAATTAAAATTTTTGCGAAATCTGGTTTACAAGCTGAAGATACAAGTGCTGATTTTAAATTTATTGATTATTTAGATTTGTAAATTTTATGAAGTAAAATTTAATTGTATTTTTTCGTTTTCTTTATTTTTAATACATGATTCTAGACTAGTTTAATTCTTCTTTTTCCAGAGCCGTGTAACAAATTTAATTTCACGTGTTCAGAGCTAATTAATATAAACTATTTTATGCATAATGGAATTTGATCAAATATAAAAATGTTTTACATACGCAAATAATGCAAACATTTTGCCTTAAAAGTTTACTAACCATACTTTTCTCATAAAAATTCTACAGGTTGTGTAATTAAATTTAAAACATAAACTAAATTGTGTAAAGGATATGTAAAAAGTATAATTATGTGATCTTTGAGATTTTCACGGTTCCTTGAAACAATACCTGTGACACTGGAAATGCAATTTTGTTTCTTTTTACGAAGTAGCATCGAGTATATTCACATTCTCATTTGTTGAGGAAAATATTCTGATACTTCCTGGATATTTTTTACTCTTCAGATTTTCTACGTCATTTAAAGCTCAAAATTTCACTCGATGTGTTTCAGTATTTAGGAAGAATAAGCAGGATTTTCGTGCCATATTGCTGTTCTATGTGGATTTTAAGTTTTTTGTGGAGAACAGTAAAATGTACTTAGATTTGCTCCTGAAATGCATAGAAAATTAATTTATAAACAATTTCAATTTCTCATATATTTTTTTAAAAAAAGATTCACTTAAATACTTGTTCAGTTTAATTCATCCTTTAAATATTTTGGAACATTTTCATCTTTGAAGGATGAAAATTTTGATGCAACTTGCAAATATCGAGATGGCTTTTAAGTTAAAAACTGATTCTGTACGCGGTATAACCCTCCAAGCATACTAGAAAGGCGCATGTGTAACAAAATAACAGCACTAAGTCAGTTAATGTAAATTAAACTTTTATTAAAAAATCACATTCGAAATATTTAAGTTTCCAATCATAGATAAACAGATTTCTGGAATTTTGTTTCGTAAACAAACAAAAACTTATGTGAAAGATAAATCATCATTATTGTGGAAGAAATGTATGGAAAAACTAAATAAGAACAATTAAGCTATGTTTGTCATTTTATAATAACTCAATATGAAGATTCTAAATAACTTTTTTCCATTCAGTAACAAATTCACATTTCACATTAAATATAAGGAGACATCATAAATTGCGCTAAAATTTTGACATAAATTAACATAAATAAATGCACAAATAATAATAATTTTAAAGATAAAAAAAATATTTTCTCTTATTGTTACTCGTAAAGAAAGACGTAGCATTCCCTTTATAAAACAGCAGACTACCAAGGATAAAACGGTTATTTTTTATGTAATCGCACGTAGTTATTTTCGAATGTATGTATACGCGTTTTCAAAGAACTCTGGCAAACATGCTAGACTTTTGTTTTGGAAATATTTTATAAATGGTGTTTTGTACTCATCTTACTTCGTGTAATTTACACATATTTGAACGCGACGTCTTAAGCCTTACAAATAAATCAAAAATAGTTATCAGGCAGCAAAACAATAATAAAATAAAAATGCAGATGTTAAAAGAAGAAATTACAGTAAATGCATTTTTCAATAGAATGATATTGACAAACATTAAGTTAATTAAAAGGGCATTAGAAATGTACATAGCGCAAGATAATAAAGTACAGATTGTAAAAATCACATTTAATATACAATTACAGAGTAAACACAAAACAGTTTAAGACAGTATTTAAAAAAATATGACTTCTTGAAATGTAATCCAGCATAATAATAACAGAGGAACCTTTTATTTTAATAATTATTAGCTCAAATTACTGCTAATAGATATGTAGTAAAATATAAAGAAATAATTTATCTTATTTCAACTTTTGCTCTTGAAACATCTTGCAAATCAGAAGAAAAACATTTCTGTGATTAAATGTCGACCGAAATATGTATCATATCATAACAAAAAGTCTTTTTAATCACTTTTTAAATAAGAACATACAGGATAATACAACCAGGAATATTCGAGTTCAGACAAAATCCTTCTGCGGTTATTAGAATTTTTTTCAGTTATGACCGGAGTTCTTTGATACCTAGGCGCATCCATGCTTTTATTTCGAATGAAAAACGTGCGAACATAATTTCGGAAGTTTCTATAAATTCTGTGAACTTCTAAACACTTGATAGTCTGCTGTTTTAATACAATTTAGATTGAACTCGAATATTCTCTGGAAGAATGCTGGTAAACAATAGTATTGATTATTTTTAATTTTCTTATGCTGTTCAGTGATCTTGCATGAACTTACATATGGCAGAGATTCTGCCAAGAAGATAATTTGCAAAGTTTAAAATTCATCCATCCAGAAATTGGTGCACCTTTTTGGAAAAAAATCTCAACCGAGAAAGAATGCAAATGTAACTGATAAAATATCAGAATAATCTAGGAAATGATGCTTTTGTAGTGGAAATGAAAGAACTAAAATAAATTATATTAAAAAATTTTAATTAATAAAATATTTAAATATTTTTGCGTTATTTATCAAATAAATGAATTTTAGATTCAGAGACGGTGCATTGCATATAATTAAACAAACAGATTTTACAAAGCAGTTATTCCCAGCTGTGAATTATTCTCCTTAAGGTATCTGACTACGTTCGAAAGACGGTTTTTGGTCAATTCACAAATTTTTATATAGTTTTACTTTAAAGCCCATTTATTTAGCATTCTAAATTTGGGTTAATTTTATTTTTACGATAAATAGAAACGGAGTTATAGATTTTTTACAGAACATGGAGGATAAAATCGAAACCAGAAATTAGCTATTTTCGGTCGCTTTACCAAATACACTGCTCTCTGAATAATAAATTAATTCTAAAAAAGGGACAATAAGGCCCAATTTATATAAAAAAGATTATTGAGAACAAAATATAAAATATTTTTTATAATTAATATAAAAAATGAAAACAAGAAATATGTTGAAAATATATTACAATGTGTTATTTTTTTATGCGAAATATTAAAAACTTCCAAAATACTTAAAAGTTACGGGGGACAAAATTTTATTAATGTAATCGGAAGGACAATTCATAAGGTAAACAGGATCTCAAACTCTAAAACTTGTGAATTACTGCAATAAAAGGAATCATAATGTTAAAGCAATTATTATTATTAACCAAAACTTTGAAATTTAAAATTATTGCGTAAGGCTTAGAAAGTATAAGGGGTTTAAATAATTTTTGTGTTCTTTTTATAGAAAATGGTTTCATTTGCAAGAGTGATATAAACATTTAATTCCAAAAGTAATGCTTCGGTATCATAAGCATGTTTTCTATGATATGAGAACAAGAAATGCTTTTTCAGATCCGGTACATATTGCATCATCCAGTTCATCCGCATTCATCAAAGTCAAATTTGATTGAGATTTGCTCATCATGTTGCTCATTAAAAGAGTACCAACAAACAAAAATTTTAACATTATTAAACAGTTTTACGTACAATAATGAAATAATTTCAATCATTTTCATAGAGAGAGAGATAAGATTTTACGCCTAAAAAATAATATCCTTGCAGTTCTGGGATGAAATAACAGAATCGACTGATAAAAGAGCATAAATGATTCAGGCATTTTAATGAAATTTATAATCAAGTATGGAATTGTAGTAGTATGCAGTTTTATGTCTATATATTCTCAAAATTCAACATTCATCAATACTTTTCCCAACAGTTTTTTTATACATGAAACACATTTTCGACACAAGAAACACTGATTTCCACTAAAAATATCAAACATATATCAAAAAATAAAAATGAGGAATAAATATTGTAGTATACATTTCACATACACGAAGTAGCTTAACTGTTATTCAATATGAATTTGATTGTACAGACGAAGAATTTATGATAGAGGTATCTGTTAAAATCTAACACATCACAGCAAAATATTAAAATTTGAGGATTTTGTTTCTGAAACATTAAATAATAAATAAGTAGTTGATAAACATGCAAAATATATTATAAGTTAATAAAAATGTATAAAACATTTCCAAGAGGCCATCATTAAAAAATGGGTTAAGAATGAATATTTTTTATGTTTCAAATATTTAATTATATTACTGAAACAAAGATATTGCAAAGTAGAATTCTGAAATCAAAATATCAGCAATATATTTTATAGATATTTATGTATGGAATTTATACAGAGATTTTCTAGTCTCATTAAGAGGCTTATGTAAGGTCGAATTTCACATCTTAGAAAGGAAAAGTAGATCCTTAATCGAATGCCTGTAAGTCTTAAGACAGGACGACAAGAAAATTCGATGTTAAAGCAACTGTATAGAAAATAATTGTTCAACATAATTTTTGTGCTGTTAAATTCAGTTTGAGTATTTACAGAATTAAATGTTTTACGAATAATTTTTGAAATAAGCTTTAACTCTTTCTTGGATACATAAATTACTCATAATTCTACACTATAAATCAAAATTTACACATTTTTAAGATAAGCTTTAGATTCAATGATTCTTAAGTCGGGTTTTGTCGCATCAGTTAATGTATATTTTAGGCAGAATTGAAAGAAATGTTATATTTCAGAAATTTAATTGTGGATTAAAAAAATGAGGTTTTTAATTTCTCTATGAGGTATTTTACAGAGTACAAGTTAGGTCACTATAAATAGACTTTAAATTATTCCCTACTTTATTAAATTTATATTAGCCCATTAACCCCAGAGTCCTATTTATAGGAAAGTTACAAAACACTTCTGGAGTTATATCTTAAATTGTTCCTTTTTTCCTTTGTCTTTTCAATAAATTTGTATTCCTAAATATTTAATTGACATATATCAATAGTTAGCTAAGTTTTGAAGTCAAACTATCGCCATTTTGAAATTTTTGCTTTTCCCTTAATTTACTTTCGAGGTAATGCAAGATATTGAAGGAATATCTTTTTTTAATTACTTTATTTTTAAAATATTTTAGTATATATCTACAAAAAACTTTATTTTAAAATTATCTTCTACCAATTTTTCGATAATTTTTCTAACAATAAGAAAAAATTCTGAATTTAATTTTACTTTACAATTGACTTAGTCTTAGTGTTTTTAATCTATGTATATTTAAAATAATTAATAAAAAACATTCACCTAGTAAGCTAGCCTCAACCACTCGACCGATTTCGACATTTCTTTTTCGTATGAAAGGTTATGACGTCTAGATATGTCAACAAGGGTCGGTTGCCCCTTCCCCCTCCATTTTCGAACGCAATCGAATAAACAGCTCTCCACTGTACATTGTCTATGTTGAAACACATTGTAGAAATCCCCCAGCGCCAACCACCCGACCGGTCTCGACAATTTTTATTATATATGAAAGCTCATGACGTCTAGATTTCCAATGAAGGATCGTCTACCCCCCATTTTCGAACGAAATCGAATAAACACTTCTCCATCAAACATTCTCTATATGTTTTTTTTTTATTTCGTTCGATATGGGTCGTGGTGGGGAGCAGGAGAGCCTTGATGACATGTCTAGACGTCATAAGCTTTCATATAAAACAAAAATTGTCGAAAGCGGTCTGGTGGTAGTGGTGGGGATTTCTACAAGATTTACCCATAGACAATGTACAGAGGACAAGTGTTTTTTCAATTTCGTTCGAAAACGGAGGGTGGTGTGGGGCAGGCGACCTTTTATTGCAATTCTAGACGTCATGAGCACCCATATAAAATAAAAATGTTCGAAAACCGTCTAGTGGTTGGGGCTGGCGAACTGTCTGAAGGTTTTACCATATTATTTTAAATATGTAGATCCCAACCGTCAGCTGTCAAATTTTGAGACTGACAACAAACAGAAAACTTCAAATATCTTTAAAACTATTTGGATATCAGGTCTAAAATTTGGAGTCAATTCTCCCAACCCGTATGGGCCATCGAAAAATTCAAACAAATTTCTCTAATTTTTCATTTTTAGAGTACTGTGTAGCCTTAAATTGATTTCATACATCCACTCCAAACTAAATTCAGTCACCAAACTAAGTTAAATTGACGCTAAGGAAGTACTTTCCATTTTTAAAATTAAGTAAAATCTTCGACCTTACCTGTAAATATATATACAATATTTCTAGATGTACAATTACAGACGTAATTCTCTCACACTTGGCATATCATAAATTATATAAAGAAAATAAAAAATAAAATTCATAAGCCATTTATTTTATCATCCGTAGAAATTTAATTTAAGTGTTTAATTTTTTTAAAATTTTTTAATAAGAAGAATTTTTCTGGTTTCATATTTGAGAAAGTAAAAATATTACTAAGAAAGGAATGGAAACTGACGGAAGATATCGTTTTAATGAAAATGATAGAATCAAAGTAAACAAATATGAAGTGAATGACTATTTTCTAGAATCTAATTCTGTTCAAGTTATTAAAACTATCATATTTGCCTGCAGAATAAGGTCTTGAAATTGTACTGTTATTCTAAACATTTTAATCAAAGCTCTTGACGTTTCTTTGCTGGATGCTCGATTAACCAAATCAACGACGAATTTTTTTAATTTGGTTTTTCTGAACAATCTGAATTAGGGACAAATAATTTCCTTTCTTAAGGTTTCCTCCAGACAGCAAGTATATGAAGAATTCTTTTTAATCATTTTTTTGTTCCTTGTGTTATAATCATATTATTTTATTTTAAATGGAGAAGTGAAATAATATTAACATATTTTCATCTTCAATACAAAATTAAGAATTTTTCATGTAAGTATTTAAAGAAATGCTTCTGCAATTTTTTTTTTCTATTTACAACCCTTTTTCTCTCAGATTCATTTTCACATTAATATTTTTCATTGAAAAAATTCTCATAACTTCAAGCGCACATTTACATTGCAAGATTATTAGTAATAGAACCAATTAACGGAATTAATTTCAGAGAAAATCAAATGGCCTTGAGAATAAAACCATTCATTAAATAAAATAAATGCATTATTTTTTCAAATTTTTTACGAAAAATTATATTGCGTTAAAGATTGATGTTTCAGATTTACAAAAGAATCAACATTATGTATATAATATTTTTAATAAAAAAATTATGCGAATCTGAAAAAGTGACTAATGGTAATATCTGAACAGAATTAATATACAGAGCATTACCATAATATAAAATTTTAGAATTCCTTCGAGGATAGATGTGGAAATTAAACGTAAAAACAACAATTTTGAAGTATTTTCAACATTTAAGAATAAATACTGTTAATTACATCAATGAATCCAATTTTATTGTTCATATAACTTTTACCTACCCAATCAAATTGATAGGTTTCTTTAAAACTAGAATTCAAACCTCAGTTTTTCTGCATGTCAAATGTATATATAATTTTGAAGATGACAATTTGAATACTTGAATTGACAGAAAGGAACAATTACTGCCATCATGCTTAGTAGGTGTGTTATACAAAAGTTTACGACAGCACAAGGCCCTTAGATTTGTACGGTTTTGTGAAATATAAAGAGAAATTTACGTGATAATCATTACCGTAACATTTTGTTTCTAGTAATATTTTTTTGTAAAATCTGTAATCAGGTTTTCAGAATGAAGATGTAACTAAACCTAGCTTTTGTACCCTTAAATGTAACCAAACCACACAGAAAATTTTTAAAAAAGTTTTTTGAGATTTACTTATGAGCCAAGGAAAAAAAGTTGTCGTCTTAAATTTTCCCTGTTGAATCAGAATTGGCGAAGAAATTCAATTATGAGAGAAGTTATAATATATACTTTTACAAATAAAGGAATTCAGTTACGACAGAAGTTTTTATATGTGATTATATAAATAACGGAAACATAAATTTTGTTTTACTCAATTATTACTTTGCATTAATTTGCTTTATTTTGCTGTAATATCAGTTAGTAATTTATAAGTAAAGAAAATATATTTTATTAAAGAAATGTAAATTTCAGTGTAATTCAGGATTCACAATTTATTTTTGCATTGTAGATAAAGAGCAAATGTTCCGTCCAAAATTTCTTTATTAGTTAATTTTTTAAAATCTTTATTAGTTAATTTTTTTAAAATTTGCTGTAAAATCATACATTCAACAACATTGTAAAGGCCATTTCTTATCTGATGACATCCCTTTCACTTTTTAGATTTTAAAGCACCAATGATAGATGAAATGAAAGAATTTTCATGGCACTAATATCATCGTCGAAGACACAGTTAATAAAGCATCTTGCAACTTAAACATACTTCTTATGATAGACTATTTTCTTCTATTGATGGGCCTAGAAAATGATGGTAAAAAATAACACTTATGATTTTACATAAATGCTGTAAGTTTGCGGAATGGATAACTTATACATACAGAGTCAATGAGTGAAATGAACTGCTGAAAAAGAGTTCCGCACAAAAGATATCTCTGAAGTTCCGTCATATTTTTTTTTGGAAATACATTCATCACATACACCAACAACGTTGGAAAAGTAATACTGTAGTAAACAATATGACGGATTAGCTGATGAATCCTGTGTTTTTCTTGAGAGACAAACACAAATACCACCACAGGAATACCGTAGCTGAAGCGGCAGCTCGTACAAACATCGAAGACAAACAGAATATTTATCACGACAATTTATCCCGATAACATTCCATGCAAGAAGCGAAGGGAGAGGGAGACGGTCAAGTGATGAGTTAAGTTCCTGGTCGAAGCAGCACGTAGGTTGTAGCGATTGCAACGGACACAGAAACCATTACTTCTTGCACCGTAGCACGGATGTAAATACTTCCGGAATAGATGAAGTCTTCCTTTTCTGAAATATAAAATTAAATGGGTTTAATTACAAGTCATCTTAATCCTCCAAGCAGTCAAATGCTATCGATCTGTGAAGTTCCAAGTACATTACAATCAGATGATAAATATTACCTTATATGTCAACCAACACCTATGTGCGAGTCTCTATTAGCATCTTTAATATACATCAAAATTATTAGCATTTTTTAAAATATACATCAAAAATGAATTTCCAAGAGACCTCTTGGCATTGCAACTTTGCAAATTCGTCTTCTTATCGCTATTTTTGATGCAGAAAATTCTTGTGTGTTTGGAATTTGTTAGGCTGTAGCCGGATTTCACAATCTGTATTATGAATCACAATCTGTATGTAGGAATTTTAAAGTGAAGTGTCAGACATGCTAATTCAGCTGCCATCAGTATCATTTAACTTTATTAACTTAAAAGTTCGAAAGTTCGCTCCAAATATCATATATTGCAGCTTAAAAACGTTATGTCAGTAAAGAACTTAACAAAGAGTTAAAAAAGAGTTCAAAAGATTCTGTAGATTCAAAAATACGTTGCACACTGGGGAACGTTTTAAGCATCATAACAGTGAATCTTTAGAGTGGAGTGATTTTATGTTTACATTGTAATCAATCTAGTAAATGTAGACAAATACTGCCAATAAAATTTGTTCAATTTTCTTTATTTAACCCGCATTCTCTAATGCATTATCTACTATTTGCAGAACTGTATTCTGCAGTACGTTACGCGTGTTATTAAATATGCAGCTTTAATAAACATCGTAAACTATTTCAAGCTGCAGTAAAGCAAAGCATATATTAACCATTTCTTACGAATTAGAGGAAAACTCAGAAACATCTTACTACTTAAATTTTGACGAAGAAATTGAAATTGCTTTAACCTTTTTTCAGATGATTAGGAGCAAAGTTCTGCGGTTTTCCTCGACCGCCCATGCAGATCCTGTTCTTGTTTTCCATTAGCAATCCAACTACCCATCACACATGGGGTATTGGACCCCAGATATAGGAGAGCAAAAGGATCAATTAAGTGATTAGACCACAAGCCAGATAAATGGTGTGAATGAAATTATAATCGTTTACAGGTACAGAAGTTTTATGACAAGAAGAATAGGTAAAACTTTTACTGGTAGAGCTTCTGTACTGACCGTAGGGAAAAAGTTAACGCACACGTTTTACTTGACATATTTGTAAAGAACACATTATTAGTTTAGAGTTTACAAATTTATTCAAAATTAAAAAGCTATCCCGTTTAATAATTACCCCTAATAGCACAAGATGCTGTACAATATTGTTACGATATCTTCACGATATTGCACGGCATTCAGAATACCGGACAACGCCGTAGAGATATCGCACAATATCTGGTGCTAATAGGGACGTATTATCCTTACTTTGATATTCTACATGCTATACAAACATTTACTAAACTTAAATAAAAATTTTCGTCATTACATCTCTTTCGATATGTACAAGGTTACAAAATTATATTTCTCATCAATCCTTTCAATCAACTGAAATGAAAAGTTTACGAACATCTGGATTAATTGATCTGCCTTATAAACTATAGTTATTTCACTTACTACTTACCGGTAAATGTTATGGATGTTTCTGGAGACTTATCGTCAGACTTCCCAGTTTGGTCCTTTTCGTAATCAGGGTCAGTTTCACCCGTAGCTATACGAAAAAAATATTAAATTATCTCATATGATTTTATTTTCATACGCACATTAGAAAAATTTGGAGTATTAAAACTCAGAAATTTCATCAAGTTTTTTTTTGTTATTCAATGCCTCTTAATAAAACTAGAAACAAAATAAAGAGCAGGAAGAATAAAAAAATATTACTCGAAAAAAGTTGTGGAAATAATTTGATACGCGTCTTCTTGGCATCAATGTGTACATGTGCCAGAATCAATGTCTACCAGGATCAGCGAAATCGAAAATTGCATTTTAAGATTCATGAAGATCACTTTCAGTGCTAAATTTAATATAAAAGTTGATCACTTTTATATTTATGCTTACTTTAAAACTCGAGGAAAGGAAGAAATCAGAGACTCTAAAATGTTGGCATTAAATGGAAGAATTTAGTAAAAGGATGTACAGGGTGATAGTAATTAAAGTTCAACTTTCAACAAGCTGTAAAAAAAGAACCACTTGTCAGAATGATCTGAAATTTGACCTGAATATACTCGAAGAGGGAAAAGTATGTCTGAGGAAAAAAAAAGTTCAAAATTTAGCAATAGATGGCGCTTGACACGTCAGAATATGCAAAATAAGAAACGATTTAACAATTTTTGGGCAGATGAAGCTCCTCCACAGGTTGCGAATCCTGTTAAGCGCCTTTTCAGCATGCATTTTTGGAAATAATAGAATTATCAGCCGTCATTTTCAACAAACTGGCCACCAAGATCACCTGATATTAATCTTTATAATTTCTGGTTGTGGGGTTATCTGAAACATGTTGTTTTCCTTGGCTCGATTGTAAGCTAAGCTGGACTGAAGACAAGCACAGAGCAACACATTCACAATATCAGCGCAGAAGATTCACTCCGATCTGTTGCGGAACATGCTATTTCTTGGTTTGAACATGTCGGAAAAAACAATGGACGGCACATTGAATATTTCTTGACCCTATTCTGGTGGATTGGCATTCAATTAAAGTGCCACAACTGCCGAATTACTTGAAAGTCATTGTTTTATTCATTAATTATTTTCAGTAAAAAACCGTTACAGTAATTGCTCATTGAACAGAACAGTAGGTTTAAACTGCGACCCACGCAATGGCCGTCGCATTGTGTTGTTTGTGTCACTGGTACCCGAATCCTTGAACGTTTTATGACGTGAAAAGCGCCATCTGTTGTTAAAATTTTGAACTATTTTTTTTTTCTTCTGTCATACTTTTCCACCTTCTTCGAGTATACTCAGGTCAAATATCATATCATTCTGACCAGTGATTCTATTTTCACAGCTGTTTGAAAGTTCGAACTTTAATTATAATCACCTTGTATATTTACTAATATTTCAGATTTATTTTATAAGCAATAAAAATGGATACTTTTCTAAATGTTATAAAACAGTAATTTAGTGAATTGTAGAAGTTAAAGATCTGAAACAAGAATTTCCTTTGGAACTTTGGCAATTTCAGATGTATAATATCATTATTTCCCAATTTTGAATTTGATTGTGTATTCGACCTATGATTTATTCACGATAATAATCTCGACGAAAATAATGTATTGTTATTTTGAACTTGATGATTAAGGAACATGACTGAAATCTTCCATAAACTTAGTGATACCTTCCATGAGACTTGCCTTATATACTTACATAACGTTATACAAAACTGCTGACTAATATAAAATGCATACTATTTTGTGTTATGACACTAAACTACACCAATCAACCAATAAGTGTGGCTTTAGACTAAAGTGAATTATTTGAATCAAAATCTTGAGTAAAAGAAAGTGAAAGAATTTATTATGAAAAAGTATGAATTTCTGACTATTTTGATAAGTAACATATTCACAGGATTTATGGTATTCAGTTATATTCTGAAATTTTCGTAGATCCATATTAAATTTGCATTTTGGACATAGATAGGATCAATGGACGAGATAATATGTATGAGATGGAAGCAATTTGAAAGTGCGGATGGCTCACAAGCATCTCTGTAATACTCATGCAGCTTGGGGATGCGATAAATAAATTTATGTAAAATAACGTTGCGTTTATGTTCCAAAAAATTATTTTTTTTTGTAATGAAAAATGATACAATTTCTGGTGAATGCACAATGTGAAATATTAAATCCAGAGTTAGTTTTTGATTAAACAGTAAGTGAAGCCTCAGATTTTCTGTCGGAAATCAGACAGAAAATTTATTATTATTATGATGCGGAAGATAAAGCAAGTTGAAATTTTTCCAAAATATTCAGAAAGTTCTATACCAAAACCATAATAATCTGGATCACTCTGCCCTTCCTTAGCATCCGAATTCTGAATGACAACTACTGCAATAGCTTCTCGAGTAATGAGGCCGCAGTCCTAGAAGCCCATCACGGTCCAGGCCCGACCTCCTGAAGGAGTACGTACTATCACTGGTGAGGGACTCAGATTCCCACCATTACTATACCCACAGGGGAAGCAGTAGTTCCTGCTACTTACCCGGCAGCAACGCATTTCCGTGTACTCGTGATGCCCCGGGGAGCAAAAAAGTTCTATACAGGGTGTCCCATAAGTATTGGTACAAACTTTAAGTGGAGGTCAGCCAATACGTTAAGCATCAAATCGGATAGCAACATGATGCGCAAACGCCATCTGGAGGCAGCAGATAGCATTTAAAATAAGAAAGCGCTGGACAAAATGCCGAAATCTTTCTGAGTCTTAAAGGTTTGAACGGAAATTTTATATAAGATTGTCATATATCTATTTGAGCGCAGCTGTGAATAAACTTAAACTCACCTTTAGCGCATGCACAGTATAAAAATGTATTTACGACAAATGTGGATCTGGCTGAAGTTTAATTCTAGTGAATGGAATAATCAGAATATGTGCGCCTGAATTGATAAAAATTACTGAATTATTTGTTTAGGGCGATATACTAGATGGAGTAGAGTGGAAGTTGCTAATTATTTTGTCAGAATCAAATACAAGTTTTGCTCTAAAGCTTAAATTTCTAAGAAATCTTTTTTTTGTAGCAATTTTTTGGGTACGGAAGTCTTTTGTTTTATTTATTTCTCTTTTTATCAGAATGCGTGGATGTAAATAGATTAATAGAATATTTTTACAAAATAGTTTATTGCAAATATTGTTTGCGAAATGCGAGAATCTTCATACATTTTGCTAACGTTTATAAATCTTAAAGCTAATCTTTATAAAATCAGCACCCTGGCTTTATTCCATATAAAAATTATGACTCAATTTCATTCAATGTGAACCATACGACATGTATGTACTTCTCACTATCAAAATAAGATAACTAAATTAATAAACCAGAACATTCTAGCAACCAGGGAACATATCATGCATCGAACCATCAGATGGAGATTCTAATCTCACATCTTGCAGGAGCGAAAAGGATGTCATCTCACGGCACAACCTTAAGACAGCGCGCACTTAAATATATGGATTCACAGCAGTCTCTTTTTACCATTTAGTTGTATATCACGGATTTGACTTGATTATCAACGCTGGATGACTAAATAATTTGATAGCACATCTTTGAGAAAATATCTGGTAGTCAAAAATATATTATCACGAAGATTGATAACCTCTCCAAACTCGAATTATATTCTATCTTTACACATATAAAGACAAAAAAGCATCCTCTCTACATCGTCAGAAGTAAATTGATATAATGAAAACGAGGTTTATGTATGCTGCAAATGAAATAGTATCTCTCTCTCAATTGATTAAGCTAGTAGAATTATTAGCATATTTTTGACATTTCTTAAACAAAATGTACTTAAGTGTTAATGTCAATTTGTAGTTTATTTCCAAGTCTTAAAATTGTTTGTAGTTTATCTCAATTGTATCAAATTAATATTATCAAATTTCATTTTATCACCGATTTCAGAGAAGATTTGTTCTTATTTAATTATTTACTTTACTTTTATCAATCGAGAACATGCGGAGTTTCATTTTCGAGTAAATTGCTCATGAAGATATTACTCTTAATTTTTTTTATGTTTACACATTAGTTTTTAGTAAGAGTAATATAAATTAATTCTAAAACGATAAAACCATAGTCCATATAATTTCTATCATCTGAAGAGCATTTATTAAATTGCAGACAAGTTTAATTGAGAGTTTTATACCTGATTTTTCCTAAAAAATATATGAACCAAATGATATGGTTATGAGGAATTGAATCGAGTCAGTTTGCTACTAAATATTATTAATAAAATTTTATTATAGCATTAATATTTGAAAAATGATTTTATAAATTCACTATCGTGTTAAACTATATTAAGAAAGTGACCAAAACCATTCACATTAAAATAAGCATTTTATAATTTCCAATTTATATTCTCATAAACCGCCCATGAAATTAATCATTACATTTCAGAAACGCAGTTGTATCACGACAAGCATTATAATTTATTCCATCAAACTTACCATAAATATTGAGTGATGAAAATTCCTTTACAAGTGATAACTTCAATTCTCTAAATTAAGGAAGCAGTTCTTGGGAAGAAGTAAAGCAGTAAATACAAATTTACATTTGGCAGCTTTCTGACATCGTACATTAAAAGAAATCTTGCAATAATCAATCTATGAATATATAATTTGAAGTCATTTCCCTTATATATATTCAATATTTTTTTTGTGACAGGTATTCTTCTATTGTTTGGTATGACATGACGGATAGAGAGGCTCTGAGTAATTGATTTTAAGAAGGGCATTCCAATGGGGTTTAATAATAATCGCCATACGATAGATTAATTATTCTAATTTTCTTCTCAGGACATTGCTTATAAAAAATTAAAATAATGTTTAGAAATTTTCTTACAGTAATCCAAACTTACAAGATTGCTGGTAAAAGTATTTTCTGTTTTTCTATGTCAAAATTATCCTATGTTGTGTCATACATGTACGAATACGTTGTCATTCATTTGGATGAATCTGTATTGCAGCAAGTATACAAAATTATAAGTTGGAATCTATCGATCATAATTAATTTAAATTATACATTCATCACTTTATCGTTAAAATGATGTATCGCTAAAAAATGGAGCAAAATACATTGTGGTGGTGTTCAGAGGTAAGTTATTCCTGTATTTTATTCCGCTATTCTCCACTAAGTGAGCAAAATGGACTTTTGAAATCCTCCTTCCAGATACAATGTCTACCAATACATGTCTTTTATTGTTGGACAAAATGACAGCGCTGTGGGGTCCAACTCCTGAAATTTCTCTGAAGGAAAAGGGAGGATTTATCTCTGTTTCTATAAATGAAAAATTGCCAGTTATGAGGCTCCAGAGTTCCTATTACAACGAGGTTCAGAGAGACCAAAGAATGTGTCTAGACAACCACGGATCCTCGGGTCCCAAGTCAATTCTTCAACCATAAGACATCACATTCTCAAATAATGCAGAAACATACAATAGCAATGGTTTTATTAGCTCTCTTAAATTTTTCGTATCAGTGCATCAGAATTCTTCTTTTTGTAAATAGCAATGGCTTTTGACTTGGAAAAGTAAGGTGCATTTTTCTTTGTAATCTTTCAATTATTGAAACACATGATATTAGGTTCTGGAAAAGGGAAATGAAACCACAGGTTTGAAAAAATTTTGAATTAAATATAAAGTTACAAAATAAATTCGATATAATGGAATCATTTATATTGTACAATTATTTATCAGTTTAGTTATTATTTAAAAGTAATTATAGATTTTTTAATTGTTGGTATGGTGTTACCTAAGCCACACAAAACTAGCGAAATGTAGTTAGCCAGGATATAAGAAAAAAATATGAAGATCCAGAAAAACAATAAATGAAAACGGTATAAAAAATATATCTGTTTCATTAAGATCTTAAATTCGTAAACACATAATATAAAGACAAAATGATGATATGATAATCCAAATTCTCTAAATTTTGAAAACTGGAAACAAGAGTAAGACCGATATGGAAATCTGTATTCCAAATTTTAAAGGTTTAGAATTGCTAATAAAGACTAAAGACAAAATATCTTGCATATTGCAAGAAGAGTATATTTTATCAATACGTCTGCATTATATAGCGACTCACTTATACTAAAATAGATATAACTCAGTACTTCATTGTATTTCTTATATTTAAACTTATAGCAAAACAAATTTCAAATACAGGAAGCAAATTAATCAGTAAGTTCAAAAGTTGACTTATAATGAGGAGAGAGAGACACTTAATCACACTTTTACCAATAAAAAACTGCATATTACTTGTGAAGAATATATTCTTTTATTAATGCCATCGTCTGTATTATATATAGCACTTCATTTATAGTAGATAAATGTAACTAAAATCACATTGTATTTCTTATTTTAATACTTATAGCAAAACAAATTTCAAATATAGAAGCTAATTAATCAATGGGTTCGAAAGTTGACTTATAATGAAAGAGAGACACTTAATCACACTTTACCAATAAAACCTGCATATTATCTTATGAAGAATATATTCTTTATTAATACTCACGTCTGTATTATATAGCTGACTTATTTATAGTAGTAGATTAAATGAAACTCAAAACTACATTTTATTTTTTATATTTAAACTATAACAAACAAATTTCAAGGACAGAAAGTAATTAACGAGTAAGTTCAAAAGTTGACTTATAAATAGAGAGAGAGACACTTAATCACACTTTTACATAAAAAAATACTGCATATTATTTGTGAAGAATATATTCTTTATTAATGAAAACTCTGTATTATATAGTCTCTTATTTTAGTAAATTAAATGTAACTCAAAACTACATTGTATTTCTTATTTTAATACTTATAGAAAAAACAAATTTCAAACACAGAAATTTAATTAAGAAGTAAGTTCGAAAGTTGACTTATAATCAGTGAGAGACACTTAATCACACTTTTACCACCTTCGTTTGTTCCCATCCGCTTCAGCAAACTTTCTTCTGTCTCACATTCGGAATTTCATGAATTACAATGACGGAATTTTTCCTAGAAGCATAATTAGCTTCATTTTATATTTAACTTTATCTTTCTTCTTTCACTTCGGTCCATCACAAATATTAAGATCGATATTTGAAACCGATATACTTTTCTCGAATAGCCTCCAAGTTTATTGATGATTAAAATACGTAATTGGTCTCTCCCGATAAATCCATTTTTTTGAAATAGAATGAGACACGGAGGATAGTTTGAATGCGAATTTTATTCGAAATAAGCAGCGGCTTTAATTAAGATACTGAGTCGGAAGAATATGGATAAATATGCTCTAAACATTGATCCGCTTGAATGTTAAATGAATCAGATGGGCATACAGTGGATGTTCGGTAGGGACTTTCTCAATATTGTCTCAAAATTACCTTCCATTACACGTCGTTGTATTATATGTTTCTAAGAATCTATAGTGCATAAATGCACATTTCGCTTTTCTTTTACCCTTGTTACTAATGATGTACCAGAAGAATTTGTCCTCTGTGTACAGGTTGATTCATATTCTGTACCACCAATTTATTTGGATTTGGAAACATATTACCTCGTTAATATTCGAAAATAAGCTGCAACTGCATGCCTTAAATTTTTTTACGATGTGAATCAACAAATTGATAAATTTTTCAGAAATAAATAAAAAAGATTTGTGTGAATAACTTTAAAACGTTGAAAATTATTTTCGTAAATTTTATCTAAAACAATTTTAAAAAATGTAGTGAATAACATTAAAATCTGTCTGACAATAAGTTGGTATCTTGCGCAGATAATATTTTGAATTTCGCGATAATGCACAAATTAGTTTTGTGAATTAATAAGTTCCAAATTAAAAACTGAAAAACTCCAAAATTTCGTTAATCTTTAATTAGTTAAAAATGCAATTAATTTAATAAAAATCCTTGCTAAGGTAGATTTTCACCTCCCAATGTATGCTTGTACCAAATTTGGAAAGTCTAGAGTGCCATCACACCTTTTCGCCTTTATTATTTTAAGTTTGTTTAAGCGATACCTATGCACCATGTCTAACAGTCTGGGAGGAAGATAAATCAGCTTTTCATGAATGAATAAGAATTTTAAAAGGGATATTTTTAATATTTAAAGAAATTAAAATCAAATTTGGAAAGAAAACAAAGCAGTTATCAAGATAATAGTACGATTAATTTCCTGATGTATTCAAATTTGTGCTTTAGTATTTTTTAATATTATATAACGACAAAGAAACATATACAAAATATAATTCAAATTCATCATTGATTTCAATTTAATTACATTGCTTGACAACTGATCCAGGAAAGGGGCTTAATTCCGAAACAAATATTTTTGTGTGCCATCAAGTTAAAATTTAAAATAAAATCCAAAAGAATATATTTTTGTTAGAGACGTTTAGTTACAAATATATAGGATATTGTTTACGAAATTATGTTTCAGAAATTTAATGACCAAAGAACACTCGAGAAGACAAGGAAAAGTGTTATCAGAAAAAACAATATTAATCGTATCCTACATGATATATTCTTCAAAAGAGTAATATGTCTAAATACAACATTGAAAACCATCTAAAACAATTTGGATAAACCCGTTGGCTTTAAGTTTGGGTACTACACATGAAATCCTACGAATTCATCTCGCTAAACAAGTTGACATCCTGGACATTCTGCTTGAAAGTAAACTCAGTTTACTCATTTTTTAAGAGTTTTATTATAAAGCTGTGAATAACAACTGTCTACAATACCCTAACTAAGAGATCGAACCTCGTAACCTCAGGAATGTGAAAATTTCAATTCGGGAATGGAAGATTGGCTTCTCAGTCTCATGTGGATTTTGAAATGTTGTCTGTGCGGTGGATTAGTTCCAGGAGTCTAGCTTCGATTGCGACACATACAGCGCTTCCATACGTTATAGTGGAATTTTAAACAGCAGGGAAACTTAAACACGAATTAGATCCTAGCAAATGCATGAGAAAGAAAGAATTTGACGATTTTTTTGTCTCCAGAGATTTCATATATGAAAATTTTTCCTTAGACCGCTAATTTATTAGAGCCACTACTGATCTATGTCTTAAGTTTGTTCTTTAGTTGAATGCAGTAAAATTTAACGCTGCTTTCCGAAGAAAATTTAAAATCGGATTCTAGGAAATTCCGATTAGTTGTTTACCAAAGATAGTAAGCACTTAGATGAGAGTTATCAAGTGGTTACCTTCCTCGTTGAAAATTTTACTTTAATGTATTGTCAAAGATTTAATTCAAATTCAAGAACAAATTGATAATAACTAAGCAATTAAAAAGTTTATAATTATTTCAAATTTGATCAATATTTTACACACTTTTATTTTAAGCTAAATCTCCTTATGTTTGTGAGAATGGAATTTTCAATCGATATTTCACTCAATTTCTGATGAGCTAGAATTTTAAAATTTTCACCCTATTCTTGATGAAAATACAATATTTTAGTATTCTCTGAACTTTAATATTACTTATACAATGGATTCAAATAGTTTTTGGTCAAATAAGAGTAGCGCCACCTGGTAAGTAATTTCATAAAAATTAATTTCAAGATTCCAAAAGATTCGTATTAAAGTTTTATAAATTAAAGACTGAAACATAGAATACAATTTAAATAAAAAAATTACTTTCCTATAAACAAATAATTATATCTTGTGAGTTATTTTTAAAAATTATCTACATTTCTTATATATTCCTGCCTCACCATGCTAACAAAGATACAACTAGTTTAAACTGCACTTGGACTTATAAAAACTTTGTTCATTTTCCATTTTATTTAATTATATAATGCCATAGAGAAGTAGCTAATTGCCTTTTAAAAGGTATTGGTGCTTTATGAATTTTTTTACCTGTTACCCGGAAGTACCCCAACTTCTTTTTGAAAATCCCTACAGTAGTTACAAGCTATATTAAAATGTTATGTCCGTTTCTGTCAACATTGTATCCTGAAAATTATACTATAATTTATTATATTTCTTCAAGCCTTCGGTATGTTGTGCTGAAGTCAAAGGAAAAGATCCCTCTGCGGGTTGGCCTTTTCTCTTTAATGGCATAAAATACGACAGGAGCACATCTCATTCAGGTCGCTGACGATGAACGTGCAGTACATTTCCAAACAATAACACAACAACAATACCATAGCACACAATATCCAAATACGAATATTTGACTCTTCCCCTGCAGTCAATTGGCCTCTGCAGGGGCCCATCACCTGCATTTTCTTGTAGAGATTAGGCTTGTAGCAGAACTATGAACATCCAAGTAGAAGCAACTGTGCAAATTTAGTTAAAAGTCTTTCTTTAAATATTGGAATCATTTAAATTATATAATCTCGTGAAACGTCTTTTCAAAGTCAGGGAGAAGTGCACAATTCACAGAGGGGAGGAGCCATGTTCTATTCCGCCATAAGTCGGTACTTTCAAGAATGCGCTTTTTACGTTAAATATGAAAATGTCCCAAAAAACCAAAAATATACTAACCATTTTCATAATAATTTACCTTGGAAAATAAAGGTATAAATATTGATAGGGATGTGGTTCCGCAAAATTGTCCATGCATCCAGCAAATTTTAAAAAAGAAACTTATGAGTGATATTTTTCAGCCTCAGGGATTCTTAAAAAGAAACATTCCTGATTATATTATTTAGTTTTTTTTACATTAATTTCTAAAATTGTCTTTTACGTGCATACGTTTTTTTTTTTTCAATTTTTAAAGACCTATCAGTGAAAACGATGACCGAGGAACTTTTCCTCGAAACTGAACGTATACTCACTGAAAAATCAACTATAAATTTAGGAACAGAAATGTCTATCCTCTGTTCTTAAATATCAAAAGGGAAGTCATCAAGATTATAGCATTACTTACTTATTAGTGACAAAAATATAGAACTTTATAAATGTCTGTGTTATCTACGAATTTAATTAGGAAGCATTTTGGCTTCGAAAGTGTTGACATACCAATTTTCTCTGCTAGGAAACCAAAAGAAAACTGATTCTCTCATATGATTTAAGTTCATACCAATATTATTTTTAGTGTAAAACTTTAAAGATTCAGCGAGTTTTTAATATCTTTTTTTGTTCTTGTTTTCATGTTTCATATATACAAAGTAGAATATTGTTATCGATTTTTCAGTCCTTTCTTGATGCAACAGATTTTTGAAAATATGTTATGTGTATGTTCTAGATGGCGATACATTAATTAATATTTTCAGAAATTGATTTATTAAATTATATTTTGATGCCATATGACTGGCGCCACCTGGTAATTAATTTCAAAAATAATAATTTAGAGATTCTATAAAATTTTTAATAATGATTTTTAATTTATACAAAAATTAGAAAAAATGAAAGCAAACATTTCTGCATTTTATAACACTAGTGAAAGTGTATTTTTCAAAACTGACTTTATTAAAGAAAACATTAACGGATAGAGTCATAAAAATAGTTCATCGGATTAATCTTTGGAAGTTTTCACTTGTTTAAAAATACTATTTCTAGTCATAAAATTAATTTTCAGAATATATTAAATCATCTTTTGACATTTATAAAACATATGATATTTTTTTTTCCTATAAAAATATATACAACATCACTGACATTGTTGAAAAAGATTATTTTGCTTTGTGTTTATAGATTTAAGCAAATTTATTCAAAACAATAAAATGACGTTATGGAATTGTGATCATGCTCTCAAAAATAAGCAAATAATTTCCATTTAAACAAATACCAAAGATTTTGGGTTTAACATTGCAATAATACATTCAACAATTCACTAAATATTCAGTTGGGCAATATAGCTTCTTTATGCGTTCTTCTTTATTTTAAAAACGTAAAGTATTTTAATTTAAACACATCAAATTACATTCATACACACATGGAATGTTACTGATGCTTTCAATTAAAATAATTGCCCAGAAAACTTTTTTTATTCTAGCAATTGGTTCAACAAGTCATGAACTATTCAGTTAAGCTTTGTCGCCTCGTTGCATTAAATATGCGTTTCTTTGTTTGGGGAGATTTGGAGAGCGGTTTGTTGGCCACAAGGGTGCTATTACGAGGGAACGACGAGAAGAGTAGTTGGATCAGTTAACTGTAATAATGATATAAGTCAGGATATAAAAATAAATGCAGACCTGGTGTAATTAATGCATTTAAGCTATATATATTTTTTAAATAGTAGCAAATAATTTTCTTTACTTTCAAACTAGCAGGCTATATCTATATAAATATTTGGTAACTCTGCTTCTGAAACATGGGAAAGAGAACCATAATTTATTTCGATTTTTCGTGTTAACTGAAACTGAAGTACTATCTTTTTTGTAAATGGTGAGAGAAAAATATTGTGTTCATAATGTTAAAAGGGTATTCGCACCATTCTTCAAATGCTAATGCTTTAATTTATGAAGGAAAAACAATTTCGAAATAGTTAATGTTCCGGTGCAGCATTTTTTTTGGATTTTAATTACTTCGTCACGATACGTAATTACAGAAAAACAGCTTTCCGAAACAAACTTTATTAGTGTACTAAGAAGTATATATTTTTTATTTTAAGTATTTTCTTTTTTTGTCTTTAATTTATAGTCCCTTACTATGAATATCATGAAATCTAGAAATGAATTCCTTCTCAATTCACTATCAGGTGGTGAATTGAGATTCAGGACTCAAAATCAAATAAATATAATCAATTAGCTGAAAATCAAGTTCTGAAAATATTAAAATAGTTTGTATAACCGGGAACACACAATTACACAAAATCTAGCACATACGATAGTGTGCTAAATATAGATCAAACTTTTCCAGATTCACAAACATGAAACAAATCAATTAAATAAAAGTGAGCAAAAATATTATCTAAGAATGTTTGTTATAATAGCTGCAACAAGACATGCCATTGCTGTATTCCAACTGAAATATCACATATTTTGAATTATAAAACTATTTTTATACACATTTATTTAACATAATTTATTTCATGTTCCAAATATGGAATTTTGTAAATGATTTTACACATCTTGATGTGCTAGAGTTCTTAAATTTTTAATGCTTATGTTTTCTCGATGACAATGCACTATTTTAATACTTCAGGAATTTAATTATCAGATAATCAACCGATTTTCGTTAATTTATAGAATTGTTATTTTGCTCTCGTGGCACTACCTGGTGTCGAATTGGAGAAATAATCGGTGTCAAGAATCTTTTTATTTTAGATTTCTAAGGTTTTTTTGTCATAAAATATCGAAACGAAAAATCTGATAAATTCATTTTAAATGGAATCAGAATTTCATTGGAAAGAATAATTTAATATACTGTACCTTCTTAAAACGTTTTTTTTTGTTCAAAAAATATCTAGATTTTAAATAGTTGACCAAATCCTAGATTAAATCACACATCTATGAATATTGAAAGAAAGCTTGAAACGCCTAAAGTACATTTAAAAACTATTAAAGAACTAAATTCTAATAAATCAGCGACAAGTAACATTCAGCAGAAGTAACGAATGGGAATAGTTGTTAGCACAAGATTTGATTTCACTCATTTAATGATCTATTAAAATTTGTTTTGTCTGCTTATTTTCAAATAAAGATTGCGCTTTCAAAACATATAATTATTTTTACCAATGCATTGATTCGAGTATATGAATAAACGCTCCATGCATAAGCCACAGGAGGGTAAATGAGACTGACATCTTAATTTTAACACTGATCAGAAAATATGATCTCGGTTAACTTTAATGTACCCAAATATCTCCGAGCTTTGGTAATTTTACACAAAAACAGCGAGAGGAGTTGTGGTTCCAAATGAATTTAATCGGGTACCACGCACGCATACAATACGGAAATCGGTTACCTTGACTCCCTAACTCGTAATCTGATCATTGCCTCCAAGCCACCCTTCATTAATCAAACCAAATTATTAAATATAATTTTTTAAATATTTTCTTCTTAAATTATAATCGGATACTGAGGAGAACATTTTAATATACCATAGCAAAGTAGATTCATACAGCGTTCCTACTTAAACAAGGGCAATCCCCTCTTAACTTCAAAAGGACGGCAGCTATAATCATAAAAGTAACGTCTAGGTATAGTAAAACGTCTACATGCTATGCGACGAGACAACTTACAGCGCCACCTGGTAGAAAACTTTGGAGTTCACGTTTCTATCAAGAAAACGGTATCAATTACAAAATTATTGAGCGTTATTGATTTAGTACAAAAAGATACCTAGTGCACATTAATATGATGAACAAAATGCTTAAAATGCACATTTGTATGTTCTCGATTTCCGAAACTGCGACGGTTAAAACAGAACAAACGGGTTAAAAAGAGAAAAAACAATTAGTTATCACAAGATACCTTTATTTTTGATATTCAAAGTGCTCTCCGCCATCTATAATACAGATTTGAGCCCTTGTACAAATTTCACTTTGCACACGTTTTAGCATGTAGTTGTTGCTCTAGCAAAAGCAACAGTAATGCGTCATCGAAAATCCTGGATTGTTGGCGAGAAGGTCCATACACCAGCTGTTAGTTATTCCCACTAGAAAAAGTATAGTGGGGTCATTCTTTGCCCAAAAAATTACATTTTCTCCTTCTGAGCATTTTAAGCATTCTCCTCTTCGTATTAATGTGTACAAGGTGTCTTTTTGTATTAAATTGATAACGATCTACAAATTTGTACTTTACATTTCCTCACTATTTTGTACTGTTTTCGAGATAGGAACGCTAACTTCGGAGTTTGCCATCAGATGGCGCTGTAAGCAGGCTCATCGCATAGCGCATAGACGTTTTACTATTCCTAGAGACTACTTTCATGTATATAGCTGTCATCCTTCTGAAGCTCTTAGCTTCAGAAGGACGCAAAGAGTAAGGAGGACTACAAATGACGCAAACTTAGACGGACTACAAAGCTTCCTTATTTAAATGGGAACCCTGCGTAAAAGGCGTATCATTAAAAATATATATCAATTAAGAGCTACTCTTCAACCTCAGATATGATGTTGCACTTGTCGCTAATTTCAGCGCAACAAAAGTTATTCTAACTGATTAAGTGCTACTTTTTTTACCAAATATGCTATCTAAATATTAGAGGTAGAAGGAGAAAGAAGAAGAGAATTTCAATTAGATTACTATTATTTAATTCGACCTTTAACTGATGGTATGTGTAAGAGGTTCTTTGAATATAAACATAGAATCAAGTACATTCTTAATTAAGAAAAATCACAATTTTTATTTCGGAACTCTAAGTAATTTATCTTCATAATTTGTAGATCAATTAACAGTAAATTGAAACGTGCTTTGGTGAACTTTCATGAGAACTGCATAATAAACGCTAAACATTAACTAACTTGTAGAAGGTGATTTTTTCTGCACCCTATAAAGGACCGAATAGGGAAGAGGGGTGGATGCAAATGATCTAATTACAATGTTCTAAAAATTTTTCATTGAGCAAAGATAAGTAAATTGCGCTATTTGCGATCCAAATATATTTTATGAAAGCAATAAACGGTAAAATACCATAAAAACATACATCTCATCATAAAGAAGTCAATTAGTTTTTAATTTCAAATTTATTTAATCAATCCCAAATTTTAACTGAGAAAATTTCTTTTTGAGTGTATAAAGAATTGTTGAACATTTTTCAACAATTTCCTACATTATTTCAAAATTCAAATCGTTTTGCAATAAAATTAGACTAGTCTTATTTTATTCAGATTTATATACTCTGATAGTCCTTATAATAGTAATTTACAAATTATCTTAACTGCAACGGTGTCATATAATAATAAGTCTTTTTTTTATTATTCAAGACTTCTTTATACCAGCCATCAAAACCGGGTGTTAGTTTTCCTACAAACATTAACGGACAATGAACTCATCCACAGCATTAGTGGACTGCATTATTCAGATTATTTATTAAGTGTCTAATCCGAGCGTATAAAGAAGAAAATAAAACTAAGAGAAAGATAGAAGATAATGAGAATTTAGTACGTAGTCTAGACATTTTTCACTCTGAAAGTGGGGTTAAATAAAGTAGCTACTCTGAAATAAATGCTCGCGTTTAATTCTTACCTGATACTCCGTTTAAGCTGTGAATTTTGGCTGAAGACGGCTCCTTAATCGGTTGAGGAACATGGATCTCTATAATATAGAAAAGGAAATATTTTTATTAGAGTATCTAAATGAAGCACTTATGTTCCTTTAGCTTAATACAAAAAATAATTATATTTCTTCAATGAGAAATGCTGTACGGTTAACAAAATGCAATCTTCTTTATCAGAATTTTTGGAGGAAATTCCAATAAATTTCATTAAATTAAGATGTTCGTAATAATTTTCATTGTGAGATATTCAGTAAATCAATAAAATGTCCCTGAACTATAGAATCTCTATAGAAAGCTAACACATAACAGCACAGGAATGCATTTGCGAGACAGTGATCTCGAATTTTAAACAGCTAGGAATGCATTCGCGAGACAGTGATCTCGAATTTTATACAGAATTGTGCTACGTGATATAGCAGCATACTCGCGG
>BGPR01000170.1:977875-989633 GCA_013235015.1 Araneus ventricosus | reverse complement strand
AACAGCAGTTTTGTATCTCAGCAAGCACAACCCTATGCTGTGGTTTGTTTGTGTTCTAAAGATGTTAGAGAGTTTTTTGAGTGTGAAAGTAACCGTTACCAACACACTCATGTGATCCGAAGATTTCGCAATAAAAATTCTTAATATTAACTCAGAAATTTCATCTGGAAATCAGACAAGAGACATATTACCTCTCCAAACACAATCCTACAGTTGCATTTGATGACACTATAACGAAATGCTCATTGAGCGTAATGATATACATCCGTAATTCTTGTAGAAATAGGTGGACAACTAGATTTCTCTATAACAATATATATAAAGATCGAAATAATTTAAATAAATATTTTGTACAAATATATAATAAAAGTTTAATGCACTTTTCAATTTATTAGATGATAATAACGATGGCAACTATACAGTGAAATGGGATTTCAAATTATTTCAACAAATTATTCAAATAAAATTATATAGTGAGCATAAAACGGGAAATATGGGAATGATAATTTATTTCTCTCACATAAAGTAAATTATATTGTATTGATGAAGTAGAAAGAATTAATAACTGTAAATTAAAAAAATTTATTGAGATAAGAGAAGATTTCAGAAAATCCCTACAGGTTCTTTAATTGAACGATATTCTTCACTTCAAGCTCCTTCCTATATATTTGTATAGTATATTTATAAATTTCAGTGAAACTATGCAAACGTAATTATAAAAACACAGGATCGCTTATTTTTCAAAGAATTAAATCCTCCTGTACTTTTAAGCAATGATCAAAACCATTAACAAGAAAAATAGATAATTTATGTTACAAATCAAAATGTATACAGGATTCCCAATTAAATAAGGGACCCCCCCTTAACTTCAGAAGGACGGCAGCTGTTGTCATGAAATTACACTGATGTCCAAAAATAATCTACAATTTTGAAGATACCACAAAATTGAAATTAATATGTATACTATAGTTCGCAAGCAGTTGCTGAGTATCGTGGGACATACTATCGTTGGAAATCAGTGAAGAATACAGTGAAGATTCGATCGCAAGGCCAATTGGGGGGGTCACCAGAAAGGGATGAAGGCGAAAAAGGAGTGCTGATAACGAGATGTAACTCGAGATAAGGGATAAAGGGTCTGGAATAATTGTTTAAGAGCTTTTGACATTTCATTGCGAGTGGAAAATGTTACGATTTTACAGCAAACGATTTTTGATTTCTAATTTGAAAATAAATAATTCTCAGCTGCGTATAGAACGAAGTTATTTATTCTACATAAAGCAAAAAAATAAAATAAATATCACGTAGTTTGGAAATTAAGAAAAATATTCAATGCAAACAACCAACTTCGATAAATGATGTGTCAACAATTTACTTGAATATAGAAGTTTCGATAAATTGGGTCCGTTATAATAAATTTACTAAATATAAAATTATTCAAACGAGATTTTCAAGAAATACTTTTGTAAAATTTCGAAAACATATTGAATAAGCCACGTAACATGTTTTTCTTTCAACTACTTTTTTTGTTTTTGGAACTAATATCTGCTAACACTTAAGAAAGCCATCGATAAGAAAAGCATATTTTTAAACTTTATCTTTAAGTTATTCTCTTTCATGTCAAACATCATTTCGAATTTTGTTTTCCAAGTTTCTCGGGTATTCTAGTTTAAGTTTATCTAACTATTATTATACGATAGAATATGAAGCTCATTTTCTATTAAAATGTGTGAAATAATAATACCTACTACATAATTTTAAGAATAAAACAATTTCGATCTTTCCGTAAAAGATAAACAATTTTTTATTACTGTATGGGCGTCGTTCTGCTACTAGGAAATAACTAACATTTTAAAGTTTTTAGATTCACTCTCAAAAACGAAACATAAGTGGATATAGGGATAGGTTGACTTATGAGCACTAAACAGCTTTGAATGCGCAGTTATAAAGCAGTGACTTTCGTAAGAAGTAGAACTTTTTTATAGTTGTTTTTATGAAAAATCACTCAAACCCATGTGATAGTCATTTAATTTTTCTGCTTCATGTAAAGCAACTAACTTCATTTTTACGCTGCTCATAATTATTAATTTTCAAACGAAATGTAAACGTAGAATTGATTTATAGTTTACGTATCTACCTTTAAAAAATTTAATTCACTTTTTAGAAAAGCACTTTTTGTAACAAAAAATAGCATATTAAAATAGCAATTGGTCCAATTAAAGAAACTGTTGCCAAATCGAATCACCAATTTCCTCCACCACAATGAAAGGAAAAGTATATAACTTCTTTTGGACGTGGATATAAGAAGTTTATCTAAATGACTCAAGCATTCAAGTGTTCGTCAAAGTTCATAAACAGAAAAACGTGGTATACAAACCAAATAATTACGCTCTCAATGAAATAACTGACGAATCCTTCAAATTAATTACTATGCATAAATCTGTTTTGTTTGCTTCAACTTCGAAATTTCAAAGATGCATTCATCTATGTCTCAATACGAAAATCTATGAAATACCTGTAATTAACAATTTGTGGTTATACTCAGGTTTGAAGAAGTTTTCGAGAAAGTACTATGTAATGATCATAAATCGCAAAATGAGGGCATTAGGACTGATCTTATGATCGTCTTCATAAACCATGATGACCATTTAGTAAACCCGCCATTTCCAGAAACGAATCGTAGCCGTTTCCAAATGTTATTAAAAGGATAACAGTCCCCTTTTGATTGCAGAAGTTCAATTTAAGAATTTTTATGGATTCAAGCCGAACAACTTTTTTAACAAACATTCACTTTATCATATCTTTAAACTGCTTTGATTTAAATGTCTCAGTAAGTTTTAACCAAACAAATTTCCTCAAAAAGGATATAATAACATATTTTGTTACTAAATTTCAAACAGCATATGGGATATTAGTCATTCGTTAAAATATTTATTTTATGATATCTAAATGCCAACATTTGTTCATTAACTGAAACCCCATAACGATTTCTTATAAAAATGATTCCACAAACATATTTTCATTGTTACAACATAAGTTGCCCACTTTAGGACCGAAATAATTATTAGAATTGAGGTTGTGATAAAGGTTTGAAAAAAGTTCCAAATAAGGCAGGCAATTCTCTTATAATTTCTCAACAATTGTTTGGCGCAGTTTAGCCAAAAATGGCTCTTGCGCCATTAAACCCCAAACAACCAACCAACTCTTATAATTTTTCATTACAAAATTGAACCAACTGGTATCCTCTGTGCATTAGGCAAACTTCCATGCAAAAACTTTCTGTGAAATGCTATATGACAATTTCCTTTAGTATTTTGAGAAAACAGTTATATTTCAAAATGCTCTGTTTCTTTTGAGTAAGTCCCTCAATGTCAGATAAAATATCTTTTTACAATAAAATCCAACATTAATTCATGTAGCTATACAGACGCATAATTGACGCAAATACGTATAGTACCAAATATGTAATCGCGATGCCATAGGCTGTGCTATGACATGCCTTTCTTCTCTCGTCTTTCAAAATTTCAATTTCTTTCAGTCTAAATTGGTGCTGCACAGTTTACATCTATCGAGAGAGCGGGAATTGACTCTATATTACGTTATTTGTTATTTTTCTACATTTACCTGCACATGGCTGATAGTTTTCATTGAATATTTAGTAACAGAAAATCTGTTTTAGTTTATTGGAGAATTTATTTATGTGAAATGGCAAAAAATGGTTTATTAATAACGAATAAGATTCATGGCCATGTTGCCACTCGCAATAGATGAAATAAATTTTGTCATTATGATTTCAGCACTTCTTTATCCGCAGTGTGAAATGTACTCAATAAATCGTGAGTTTCAATATAGTAAAGCCAGAACCAAATTGGTTAAATGTTGATTTTATACTATTTCATTGAGTGGATGTTCATTTACAGGAGGTGAACTTTTTCACAACGAGAAAGTATTGCAATCTTTGGAAAATTCGATTTTAGGATTTTGATGAATATCCTTATTTTAGTTATCCCCGAGTACGAAAAATCGTTTTTGGAATTATGTTCATCAGTTGTTCTTTCTGTATGTAATCATGTAAACTCAAAAACGTAAGCTAAGATGTTGACATTTAGTATGCGATTTTTCTATCCAATAAGTGGATATGTATCAAATTTGGACCCAATCTGTGTGAGCGAAGCATGCCAGTTGGGTAGTACGTTTAGTGCACGTGAACACAGTAATTCAGAAACGTCATTAGCTGGTCAGATGCATTTTCCAATATTATTTTATTTCTATAATTGTAGATCTGTAAAGAATGTTGGCCTAAATGCTTAAAAGAGTTGGTTGTCTTTCCCTCTATACATTGGTGAGTATATATTTGGAAAACTCAAAACTCTTCAAGTCAGATGACTGAATTCTAGTATAGCATCTTTACTATCTTTACGCTAAAATAGTACATCTGATTCTAATTTTTAACTATATAACCAAAAACACAACTTGTAAGGAAAATGTAATTTGGTGTATGGTTACGAAAACACATTTGTGGATGTTTAACATGTTCTGGGCCTGATCGGTTAAATGAAAGAGAACAAAAATGTACATTCGATCCTTTTCATTTTACGATGAAGCTGAAGACATAACACGCTGTATTAATTGTATAAAACATCGAGAGGAGAATACTCCGTCGGTTTATGCTGGTTTAAGTTGTTTCAACCTGTCCCAGTCTTGCTCCGTTTCAGTGAAAAATTTAATAATGCTCATATACAGATGAATTAGATATTTAAGTCAAAAATAAGTTATTGATAGTTTAATCTATAATGTGATCACTGATGTAATCAAACGATGAAAATAGCAATACGAGGAACGAAAAGTCATTTGAATGTTGAATAAAATTTCGAAAAATAGAAATCATCTTACGTTAAAATAAACGTTTTTTGCTTATTATTTTCGGTTATCATTATACGGTAGTGCTTTCAAAAACTATCCTCATCCATGTTCCTCAAATTTAACGTGATATAGCTCTTTATGTTTCCTTAGAAAACTGATGCAGTTTTCAATATATCATTATATACTGCTTTTAAGAAATTAGAAAATCTGCACTAATTGTCAATAGGTTACGCTGAGTAATCTCGAGTGGTATCAGCAACGAACATATGAAGTACATATATCTTATACACAACACGAAATTAATTTTTGCCTTCAGAACAGACACATTTACTGTTAAGTGCAGCGCAGCAGTTTAATTTAAAGTGTAGGAAATATCGATTGAATAAAAACTGTAAAAGGAATTCAGTATTTATTACAAAAAGACTAAATTCAATTTGAGGTTTTCGGAATATAATTTTTTCTCCACGATATACAGATGATTCAACACCAGTAGGAAGAATTTACGGTATGGGCATGGACAGGGCAGGGGACACAAAGACGATTCGGAATCGTATATTATTGAAGATCGGATATGTCTTCTTCATGCGGTACATGGTGATATATGGCAACTTGATTACATATATGTAGCCTCAAATCATTTAGCTGTAAATTCGTGAAACTGATAAATGGAGATCACCTCACTGATGCCTTTTTGCGTGGGCAGTAGGAAGTGCTTCATCCTTCTATAGTAAGTCTTGACAAATATTTTTCAGCAGTTGAGGTGTTCTATGTGGTTATAGGATGAGGAGCAACAGCTCATCTCACTATTAAAATTCGGCAGAGTTAGATTGCAAGAATTGCATCTACATCATTTTTCGGCTTTATCAGTATGTTTAAATATTTAAATCTTCGCCACAAGGTTTCTTTCGTATCTTGTGGCATCTCTGGCAACTTTTGAAATTTAAACGGTAATTTTTAACAGTTTTATTAAAAATCTTAATTTTCCTTAACTATTTGCTTAGTAATCGACTCAAATATTAATTGCCTTAATTTTTTACGTCTTTTCATTTAATGTTTCAACTTTATTAAATTTTAAATCAAATTAATTTAACGGAACTATTTGCTCGCCATCTTGTTCCGCGTATGAATTTTTGTGTAAAAAGGTTTAAGCGTCTTCCTGACTGGAAGGATTACTTTGTATGATTTGAATTAGTGTTTCTTGACAAAACGAGACGAGGTGGTCGCACCTGCGGGCTCCTGGAGGGCCATTAGGCCTTCTGGGTGCTAGCCCCTGTTGTTTTTTCCTTTGTCTTCTGGAGAAGTAGAAAGATTGGTAGTGATCATCATCGTCATTTTTTAAAATATATCCTGCAAGTCGTATTGATTGCAAGTTCAGCCATGCAAATTCTGGCGGAATATCGTAAGTGAGTTTTTGTGCAGCGTGGGACGTCTGCCAATATATATGATCTGATGAAAATCAGGTCTGTAAGTCTGCAACGGATTTTCAGCTGTTTTGTACGAAATTGATTATCAACGAAAATGTCATAGTGAAATTGAAGGTGCGTAAAGCATTACAGCCAACAAACTGTCTAACTATCAGTGCGTTCCAAATCTACAGTTTTCTTGGGCAACATTTGGCCTATTCCTTCAATTCCGTGTGCATGGGATCGTGTGAGTTATTTTTGTTGTGCCTACAAGCTAGAAAACGAAATACATCTTCACCTGTGTTCAACTCTGGCTCTGAAATTCATGGAGCTAAAAAAAATCTCTATAAAAAATTTTAGTTTCTGATGATATCGCTGTTGTCTATTGTTTCTTTTTAAAAGCTGCGGCTATTTCTATTTGTGATTTTATGTGAATTGTTCATTCTGTCTTTTTGAATGCACCATATCAAAATATATCCTTTTGTTAAATATGGCAGTAACTTCTAAAATAAAAAATTGTTAAATAAAAAGTTTTAAATTTAATATTTTGATTCTGTTTGAATTTTCTCTAATTATTTCTACAGCGCAATGTATAAATATGTTTTCAGATATACTTTCATCTTCGGCCAGTTTAATATTTTTTAGGTGCTTGTGTCTGAAAGTTAGGTGCATTCTTAGATACAGCAAAAATTGTATATTGTTTGTGTTTCATATTTTCAGCATCAAGTATGCATATCATAATTGAATCATAAATCTAAATCTAACCTTTGGCACCTATCAATAATTAACGTCTAGTAATTAACATCCATGATTAACAGGCAGCACTTCAATGGTAGATTTAGACAGCCTGTTTATTGGCCTATTACATCGCTGGACTTAACATACCTTGTTTTCTTCTTCTGGGATAACATGAAATCGGAAGTATATGAGAACCCAGTCTAATCAGTTGAAGACGTTATCGCTCGCTTCTCTGCAGCTGCGGGAAGGTCCAAGATAAGTTAGGAATTTTGGAAAATATTATGAATTCCATGCAGCTCCGATATTGCGGCTATGGCTTGTGGTCGAGATTTTAGCATCTTCAGTAGCCTTTCTGCTATTTTTAGTGCAAATCTCATAATTAAAATGCTTTTTTCGTTGCTGTTTCCTTTCTTGCCATACTTTTTACTTATTGTCGCCATAGCTTATGATGAAGGCTTTTCTGACAATGCTATGCTATTCCGGATAGTCTGCAATCCTAACCCCCTTCTGCAAGCTTCTGAAACTAATAGTGAATTGCCCTGTATATGAATCTTTTTGAAAACAAGAAATAATTTTCAAATTAATCACAACATTTAAATGCCCTTTTTAAACTATGAGTTTTTAATTGCTGTTTTTTTTAATTACATCCTGCAATTGTTTTTTTTTCTCTTTTTTTAAAATACTTTTTTACATTAATATTTTTTATTAAATGCAACACCTGAAAAATGCAATATCTTTATCCGCGACTGTTTGAAATTTAATTCATAGTTTTATATATTTTTTTTAAATTTACGAAACGTGCAATGCATCTTCTGTCGCATAATTAATTAATATTCATTCTCGTATTGATATTACTAATGAGACTACTAATCGAATAGTATTCGTGTTCTATCGGATAAAACTTGCTGTAAAGTTTATAGAAATTAGGAGGTATGTTCTATTTTAACTTATACTGTTTCCTACAGAACAAAGCTGTTGCTATACTGCATTATGCATTTCCTGGAGGATTTGTTTGAGGGAAATTGCTTAACATTTAACCATTCCCAAATAATAATACATCTCAAAAAATTGGGGTACCAAACACAATGCATTTATGAACTTTAGAACATCAGCAACTGATGCAAAACTCTAAAATTTTACATTTAAGTTTTATTAATAATGTAAATATTCTGTTATAATACATTTGCCGAAATATAAAATGTTTGTTTTGATCACTTTGTAGCATATTTTACGAGTCATATAATTGAAAAACAAAGCCATTTTCTGCACGCGTTCCTATAAATACCAGAATTTGTTCCTACATTAACTGTATCAATAAGGAACGTCCCAAACGTCTCTTCAAGCAAGAGACGATGGCCGTCCGAAACGACCGAATATCACTGCGAAAATTCCACCTCCTTTCATTAAAGTGTGATTGATTTTTCCCCCCTGCGGAGCGCGCTTTCTTCGTTAGAGTGGCTCGCTTAGATGGGATAGGGAAAAAGGGGATTTTTTTTAGAATTCGGACAGTGCCAGCTGTCATTGTGGTTTTTGAGGGGTGTGTGAATTTCCATTATCTTTGAAAGAGGAACTCTGAAGAGGCGTTCTCGTCTTTTGAAGTTCCCCTATTCATTCCAATGGTCTTAGGAATCAGAGAGTTAAGTAAGATAAAATTTAATTTCTTTCATTGGTCTTGTGGTAGTAACTCTCTTAAGATTCTACATCATATCTTAACAGTAGGTTGGCTTCGGTAAGCAAGAAGTGGAAAAGACACATTGCGTTGGAAAGTAAGCGACTTACCGTATAGTCGAATCGTGCCTTCTGTATTTCCCAAAGAGTTTCTTGCGAGGCAATGATAGATGCCGTAATCCGTATGAACTATTTGGCGGATCGTAAGAACCATGTTGATCTTGTACGTGGAGACCGTGAAGATGACTTCGAACTTTCCCCCGTCCGAGATCATATCATTGTTGTGCCGTGACCAGTAATTCATAGACTCCGGATAAGCTTCGGTGTTGCACTCGAGAGTGACGTTACCACCCAGTGGTGCACCGACCAACTGATTCGGGATCCAGATCATTGGTGGAACTGTAATGAAAACAAGTGATACATTTCCTGTGTATTTTGTCATTATAAAAAAATTGATTCCTGTGTCTTTTTCGACCAGAAACAAAACATCTAATAAAATTAACAGAAAATTGAGCCGATGCTATATGGAAATCCGATCGATAGCCTGGGGCGACTTCGTTAATTTTTTATTGACTTTGAAACTTTTGATTAAGTGCCAGTACAAATCAGTTGAGTGAGCTTGGCAGAATTACGGGATATATTCTGCCTGCTTGCTTTGCTTAAAATGGCTTCCCTTCAAATTTCTTTGTCCAATACAGATTTTATTAACATTGATTCTGTCAGTAATGAGAATTTTTTAGAGAATAAAAAGAAGCAAAATTTCTAACTTTACACGCCAAAGAGAAATCCAATGTTAGAAACTGATAAGGATCAGGTGTTCGTAAAATTTTATGCTCGAATGTGCAGATGAAGGCGGGAACAATTATTGTCTATTCCTTCGCTTCTTGAGTTAGGAAAATTTACTGTATTATTGCTTCAAACAAAATAAGCCTGGCCTAAATTATTTTTTATCTAAACACCATGTTTTGTGAAACTATAAAGAATAAAACTGTAGTAAAAACAAATCAAGTCGAAAGCCGAAGGTAATTTCGTTTTGCACTTAGATATAAGGAATGGTAATTTCACTTCCTTCCTCCGACATTTCCGCCACTAATTTGTTAAGGGCTGTAGCTATGAGTATGAAAAAGTGTGTAAGAAAATGCAACTTATGAGAGCTTTCCTACGAGGTATCCCATATTAAGTTAATTCATGCTAGGAGTTGGCAATCACTTTCTGATTTCTAAGGCTTTGCAACTATCTAAGAACTTTTAAAACACTAGTAGCTAGATATGATGAGGAGATAATTCGCATTTTTTAAATGATCTATATGTCTTCAACAGTCAGGAATTAATAGAGAAAATAATATATGAATCTTTCACCATTTCCACAGGGTTTAATCTGAATGGCCCATGTACGAATTTCATCGAAGTCTTTTACCTTCTTTTGACTTCTCACAGGCTCAAATTTATTAAAAATCTTTCAAGTTATCAGATTATCCTTATGCAAATAGTTCGAGTAAAAAAAAATATATTTAATGCACTGGTCTTACAGTTTATTTAGCAAGTGGTTCTTTTTCTTATCTGTAAATTGACTTATTAAAGCTGAATTATTATAGAACTGAGATGTAAACAATTAATGCCAAATAATAGGTTCTTCTTTGTATCTTCACTTAAATTTCGAATTCGGATGTAGTTAGATAATGAAAGTTGAGGGAAACATCTTAATACGTACCAACCTTCTGATCCACCATTTTCAATTAATTTTTTTCGTATAATATTTTAGCACAAATTTGCTGTTTAATTTGATTTCATTTTGGAACGAGGTGATTCTCAAATAAAAAATACAGTGATTCCCATAGATTAGTCAAGATAAACAATCATAATTTTAATTACTAGAAATAAGTGGATTAAAAAATTAATAAAAAATTATTCCTGAAATACTGATAAGAATGACACAACACATAAAAGAGCATTTGCCGTCATTTTCAGCCATCCTCCCTTTGTTAGAATCAGATACCATTTCACTCCATAAAAAGTTAGCTATATACCTTATTACTAATTTATAAATGAATACCAGTTGTCCTCTTTAAAGAATCATTCAAGATCAAAAACATATAACGCAATGCAAATGTTCGCTTTTAGGGTTCTTTAAAAAATTTTAAATGAATTTGATTTATACGCATGGTAGTACAATTCTCTTTTTCAATCGCTGCCCATAATGCTAATGTGTTATAATTACTTAGGAAGCACAAGCATAAGCATGATAATTAAAATTTATAGAGGCAAGTTTGGTCAGGTTAGGATATAAAAGAAATACTCTAGACAGACGTTGCTACTAATTACTATATCTAAAATATTAGGTAATAATTATTTATCTTTATTTAGTCGCTAAAAATTTTAATTCTAGACTTTCAAATTATGCAAAATTGCGAAATCTAACTATATATAGCAGAAACGAAATCCTTTCTAAATATGGAAATCGACACATTTAACTGCTTAAACTGAATAATTTGCTTAGATTTCTCTGCAAAGGTGTTTCCACCTGTGTCATACGTAATTTCGAACGAAGTCTAAAGCTATTCTGAATATTTGTGATTAAGTTAATGATAACAGCTTCTTTAACCTTTAAATCAAAGGCAATCGGTATGAAATACAATTTTAAGTGAACAATTACGAGTAAAATAATGAATGAATCTTTTACCATTTGGATTTAAAGTAATTTTAGCTGAATATGAATATATACTGAACTTGTACGTATCGAAGTAAACTTCTTAAAATATAATTTAATTCAGAGTTCCTATAAATAATAATAGTAGTTAGTTTGAAAATCAATAGTTTCTTTATCATCCCGAAATATAAAAAAATAATTATCAAATAAAAATTAATTACTAAAAATTGCTTTTTTTATGAAACATTATTTGATTCAACATTTTTGGAGGTGCATAATTTGTAGTAAAGTTATGAACGTAGCAAAAACAGAAATACGTCAGACATAGGAACAAATTTAAAGACAAAATTAGGTATTAGATGATACAGATTTAACTCAAATTATTAACAAAATATCAAAATATATATAATAACAATATAAAAATATATATAATAACAATATAA
>BGPR01000170.1:924399-977870 GCA_013235015.1 Araneus ventricosus | reverse complement strand
TATATAATAACAATATAAAAATATATATAATAACAATATAAAAATAATACCAATATAAGAATTAATAAATTTACAGTTTAAGAAATTCAGCTAAAATATTTGAATTATTGTCACTAGAGAGACTGGCAGTCTTCTTCAACTGAGAATAAGGAATTATCAGTTAGCTATGTTGAACTGAGGAAATACATTTCTTTATCAGTCTTTTAAGCTTTGCATTAAATGGATATAGAACATGAACAAAAATCTGAAAACTTCCATTTTATTATTAGCTTAAAATATTTCATCTCACTAAAGTGTGTATATGACTTGACGTGGCAGAAACCCCAAGAATTGCCAAATCCGTCTATCATTCACTTCAGTGTTAACCCTCTAAGTGGTCAACTATTTTGATCTAATAGCTTTAATATATTAAAAATTAGCTTTCAAACGGAATTATTGGATCTTTATTGCGTTTAATCGAGTCTCTGAAATCTTGAGAATATTTTATCCATATTAGTTAAAAAGATCTGTATCAATATAATTTCGTTAAAAATCCCCTGTAGTTTAACGTACTTTGCGATTTTCAGTAAAAATAGACATTTCAGGATATTATAATGTGAAAATAGCATAAAAACCTTAAAAAATACAAAAAATATTTCAGATACCTAAAATAATGTTTTAACACTCGTTAATAAGTTTTATTAATATTTGAATACATTGAATTTTCAGTTTTCGAAGCTGTAAAGTAATAACATAGATAAGTCACATGCTTTGACTTCAAGAAAACAGCAAGAACAAGCTGTGGCTCAAATCCAAACCTTAGAACACTTTTAAACGAATCCATTCTCTTTGATTTACAGACTGCATGATCAAACCTTTCTACTTCTTTTTTTACTTTTATGGATCAAAAAAGAATTTTTACTTCTAAGAGACGGTGGCGAGCATTACAAATTCGACAACTAGACTTTAAAAACTCTTTGAATTCCCAACGAATACGATATTTAGAAGTGACGAGAATGTAACGGATCGTAATGCGTTTTGAAAAAAAAGTGTTCTCTGAATCTCATAAATCCGACATTACTGAAGATATACTGAAGTCTGAAATTGACAAGAGTCAAATTCTATTTCGAACATTTATCGGGTTACAGGTTTCAAAATGAATCTGTTCGAGAGCTTTTTGAAGTTTATATTGAATTTTTATGACGACTGAAAAGAGGAGGAAATTCAGAAAGGCATCAGAGAAAACTTCTGTGTTGGAATAACAATGAATGGAATGTAGTAATGGCTTTTTGTAAGTGTTAAGTATCGATGGAAAAGAGAGTGAAGAATATAAAAAAGTTATTCTTTCGCAGTAACTAGGAACTATAAATTGATTGCTTAGGTAATGTAGAGTTCAAATATTTTGATCGAAAATTAATACTGCTGACGACTTGTTTTCAATATTTGTTACTTTTTATCAATGAAAATGCATTTTTATACATTTTTTAAATGTCGCTCCAGGAAACATTTTATCTAGAGAACTTAGATCTAGTAAGATTAATTTTTTTGAATTACAGTAGGTTTTTATTCTGCTAATTATGGTAATTTTATTTTTATTTAAAATAGCAATAAAAAGAAATATAATTACAAATCAAATTTTATAAAATTAAGCGCTTTCTGAATATCTATTATCTAAAATATCAGGAAGAATATAGCCAAAATTTCTGATGAATTACTGATTAATAATTTTGAATTTTGTCGAAATATTACTCAAATTTTCTAATTTTGACCGAAAATTCTGTTAAAGGAATATTATTTGCCTGATAAGAGTTATTACTTTTTAAAAATTTATTTTCGACTCCAAATAATCATATTGTTATTTGACTTCCTTTCATTAATCAGCGAATCAATAACAATAAAAGTTAGAATCAATTAGGAAGATTTATCATCTAGTATTCCAACTTTATATACACTAGCGAGGGAAACTTAATTACAGATAAAATTCTTAATCAGGTAGTAATCAAATCGGAGATTGGAGTTGGTAGCGATGAGGTAAAGATTTGATTCATATGCAAAATAGGGTAAACAAGATATCACATCCATTATTCACGTAACCCTCGCACAGTTTCAGCTTGCAAAACATTACCAGAAGCAAAGAAACGACCAAGAGTGGTAACAAATACTTTCTCTGAAAATTCCCAATGACTTGTTCATGCAGAATGGCTTGTAAATCTTAACGACTTCCGATGTGGGAAAACGGATGGCAAGCATCAAGAAGAGCGTTGTGTTGTGAATGTACCCAAGAGTTTGGCATTTACCATTTTGTTGCATGCGATAAGACTGTATTCCAAAACATAGATACAGCTGTCGAAAAGTTTGGCGATGACTGGCCTAGAAAGACAATACCAATAGGTGATCAATATATCGCCATACTGTCTAAAAATGACGGACACCAAGTTAGCGGATAACGTTTTTTTCGGTCATTGTTGCGATTTTATACTCTCCGCCTTCCGGGTTAGTGCCTTACACCTTCTGGATAGGCTTTGCCGGCGTGGGCAAATAAAGAAATAAAAAACATTAATCAGTAGTTCCGAAGGCAAAAGGAGATAATCTAGGCCAGGCACCTTAAATTTGGTCTCTCTACCGTCGCCATCGTTCTGAGAATTGCATTGAACGGCTGACTTTCCATCGGTGGAAACATTTAGACAAGTGTAAAGAGCAAAACGGCTGTGTACCTGAGTAGTGGTTAAGAAACCTTTTATTGCACTAATATCTTTAATCCTTTGAGGAGAACTGTTACACGAGTGTGCCAGCTATTCGTAGCGTCAAGCGTGCGTCCGTCCTCAAGCAGTTAATATTTCCTTTCAGCAAACTAATATATGTCTGTTTTTTGAAAATTGTTTTCATTAATTTTAGTTTCAAGACCACTATTGTGTGTCCTACATACTGGATTGGAATATTTTGCATTAAATTTTTTGTTGTTTGCATTAATGTTTGTGTTACATTTATTGTAATTAAGTATCAAACGTAATTTCTACTGCATCTAAGAGGAAGTGCCTGAAAAATGTAAGATTGAAGTTATAGAAGTTAATCTGAAAGCTTCATTGTTTTAGTTACGGTCTCTTCCTACCCATAAGAGATTACTTCGACGTAAACTAAATGCTTATTCAAACAATGCAAGTATTAGCTCTTAAGTCGCGTTGTGGCCTCACAAGTTTTTTAACGCGTTACCCAGGAGAAAAAAAATCACTTCGTCCTTCCTATTAACAGTACCTGTTGAGTGGAACGTTTACATTGGCTGGACAAATTTCTCAAAATATTGTAGTTGTTTCTTCTATTTTATAGGTCTAAGTTGCTATGGAGACAGAATGGCACCATAACAATTGTCGCGTTAGGCATTTTCAGTCTGCCCACTAGCCTGCCAAACAGTTAAAATGGCGAATATATTTCGAACGAGAATATTTTGACAAGCATTTCGAAGAAATTGATCAACGCTGGATTTCTGAGGATTTAGACCAGGACAGTGCAGCTAGTGCGTGTGATGAAAATAATGCAGATTCGTGATGCCATTTGCAAATCTGTTTTTGATCTCTTATTAACTCTATATTGATCTTTGTAAAAATGTATTTAATACTGTTTGAATTTGAAAAACGTCGCATTAAAAAAATTGTATGCATATATTTGTATTATCCAAACAAATAAATTATACTTAGGGAATTAAATCTAAATTTAAAACAATAAATATAAGTCATGCATTTCTTTCATTTGCTCTAAGTGTGACTCCGGATAAATTATCCTTTGAAAAAATATTTTATATGAGTTATTTTAAATGATTCATTCAACTAATAAATATAGAATGTATAAATTCTATTGTTTTTTCATAAAAAATATATTTATTTGATTTTGTAGAGATTACAATGCTAGAGCTTGGGATGAAATAGCCTCAAGACAGTTACTTATAGGAATTTCCCGACGCCAGCGAAGAATTAAAATACTTATTTTGCCTTAATAATTTTATTTTTAAACGTTTAAATGCTTCTTGCTTGTCTCTTCCTAAAATTGTCTATCGTGCTTTTTTACTGTTTTATAACTCTTTAACTCCATTATTAGATGATACTCATTTAATAGCTTTGAAAAGCAATTTTTTAAAAATTTCATTTACATGAATAACATTTTCATACATGAGACACATACTTTTGTTCAAAGAATAGCCCACCGTTTTCCATTAAGTTTCGACTAGTTTAAATTTTAGTGTGTGAACTGCTGGAAACAAGGAATTCTGAATGAGAAACCATTTATTGGATAACATGAAACTTGAGGAAATTTCATTGTACTATGTAATATTATAAAGCAGGATATTTTAGAAAAAAATACAACAATGAAAGCACTCGAAAAATTAATTTGAAAAAATTATCTCAGATCTACTAAAATGCGAATAAGCTCAATAAATAACAGTGTTGAATTCAAATTTTAGATTTGCTGCTATTATTCTAGTAATTTTGGTGTTATTATTGCTGTGTATGAAAACTAAATTATTCCTATTTTTTGGCTTTGAATAACTTCGTCCATTCTTCACCTTCACAACTGTTTTGTCGAAGCCTTTATCTGACAAATATATAATAATTTAAAAATTAATTTATTTCATGTATCTCATTAGTGTTTTCTATTCTTAGGATGAAATATTTGAAGGTAAATATTTTGGAGATTAATAGAACTACTTGCTCATAATTGCTCTGAAATTCTCATAAAAGAAAATCAAATAAAAGGTTTTCAATCATAGTTTATTTTCAAGTAAAAATGTTTTAGATATTATTGTTTGTAATTATTCAGATATTGTTTATAATTATTCAGATATTGGTTATAATTATTCAGATATTATTGTTTGTAATTATTCAGATATTATTGTTTGTAATTATTCAGATATTGTTTATAATTATTCAGATATTGTTTATAATTATTCAGATATTGTTTATAATTATTCAGATACTATTGTTTGTAACAATTATATACACAGTTTCATTTAAATGCCGTATTTCATTTTTTAATAAAAGCGCATTTGAAATTGATTTTCTGAAACAAAACTTAATATGGCATTTGAAAAATATCAATTTTTTTTTACTTTTTAAAACGTAAACTGGCCTTTTCAATATTGCTACAATTAAACTTTTTTTTAGTATTCGTGTTTGTATCGCTTCTGTTTTATTTTTGTGAAAACTTTCTCGTTAGAGTTTCCATCTAAAATCATAATTCAAATGAGGTATATAAACACTTTCCTCTTTTTTACAGTGTTGATAATAGTGTGAATTTTTTAGTTATATTTCAAATGAAGTGACTTTGGATTCATAAGCAGATATTAATGAAATAAATTTAATTATTTTCTTAACTTTAGTTATTTGCCTTGGGATAGAGCAATGTTTAGAACAATTATTCTGCTTACATCATGTGAAGAGATAATTGTTGTACTTTTTTACTAAACTATACATCCCTGTTTTTTTTACTCGTCTTCTCATTTTTATGTTTTTATTATTTAATAAATTTTAAATCTGAAGATTTTATTCAGTAATTCACTTGGAAAAGGTTATATTTTAGTGCTTCAGTAAATGTTGCTTTAAATCACAATGGAAATTGATTTAAATAACTAGGATTAATTTTCAAATCTTAATCATTTACAGACCGAATTCATATCCAGGTTAATTTTTAATAATTTTTTGAGCATTTCACCTTATAATGCTTTAGTTTAAAGATATCAATAATTAAAATATGAATAAAAAATTTTATATGCTTTTTATAATGTTCCCAATTGTGAACATTTGCCACTTCTGATTCAGCTAATTAGACATTGGAATGGGAAACTGTGATAATCATTCTGAATAATAAGCAAAATATTGGAAATATATTTTTATAACCAATCACAGATATGAATTCAATTGAAATTTTATGAATTTAAATGAACAAAAAATATATTTTCACAAAAATGTGCAGAAAATAAGATTTTATAACGGCATCGTATGGCACTCTGGGAAGTAGTTCAAATACCATACCGTTTCTTTTACTCTTATTGCACTGTAGTTTGTATTTTCTCCAAATTATGCATATTTACACAAGTTGCTACAATAAGGCAATGGCTATCACTTTTGAGCTGCCATATACAATTGGTAATTTTTGTTCGTGTTTGAAGTCCATCGTTCTTTGTCACATTTCGTGAAAGGATAATTGTGATTTCTAGACGAAATATCAGTTAAGTTGACTAGTCTGCTTTTCATGGGTTAGGTTTTTCCTAGATCATTTTTATTTAATTTATTACGTATGAATGAAAATATATATTAATTTTATTGTAATTGATTTCATCTATTAACGCCTTTTGCTTAATAAAACTGATGTTGCATTACTTGAATAATTGAGAGGGGAAGGTGGAATCGAAGCTTAGTTTTTTAAAATAAATAAATTATTAGCAACTGCAAATAATGCGTATTTACATATGTACACCATATCATAACGCAATCCATGTGTAAGTACAACAATGCCATAAGAGGAACGTAAATTATTCTCAGAAGTACTGACACGCACATAGCATCCATGCTGTGAATAATGCACATACTAAAAATTTCCCGTTATATCAAGGATGCATATTTTCATTGCTAGGAGATTTACTATTAAACCTTCGTCAACTGAACAAGACTTTCGTAAGCCATTCCTTTAAAAAAAACAATCGAAAATGCCGATGATTAGCATTTTGTTTATCGAAGCAAGAGGCAAAATGCTATTCATCCACCGCGCCTAATACAGCGTACGAAAAAGGTGGCCTGAAGTTTGTACAAATGGTTACTTTGAAAATGGGACACATCTATAACTCAAGAAGTTATTATCGCATCTTCACAAAACCGGCGCCGATGTAAATGACTCCATGAGACAAATTTAATAAGATTTCATCAGTTCCCTTTGCACTCTTATGTTGAGTCAGACTCGACATTTTGCATGATGCTTCACACATTCTTGTAAGGTAGTTCTTAATATAAAAAAATAACAAAAAAACACAGAATATTTTTTAGGAATTGAAACAATTTAATAACTATGTTTTTCAGCTTCCTAAATCGTTAAATCAATACTTAGACTCACACGTGTATAATTATGCATCTTATTATCTTTTGGAGTGCAAAGGGTAAAGATAGTTCATTAAATGCTACCTTGAAATTTTTCTATAATTTGAAAGTCCTTTTGGAAATGCAGGACTTTTCAATGTGCGTTTCAAATTTCATTCCGAAATCCGCAATACAAGTGATAAAATAAATTTTGTTTCCTAAAAACTTTGATTGAATAGAGCCAAACTACAAGGGACAGTGCAATAATTAAATCTCAGCTTGTTGAAAAAAGCTTATTTCGGTTTTTCTCACTGAAAATTCGGAAAGTTAATCAAACGTGATTTAGAGCATTCCTTTTCAAATCCAAAATATCATATGATTTTTATTGAAAATTTGGGTGTTTCATTACGTTGGAAAATATTTTATAATCCAACCTCTTCAGTTGATCCCTTTCTAAAAATATTTTATAATCCAACCTTTTCAGTTGATCAATTTCTAAAAATATTTTATAACCCAACCTCTTCAGTTGATTCCTTTCTAAAAATATTTTATACTCCAACCTTTCCAGTTGATCCCTTTCTAAAAATATTTTATGAACCCCCAGAAAATTGTTTCGGTGAATGGAATGCATTAATTATGCTGTTTTCACACGAAGTTTTACCTTATTGACGAGAAATGAATAACGTAATGACAAATTAAGCTAATGAAATTATAACGTTTCATAAAGAAAACCTGTTTTTTATTTTCTGGCGGAAATGATTGTTAACCGTATACGATATTCATTAAACTGAGAGGTTTATTTATTTTTTGTTAATCTTAATATAAATAAAAGTCATTGTGGGTTTGTATGTTTGTATGTATGTTTGTATCTATGTTCCACATCTCCTCCTAAACCACGGCACTGATTTCGACCAAACTTTGCACACTTATTAATTAAGACAAGGGTAAGATTACTGTCAACTTTTTAAAGCGCTAAAGTTAAATAAACAGTCAGTTAATTAAAAAGTAACCGAAACCGTTTTTCCGCTGTAAGTTCGGAGCAAATTATCCCCCGAAAATTATTTTTATACCATTTTAAAGTTCAAAAGTTTACCTTTTTAATGATATCAGTTTTATATCAGTGACATTTTTCCTTCAATTTGTATTAATTTTTCAAAATTTAAAAAAAAGTTGACACGCAGACGATTTTAAAATAAATCAAATTTAATGATACTAGAATTGATACTGATGCGTTGCTAGGCAACGGTGTAATTACTTGGCCATTATTTTTTCTGTTTATTTTTTTTCAAATATCGTTTGTCAATGTTTTCAATGGTTCTTAAAGAATTCTAAAGCTTATTTAATTAGATTAAAAAATCTCTTCTTAATATAAATAAAAGTCATTGTGGGTTTGTATGTTTGTATGTATGTTCCACATCTCCTCCTAAACCACAGCACTGATTTCGACCACACTTTGCACACTTATTAATTAAGACAAGGGTAAGATTACTGTCAACTTTTTAAAGCGCTAAAGTTAAATAAACGTTCAGTTAATTAAAAAGTAACCGAAACCGTTTTTCCGCTGGAAGTTCGGAGCAAATTATCCCCCGAAAATTATTTTTATACCATTTTAAAGTTCAAAAGTTTACCTTTTTAATGATATCAGTTTTATATCTGTGACATTTTTCCTTCAATTTGTATTAATTTTTCAAAATTTAAAAAAAAGTTGACACGCAGACGATTTTAAAATATTTCAAATTTAATGATACTAGAATTGATACTGATGCGTTGCTAGGCAACCGTGTAATTACTTGGCCATTATTTTTTCTGTTTATTTTTTTTCAAATATCGTTTGACAATGTTTTGAATGGTTCTTAAAGAATTCTAAAGCTTATTTAATTAGATTAAAAAATCACTGCAGTTCATATCACCTGTCATTTTTACCTGCGTTTCCGAAGAAATAATAAATCCTTAATAATATATTAAATGAGAAAGTGTGTCTGTCTGTTACGCTTTGACGGCCAAATTACACGTGGAATAACTTATTTTGAATGTCAAACATCACGTGATCATAAAGAAAGCCGCGATTATGTGATCTTTCAGAGAAAATAAACAAATAATTTATTTATGGAATAATAAATGTAATTACTCAACTCGACGCTTGATTTTCATTTTTCGAGTTTGCAGTCTATTTAATTTTAGTGATTTATACTTCTCCATATCAGATTTTATTCAAGAAGCTCTCGATAAATTGAAGCCGGGACAGAAATCTATTGATAGATATAATATAGCTGCAAGAGTTTTTAGATTAAAATATAGAAACTAAAGTTTATTATAACTAAAGGAAAATATGCGACGATAGAGTATTTTGTTTTATGTATTCTGTTGAATGGTAGAAGCGCATGACATATAGCATGGTGGATGTTATATTACACAGATTGTAAGCACCTAATGATACCATTGAGTACAATGATGTAATTTACAGTAACGGAGAATATATGAAGAATAGAGAATGATTGTTGAATTAGTAATTTTGGCACTGATTAATGAAAGTTTAAGTCATATACATAAAAAAAATATATGTTACAAGTAACGTCATATCATGTAGAGTTCTTGATTTCCTTAGAATTGTCAGGGGTACCTTCCGACAAGCTGATTTTAAAAGTCGGTGTGCCAGTACTATTGATACATAACCTCGATATACCGAGACTGCGCACGGTTACAAATTGCACACCTAGGTCCAAACGTCGTGAGAATGTTTTAGAACGAGAGAGTGTTTTAATTTCACGCATTCCGATAATACCGAAGGATTTGCCATCCAATTTCAAAAGGTAGGCTCAGGGCCAGACAATCAAAGGGGCAGGCGTACATTTGGAAAACCATATTTTTTCCATAGGCAACATATGTGGCGTGTTCACGTGTGTCCAGACCACTAAACCTCTGCATTCGTACAAAAAACGAAAAACAAAAAAAACGTAGTATACAAAAGTGTGTTAGCATAGATAAATAAATTACCTAACTATAACAGCAAACACTCCTGTTAGTCGTCCAATAACTGTATTATCAACCGTCAAAACTTTTAATTTTCCCTTTCAACATGTAACGAAACATTTACATTCGTGAATTTAAAAAATGTAATACTTCAAATTCTTTGCGCACGAAGTCGCGGGTTACAGCTAGTAAGAAATATATTACACGTTTTGTATTTAAACAGAACCCGGCAATATTTCAATAGGTTCAATATGATAAGTAGGAGTTAAATATTTAGATATTAATAATAAAAAGATAAAAATAAAATTGAAAATTATAGAAATAAAAATTATTAATAATAAAAAGATAATAATAATAATAATTTAAATTATAGAAATAAAAATGAATTCAGAGATGTAAATTTATCTGAATTTACCTGGTTAAAGGTACTGCATACTGCTGATATTTCTGGTGGCAAAACAATAATTGGAATAAATATTTCTTTACTTTCTCGTATACGAATTTTCACTACAATATTCAAAAAATTTGACCTAAACATTTAGTAAATCGTTGTCACCTCACAAGATTGAGAGAAGAAGAGACATTTTTTGTGGTAACTACATTTGATTTAACCTTTTCGTATTTTTCTTATAACTTTCTAGAATAATACAGATATTTTGCGGACACCCTGTATTATGGTTTTTATATATATATAATAGCCGAAAGTTTATATGTCTGATTTAAAACTGGAAACTCCAATTTACAAAACACTATATCCCTCGGAAATTTCGATACTCATAATAAAGGAATAGTTAAAGGGTTTGTCGATCTGAATAAAGCTGTCCCCTCGAGTCATTTCCGCAAACACCAATTTCGAGAAGATTCTGCTGGGGTAGAATCTATCTTTAAGCCTTTAATGATACAAAGTAATAGTCTTAAAAGTGATGTTTCATGGCAATGTTAGTAACATACTCAGCTTTTCAACTTGAATGGGACGAATACTTACAGTTCACTTGAAGTGTTATCCTTCGACTGACAGCAGGAGGCACTCCGTTGGAGGCAATGCACAAGTATGCTCCCATATGAAGGCGGCTCACTTTCTTAATTTCCAGCACTTCCCCTTCGTGAATGCTGGCATCTGAAATGAGCAGAAAATGTCAATTATGTAGGAAAATATTCAATGGAATTCAAAATCATTCAAAGAAAGCAAAAAATGATGAAAAATACTCTGAGAGAATCGAATTAAACAAACAAGGAGTTCATTCTAGTCCACTTTGGCAAGGGCGAAGGACTTAATTCAAAATGGATTCAAAATATTCCGGAATGTTTCTGTAAGAAGCTTGCATTACGCCAAATATAGCTTCTCTTAGCCCGAAATTTCCCAAGAAAAGACAAAGGAGATCAGTACCATCTAATATCCATTATTTTAAAAGAAAAAGTGAAACCAAACACAAACGTAAAAACTCTAATAAGATTGAAATAAAAATATTAGCCATCGGCTGAATAACATCCGTCATAAAAATAAACTTACCCCACGCTTAGAACAGAGATAAAATGTTTTCACTTTTATTACAAACCAACGCGAAATTCTCGCCTAAATAAGTAATTACCCTTTTTTCTTTGTAAAGAAAGGCTAGAACAATGGCGCCATCTTTATTCCAAAAAGAATAAGAAAAGCAAAACAGAAAGAGGAAAAACATGAAGGGTAGGGAATGAAATCATTTAGACAAATTAATAAAAAACTCCTTAGTTTCCTTCTACGACTCAATGAAAATTAATTTTTTTCAGATTTTATATTCCAGACTGCTTTAAAGGATAAGATATTTAATACCGTCAATATTAAAAGGAAAATAGTTAGCATTCAGAATCTTTAAAAAAACATTTGAAGCCATTAAAAATCATTTCTATTATTGCATATCTTTTTAATTCTGCTAGATTGACTAAAAATTAAGTTTCTAAAAACCCTAGAATATATATTGGAATGATACTCACAAAGATTTTTACACTTGAAATTAAATTCAGCTCTTTAATTAAAAAGGCTAATCGATTTTTTTTGTTTAGAAATTTCTGTTTTAATATGTAAAAAGGTACCTTAATTTTGATGAGAGTTCGTTTTATTAACTTTTTATTTCTTTTGGATAACAATTAATAATGGAATCTAAGTTGTTAGAATTTACAAAAAGCAGATCATCTATGAATCTGTAACTATACATTAGATTATTTCTAATAATTTTATCCTCAAAAAGTGCAAGAAGACATTGGCAAGTGAACTGTAGAATGTAACACCCAACGGAATGCCTGAAATCTGTTTATAATAATGAATACCATTAAAAGGGGAGTATTCTTTAATGCTGAAATTACAAATTTCGAACCAGTCTGTTTTCTTAATAATAGAGTAGGAAAATATTCAATATTTTTGTCTTAGATTATAAGTATTTAAATGCTTATCATTCTTTTTACACCAGAGCTAGCCAAATGTGTGTGTATCAGACCATCGACCTACCCTCACGAGTCTTTTATATCATCCATAATTTATTTTGATTGTGAGAGTTTTATTTAAAAAGGATATAAAACTCCACTTTCGAAATTTAAAAGATTATTTATCACTTAAATATCTCTTGATCACAAATGAGAACTTGATACTGGTTGAACACAAATTATTGTCGGTATATCATAACGAAGAGAACAATAATAATCATGATTACATATTCATATAGCGCAATTAAAAAAGATTAATTAAAAGAACATAGCTAAGTAATTTTCATATGACAGCTTTTCGCTGCAGCTATTGCACTTGGCTGATTCAGTCTTGATGTGTCTAGGTTTAGGTTAGTAAAACGCATGCAATCTGTATACAAGAGCAATTATGTTCTTATACATCTTGGACGAAATAAAGACATTAAATCTTTTCAGAGGTGGTAAATATGAAGAAACTTTTAGAACAAAACTTATGGCTCGTAACATATCGAGACTTAACCCAATTCACAGCCAAGTGTTCGGCCATTTAGAACGTTTCTCTGCAAATCTTGGCGATATTCATAAAGCACAAGGTGAACGGTTTGACCAGGACATAATGGCAATGGTGGATGAATGCCAGAGCAGATGGGATATTCATATTGCAAATTACTACTGGAATCTGCAAAGATGCTGTGTAAACAAACTTCACTCAAGAATGTGAAACACAAGAAGCTTTCCAAGTGGAGCAAAATAAGGTTTCCATTCGTTTTTATTTGATTCTTCTCATTTATAAAATTTAATTTAGCTATTTTAGATTTACAAGAGTATTTCTGTAACTTTTACAATTAATTAAAATATTTTATCAAATTTATTTAGAAAAAGGCTGTTTAATTTAACGAATATATCTTTAGCCAATTTTAGTGAACGAATATATCCTAAGCCTATTTTAGTGAACTAATATAAATAACGCTACTGTCATTTCTTACGAATAAGAGAATGTTTATTCATTTATTTATTTGCCCACACGCCGGCACATCCTAACCAGAGGGTGGAAGGCACTGTCCCGGACGGCGGGGAGCACAAAATAACAACAAAACAGAAAGAAAAAAACATTACATAAAATCACAAAACATCACAACGAAACTGAATTACACTGCATGCAAAAGAGAAACAACAAAATGAAGAGAAACAAAACACATGTTTGTTTTCCGCACAAGTAATACATATAATGTCAGTATAAAAAACCTCGGCACCAAAGTATGTGCAATTTATTTTAAGTAAGCTCATTACACAGTAACTATCGCATGATTAGCTATTTGATTGGCGTATAATTATTCATGGAATTTGTGAGTGCAAAACATCATAAACCAGTTGATTGAATGATTTTGCGAAGACGAAGGAAATTTATTTTTTATATGTATTCTAATATAGGTTCAAAAGAATAATAAAGGGTAATGAATATATTGATCTTTCGAGAAGAAATGTTGGATAAAATAAACCCCTATACTTAACATGACTTTTTCAAATATATCGACATTGTTAATGCACTGAACAATTTATTCATCTGTGTTAGAAACATATGGATAGAAAAATAAATAATAAATAAATTTAATATCTCCTGCGTTTTCTCATTTATTTCTTCTTTTAATAAGAGCATGTGAATAAACGGAATTATGTTGAAACCAAAAATAATGTAGGAAGTTAATTGTTTTGCTAAAACAAGTCAACAAAAGTCTCTTTGCATAATTAAAAGTGTAAGTCCATAAAGAATAAGTATGATTAAATATATTTTTAAAGATTCTTATTTTTTCTATCTAGCGTTATATATTTAAAGTTATTTATTTATTTATTTTTCTCAAAAATATATAGCGATGTCTAAGATGTTTTTCTCATATAAGTTTTATTTGATAAATTAAAATTAATGCACATTTTTTCATTTCCGGTGGAGTAAAATAAAGAACAATGATATATAATGGATTTCAAGAAATTTAAAATTTATTTTTAATGAGCACCATTCGCTATTTTATAGAGTCAGGCGGGGAAATTGGGAACGTGATTACATTAGACAAGGGTCAGAACTCGCCGAACTGGAAAGCATGGCTTTGTTTAAGACACTTCATAGGAAGAAGAAAAACACCTTCGCACCTTTTTATAATGTTATCTTATAACGTTTGTTGATTTTAGCAGTAATTGTGTTGCAAACAATTGAAACCAAAACTTTCGTAATCTTCATTGATCATTATCTACACAGTTTATATGCAAGGTAAGCTGCTGAAGTATATATTTCTTGGGACATTAGTATCTATCCGTTACGAGGAAGCTTCAATTTTCATTTTTGGATTTTCTCCTGAGGAACATAGTTTTATTCATTAGTGTCCTCGTGTTGAAACATGTTAGTATTCTCGATACACCATAACAATTCTCATTGTGGGGTAGTAGGGAAAAGTTTAAATGAATATGAACCTAGATTTTTTTTTTACCTATTTCAAATAATTTATTTTATGATAAGAAATAACTTTAAATCCAGAAACGTGGCAGTGTTCGATGCCGCCAATGAGGTTTATTCTTCTATGTCAAATTAACAACTGAAATTGAAACAATATCAGCCTTGTGATATGCATACTATCACTTTTCACAATTGATTATAAAAAAGGATTTGAAGCCTTTTGACGTCAGGAATGCAACAAAAAAAGAAACTGATAAAGAGAAAGTAGAAAAAGTGACACTGATATATATCTGAAAATGACTCTTTTCAACAAGAAATGGGGGCAGAGGAGATAGAGAAAGTAACTTATCTCGAAACAACCATGACAATTTTTTTTTACAAATATGTAGGGGAGAACGGGGTTTGTTGTTACACGGAACAAGTTGTTATATTCGAATTTTAAATTAACCACCGGTAGGAACTCTTTTATCACGTCAGATGGTAGCCCTCAGTCGCATGTCTTCCTCACCGAACATTGGAATACCTGCAGTCAATAGCAGAGAATTTTTATGATAATGTTAATTTTGTACCTGTTAGTAATTTTCCTTTTAAATTTTAATTTTTCTTTGCGATGGAAACTTTAGAGCTATGTGTTTAACGTCTACACCACAGGAAATCTCAAATTTCAGGCAGATGATATTAAATTTGAAAGTTATGTGTAAGTGTAATATACCATTCACACGTATCAAGCTATAAAATATCGTCAATGGGTGTACTTGTTACAATTCCGTTGGCGTTATTTGTTACAGTGCAACAACTTGCCTGGTGTTTTAATAGTACAAAATACGTATTCTTCTTCAAATTGACATTAGAAGCTATAAAACACAGATGAAACGGGGAACAACGCCCCAGGAAACATTTCTGGATGCAGCGAAAGTAGTGATGACTGGCTGTTCATTGCGAAAGACCACTGGTCAATATCGAATGAATTTCATGACACTCCAGATATCTCTACTTATAATAAAGAAGGATATGTGTGTGTGTGTGTGTGTGTGTTTATTGTCGCTCTGCAGGGAAGACAGCTACGAAATTTGGCACAAACATACTTTGGAAGGTGGGAATGTGCAACTCGGAGCCCTATATTTGAAATTCTAATTAGAAATATTTACCACCAAAATATTACAGCATCAAAATTATTTTTACGCCATCTGAAAGTGTAAATAATTACCTTTACAATGATATCAATTAAGTTGCCGCACAATGTTTTCTCTCATTTTAATAAATTAAAAATTATTTTTTTGCATAATTTACAACAATACTTTTCATTGTTGCAATGCAATTCAAACCGTTTTCATCGTTTAAGCAAACATTTATTTTCGTATTTCCCTAACATTTTTGAAAGCCACGGCAATGTCTTAATGGTTAATTCTATGATTTAATCAGCATATTTTCATTCAGCTAACATGTGGCTGGAAGTAAAATGTGCCGCGCCATTTCAAGTTAAAATCAAATGCCTATTTTGCAAGAGAAGTAAGACAGTGAAGTTGATGCCGACAATGTGAAGTTGGATGTTACTTGACACAGACAGTCACTTGATTCCATTAGGGATGTTCATGCAGACAACGAACAAAGCGGGTGGAGGTTACTGAAAGAACATGGGTTAAATGTCTATCACAATTTGAAATTTAAAATTACTTTGTTCAGGGAAATATGAGTATCGAATTCTACATAAGAGTTACAATTGAAATTATATTCTTGGCGAACAGGCTGGTCTCCAAAGTCAGCTATAACAGCAATAAAATGAAAATTGCTATCAATACTAAGTGTATTTATAATAAATTTCATTTTATAAGTTAATTAACTTAAGCGTAATTAAATGGAATCAAATAAATAATTAATAAATATAGATACATTTTATTAATTCTTAAAGATTTTTCATGGAGATGCTTTATACAACCCTTTTTTCATATCCAGTATCAACTATGCTTACCTTTGTTTACAAAAAAGTTAGTTTAGTTAAGTTATATTAACGTCCCGTTTTGAATAAACACGAGGGCTATTTTGGGACGCACCTCTTTGCTTTGAACCTTTGTCAGATGACGAGGACGACATCTGAGCTGGCAATTCCCTCTCAAAACCGGAGATAAACCGGAGACGGGACTTCAACAGTACTTAGACAGTGCCATGAAGCTGTACTACGGTCTTCCTTCCAAGCTAGTTAAAATGAACAGGAAAGCGGATACGCTTCTCACAAGACTGCGAGTGGGTCACACTCGGTATACCCATCGCCATCTACTATTCGGAGAACAGGCACCAATGTGTTCCCAATGCAATTGCAGTATGTCAGTCCTCCACATACTGTCTGAATGTCCGAATTTTAACTCGCAACGTTTAAATTTTTTTAGAGTCAATTCTATTGATTTATCTCTTTTACTTGGCAAAGCTCCACATGTGAACCTTTTTGCTTTTTTGCGGTCAATTGGTTTTTATCCACATATTTAAACAGTGCTGCTTTTGTGTTTTCTTACCATTGTTTTTTTTAAATATTAATTGAATACTTTTATTTTGACGGATCTCTATATAGTTTGGCGCAGCATGGTCAAATCTATGGCTCTTGCGCCACAAACCCAAACTCTAACTCAAACTCCAAGCTAGTTAAATCATTGGTAAGCATTGAAATGTCAAATAAAAATCCCAGTGGGTTGGAGTAAATGTAAGAGTATTGCAATTGACTGGCTGACAGTTTTCCTAAAGTATAAAAAGTCTCTTTCTTTCCGCACTTCACAAGTGAGTAGACTGAGTAGAGTTATGAGCTTTAAAAGGTACAATTTTGTAACCTCCTTCACCAATATTGCCAGTATCCACAATAGATTCAAATTCTAGAGTCTACATTGTACACGAAACTGAGGTGAGAACGGTACATAAGCCAAGGAATTGCCAGAAAAGGTGCCAAACAGATTTGATCAGTGACATCTGTCGAGAGAGTGAATTTGGTTTTTCTCAGTTCCTCCTTTTTTCTCTAGGAATAACTCTTTAAATATCACTACCTTTCAAATGAATCACATGGAAGGGTCAACAAATAATTTTGGATGGCTGGGCAGGATTTTCAAAGCTTCTTGAGTCATTTTATAAAACAAACGATAATCACAAAAGAGAGTCTTTCCCTACTTCTTCTAGACAATCATTAGTCTTATCTCGACTTACCAACATCGTGCTTGGGCAAAGAAAATGGAGCGATTCTTTTGTTTTTCCAAATTATATATTTGTAAAAACTATAATTCAGACAATGATTATGATGATAACTTATCAGAATAATTTCTGAAATTAAGTGAATTTAAGAAGAAAATAGAACATAAGACCTTTGTTATTTTATAGAGATTATAAAATAATAACATACTAAAAGCATGAAGGCATTACATTTGATTTTATTGATTAATATATTTTATGTAATAATGTACCCCATCTAGTGTAACAACATAGCCCATTGCGCGGTAAGGTGATACAATATGCATGCATGTATAAATTTTAATGCCTTTAAATTATTGTCATCGAATCGATTTTAAAAATTATGTTTTAGATCTTCAATAGTTAGAGTAAATTTTAAAGTTTGTTTCGTAAAAATAATTTTAATAATTTCTTTTTGAAAAAAATTAAAAAATAATGTAACAACTATCCCCGGTCTCCCCAATATTTTGACAGATAATATATTAGGTGCTAGACTGAAGACCGATTATTTGTACGTCTGTAGGACTAATGGAGTTGACAGGTAAACTGGATGTGACAGGTTAAGGCTGACCAATTTGTCTAAATCAAAATTCGTTTTGATGGTGAAGGACCAGTTTGCGGTTTTTAAGACTCAGATAGAAGCTATTCTCCCAGATTCTATCGTTGAAGCAGATGTTAGGGAATAATGGTTTGTTTCTTCAGCTATGTAAATGGCAAAGAAATATGAATAAAATAGGTCATTCTCTCGAAAAAGGTACAAAACCCTAAAAATCAATTTATTTTACAAAAGTATAAAAAATCTTAAAAGTTTCATGGATGTTTCCACTTAAGCTCCAAAAATACACTTATATTAGTGGTCAAGTTTTCTGTTTTATTTTTCTCGATTTTTTTTAAATTTTTAAGATATTTGACCTGTCCACGGAGGAGTCAACAGAGATTTTACATTTCAGACGAAATCATAATTGACTAATTAATGGGACAGAATCGGTACATATTAAAATTCAGTACAAGAAAACGTACATTTTTAAATAAATAGCACTTTTTAACTAATGGCATTGACTGTGCATCAGTTAAATATAATTTACAGACAATTTCAAATAAATGACAGTCAGAATTTTGCAGGGAGGTAATCATTTAAATACTAGATAAAGAAATATCAGATATTTATTTATTAATAAACAATCTAGCACATCTCATACTAAGTTTTTTTTCTACTTTTTTCTCTTCTGAATTTGAGCATTTGACTGCTTCTGCTTCTTAATTTTAATGTTACCATTTTTTCTAAAAATATATTTAGCTATTAGAATATTTGTTATACATTACTGAAGCTATAATATTAAAAATATTCTGTATGAATTATTTACCTTTATTTTTAACAAGAATATGGTTTTAGTTTTAATTCTTATTAAAAAATGCATACAAAAGAAACTACAAAAATTATTAAATTTCATTGAAAAATATCCTGCTAAAAAACTTATAATTTATTTTATCAAACTGCATCATGATTTTTGAGATTTTGTCTGTATCATGGACAATCTATTATCCTCAGTGGACATGCCGAATCCACGGACTGGAATTCCAAGTAGGAGACAAAAACTAAGTTTTGAAGTTGTAAGTGCTTTGGTTTCTAGATACTAAAGTGGTGCTCTTATTTTCATTAAATGCGATATTAGGCTATTTAAAGTTTGTATTATAATTATAAATTACCTTCTTCTTAACATATTTCTGAAGACCACGGAATGGACATTGAGAACTTTGCCAAACTCTAAATGGAACGAATAAATTGGAGAATACTCAAGAAATTTACAATAAAAAAGTTTTCCTTAAAGAACAAAATAGCTGCCTTTCTTCCAAACTCTTTCATGATGATTTGACATGAGGAGTTGTATATAATATTTTTTAAGATTATTTTCTTTGTCCACGGAGGGAGACTTATTCGACTAGGGACAAGGTGTGCAAATTAAAAAAAGATTTGCATTTTAAAAATAGACTTCAAAAATGTTAGATTGTACCTTAACTAGAGACTTCAAATTAGTTAATACTGGAATAAAAGCATCTTTTTTAAAATTGAGTGTCAGTAAAAATTATTTTGAATTTCAGGTGTGGGACGTCCACGGAGGGGATTTTTGTCTTATATTCATTGAAAAATGATATTAAATAGTAAAATTATTTTAGTAGAAAAGTATTTAATGGCTTCCTTTAAACTTAAATTTACATATGAAAAACAATATTGGAAAATTTGTTGCACTTTCTAATATTTATCACCGCGGGACTGTAAAAAGCACATTTTAGTAAAAAGGACCCAAGTAGTGGATTGAACATTATGCTTGAAGTGAAATTTCCACATATTACTACTAACTTTAACTACCAGTTTTTGCTAATTTGTATGTGTATTTCTAAGTTTTAAATATTCATGTTTTGTTTGTCATAAGTTTCGTTTATATAAAGATTATTAACTATTTCACATTGAAGGTATTAAATAGTTAATATGGGATATTGCATAAAATCAGGGATATTTTTGTTAACATTCCAGCGAGCGCGCGTATGTGAGAGATACACTATAGAAGAATTTCGTTCTGTATCTTTTTACCAGAAAGCGCTTTGAAATAATGACCCAGGCTATTTTTCCAGCTTCTTACGTCGAACTTTTAGTCATCATTTGGAATGCGAGGCGTTAATAGGACTTTGCGAATCTGTTATTTCTATTCCAGAGATCCGCTCGTCAGTTTCGGGTTAAGTCAGTGAAATGAACATAAAACTGACTTAATGTTCTTTATATCTAAACTGACTGATACCAGCGACTTCATTCGCGTATTGGATATTTTGATATACAAATATTTTATAAACAAGATCCATTTATCCTCTAAAACGTTTACTTAAAATGTAAACATGGTGTTATTAAATAAGGTGAAAAAACGATTTTTAAAAACCGTCGAAAGCTAATTTTTCCAGTAAGTTATTACTGATTTTTTAAAAGTGAAATTAAATTTAATTAAACAGTTTGGTGTTTCAGTTTGATATATATAGATAATCACCGATGGAATTCCAACATATAATTATCTATGCCTTTATATTTATTTTAAGTGACAAAATCTTTTACACGAAATATTTTCAGGATCTCGTAGTTTTTGAAAACTATCCCAAATGATTTTTTGAAACAGCAGGAAGCTAATTCTTTCAAAAGTTATTTATAAATTCTTAAGACTGTTTGTTTGCTTGATTTTATTTAATCCTTTAAATTACAAGCACGTGTCTGACAAGTGCATCGAATTACTGAATTTTTGCTATTTAAATCCGCAATGAAGTCAACGCAATAATTATTTTTAAATACAATAACCACTTTGACACGCTTAAATGTCTTAATTGCTCTTTAACACCTGAAATCGATTGAAATAAAAAATATCCCAAATGGGTGATGTCGTCTAATTAGGAGATTAAATAAAATCATAATTTTTACTAAATCATTTTAATCTTAAGAATTATACAAAATTAATCATTAAGAATGAAACAAAAAACATTTAAATCTGCATACATCATTAAAATTAGAAAGCATTCAAAAAAGAATAGAAAGAAGAGAAGAATTTCGTGTTCGTGAGAAGAATTTCGGTATTGTTATTGTTCCATGCCCGCCATGGTCTTAGAAAGACAAACCAGGAATTAAGATTAAACCATTACTGTAACGAACTGACAGCGCTATAAAAAGCGCGCGTAAACGACATTTAATTTTATATGTTCTATCTTGTAAATCTAGAATTCTATTCTTTTACTGAGAAAATATGAGTAGGTGTTTTACTATTTAGAGCGAGATTTTCATAATCAGAATATGCTTAATTGTTTTTTCTGTTAAATAAGTACACAATATATGATGGTTAAAATATTAGTTGCAATTGAATCTTCTTCCTTGAGTGGGAATTCCGGTTCTGGAGTTGCGTTTGAGTTTTTACATCGGAATCCCAACAATTACATAATTCTTTTTTTTAAGTTTCAGATATTTTCTTAATAATATAATTATTCACAAAGACAGCACACCTACTTATAAATAATTTACAAAAGATTTACCAATTTACATCTCTAAATATCGGCAGGAATAAGTTGCAAAACGCAACTCGCCGTCATTAGTTCTCAGTTAATAATGTTTCTTTTCTTTTAATTGGTGAGGGAGCTCTTCTGTGCATTCTCCGAAAAAAAGCTGCAGACAATAACAATAAAATCATTGATGGAAATTGTGATTTGAAAACATTTTCGAGAAATTAATTGAAATTAAATAGTATTTCTCGTGGAAATGCATTTGGTGTCAATGAAAAGCTATTTTTTTATCTTTAAGGTTTTGATGGGTTTTGTGTGATAATAGGCTCCGAAGTTATTGCGGAAAAAATTTAGGGTAATTTTTGAGTAATTTAAATTCTAATTAAAATTTCGAAAAATCCTTTCTTAATGAGCACCTACTTCCCAAGAAGCAACCGCCTGGAGAATTTCTGGTTTCTTGTCCTAGTGGTTTGGGAGATTCGGTGATGAATCATTGAGTCCCTTTCTCTTTTAAGCAGGCTATTCACCGCTCTTCGAAACTGGAATTTTTGGAACACGGAAGGATAAACCTATCCTCAAGCTCGAAAACCTGTCAAATTTGGAGCAAATGATTCGAAGTGGTGGAATTCAAAAGAACTGAAAATCCAAAACACAATCCGCCGATTCAAATTTGAGACGTCGATGCGAGGGTAGCGGCAAAACAAAGGATCTGCCAGCATTGGCACCTCGCGTCGAGGCTAGAAATGAAACTTGAAATCCCCCGCCTAGAGGGAGAGGAGTCTGGGTGGCAGGAATTCTGCGACTTTGAACCTTCTCTCAAAACAAACTTTGGAACATCTGTGAATGCTTCGCCTAATTTTTTGATTAAAATGGGTGTGGAAAAAACCCGGTCTTGGAACAAATGGCATAGCTAGCTTTTTCGCGAATGCCCAGCTTTATACATATAGATTACAGTTATTTTTAGCTTCTATAATGTGTTTACAGTTTTGTATTACAAATGGAAATATTTTAGTTGATAACTTGACAATTTGTTTTGTTTTGTTTTCACATCAATCAGCTAATTCTTTCAACATTTGATATTGTTTTTGTGCTTTATGTTTACTTTATTTCCATTCCTTTTTAAATAAAGATTGTATAAAATTATTGTACTTATTATTCCTTACCCAATTACACCCTAATTTTAATAATTACACTTTTGAAAATTGAGATTTTGAAATAGCGTATCTAATAAATATGCAGGCCGCGTTGTTCTAGTGGCAAAGTCTCGGCAGAGGGGCTGGAGGGTTCCAGGTTCTAAACCCGATTCCACTGAAGATCCGTCGTGTATTGGGCCTGTTGCGCAGTAAATCGTACATGGGGGATCACACGTCTTCCCAATGCTGCGGTGCGGAAGTTTGGAGATGGGTGTGTCAGCTCAGGCTTCGTCATCTGTCCTAGGTTCAAAATTACGAGGTCCGTCCCAAAATAGTATTCATGTTGCTTCAAAATGGGACGTTAATATAACTAAACTAATAAATATGCAAGACCTTTCCCGTTGTTATAGAGGGCGCGCCAGCTGGAAGGTGTAGTGTAATTCACAACAGTCAGTAAAATACTTCCTGAGGGAATGTATAGCAGTTTCTCCTCATTCGAAATGTATTCTCTTCAAATTAATTTGTTATTGTAAGCAGAAGACGAAACACTCTTTGCCAGTTACCCCAGAGACTAGGGTGTAATTCGTAATACTCTGAGTAACGGAGAACGTTTTTGTAAGTAAGGCTGCTTAATTTATTAACTTTTTGGGAAAAAATCCATCTTTAATTAGTAATGCAGAATGTGATTATGCAGTCGCGAAAACAAAGACCTTTTCTCCATCTCATATAATCACTGACAGAAATGACAGCGTCTGTAAAATGCAGAATTTTGGAATTTTATTTAAGGTCAGAATATCGTTCAAAAAGAAGACCATCAAAAGTATCGTTTTCTTTCAAACATTGACAGAAATAAGAGGAATTACTAAAAAATTTGAAAATTGGGCCCATGTTCACTTCTCGGGAAAACATCACTCTTTAGAGCACATGCTTTAATTGCATTAATTAACAGTAGTTATTAATTCTTTCGAAGCAATTTTATGGCTTTTGACATTTTGTCAAAGGCCGTTTTCTTTTAACTTCATATAATATAATATGGCAGAGTTCTGTTTGGGTTTCATCTTAATGTATTCTGTTAATAACTTTTCTGTATCTGCTATCGAAATAGGTATCTTTGTAGTGTTTTTACTAATTCAATTAGAAAATTCACGGATTATCCATATTTTGGATTCTTCCTGATGACACAAATTCCAGTTTTTTTATTGACAAAAATCTATTTAAAATAACTTCTTAAAAGTAGCAACTTTTGTTTTAGTTTGGTCATTTAGAATTGATTATCCTTCACTTTGTCATTCTTAAATTATTTAGTTTCATAGTCATAGATTGTGTATGGAATGCTGTTAGAAATTTGTTTTTCTCGCAGAAATATTAAAATAAACAGCAAAAATACAATGGAGGTTTGCAAATAGAAAGTAATACGACTCGTTCTATACTTTTCCTGGTAGATTCTGGGCTGCTTCCTCAGAGGGTCATGGACTGAGAACCTCATTAGATAAAAAATACACCGTGAATGTAGGCCCTGTGAGTGTTCGGCGAGGTACAAGAACATCTCTCTTTTATTGTGAGGGAATTCGAAGAAGAATCCATCTGAGCAGTGATTAAAATTATAAGACACATCACAAAATAGTCCTTTTGAATCTTAAGTGTTTTCTTGTATATCTCGTCTACGTCATCTGATTATTGTTACCAAATTACGAGATCCGTCCCAAAGTACCACGTGTGCCTATATGTTACCGTTAAAGAGTATGATTCAGTTATTATATAGATTAGCTAGGTATTCAACTAGATAATTAATGAAATACCTAGTTACCCTATGAAATAAAGGAAAGAAAATAACTAGGTAATTCATGAAATACCTAGTTACATTATGAAATAAAGGATTGAAAATAACTAGGTAATTCATGAAATACCTAGTTAATCTATGAAATAACTGATTCCACGCTTTAACTGTAGCATATACGTTATTAACAATAGTCTGCAAGGAATGTAGGAAAATGGCTGCCTACAGATCAAAACATTTAATTTCATTTTGAAGACGATTAATTTTGATTAATATCTTTAAGTAAAAATTTATAAAAGCAACCATTAACATAATGAACAATGTGCTAATTATCATAATTATTTTAAGTTAGTGAAACTTTTAACAAAATTATCTGGTAATAATTCCTCCAAATGGCCTTGTTTTATATCAAAACTTATTTTAATTTTAAATCGAGATTACTTTTAATACGTTGAAAGGTGTTTAGAAAGCATGTAACTTTATTTTTAGGATCTTCCTATTCACAATATGTGCACATCAAATCTGTGGTCTGAAATTTAAATCATAGTAACTCAACCGAACAATTAGCTCGTCAAAAAAGTAGAAATTTACATTTTTGTACTTCTTCAAAATTAAGGAGCATATTATATTTTTCAAGTAATTGTGTTTAATGCATATAATATAAAACTAATAATCCGATTTGTTTGAAACAATTCAATTAATTATAATTGCCTACTTCAGTGACTAAAACAATAATTTTTTATTTCATTTAATTACTTGAAATGAATCATACTTAATTTTCTATGATAATCGTTAACAAGCTGAAAGTTTGGGAAAAATTAAAAACAAACCCTACACAAGAAAAAATAAATAAAAGGACCTTCGAAATCAATTTACTTCATAACAAGATCTCTCAGTCAAAAATCTTAATGACTCGCCTAGCTGCGAATCCCACCAGAATTGTTACTTCAAGCATTTCCGTAAAGCTTATTTCCGCGTTAATTACAAGACTAATTAAAAGGATTAAGTTCAACCATGCGCAGGTGGAAATTGAATTTTCTCATTAAAGAATGCGCTAAGTGTATAGGATTTCTTTAAATGAGTGTGAATTCCTTTCTCTGTAAAGTAAGGTCAGATTCAGAAAGCGGCAAAAGTAGTTTCGTTTTTTTCTCCTCCGTCGGCTTTGAAAGACAATAACATTTGAAATCAACGGCATTAATTCAATATCCATCTATTAACTGCTTATATTTTATTGATGATTCTATCCTTACATTATTTAAGATTTGATTTTTTAAAAAGTTGACGTCTTTATTCTTGGGCATGAACATAATCTTTTAGGAATTTTTACTTGCAGAAATGGAAAATAGGAATTTTTTGTTAAATAGATTTTGTCAAAGAAAATCAATGCAATTCAATTTCTAATGTATTTCAGATTCTTTGAACACGATTCTATAATTTTAAGTTTACTTTTGTTCAAATTTCATTTAAAATAAGAATATTTTGTAAAACTCTTCTTTTTAATTTATTGATTAGGAAGAGAAAGATTATATGTTTTTTATATCTTTCTTTTAATATTATCTTCTATTTAATAAATGATGCTGTATTGCATTCAAATCATTTCTTGAAACTGGATTACATTGACATATTCCCTTTAAAATGTGTACGCAATTATACTCTGTTATTTACGTATATAAATTAATATAATTGTATTATATAGTATTGGTTGACATATTAAGTGAATTAAGAGTTTATTAAGCGTATAATATTTTTAAATTAGTGAGTTGTCCTATGAAGCCAGATGAAATCCAGAATGCGGTATACGAAGTTTCGCTCTTTACTTCCTCTTTGAATGACAATAACCGTTAAAAAATAAATAATTCAATATTCATCTATCAACTGATTGTAGTTTACTAATGAAAATATCCTTTTTCTAACTAGAAAAGTGTTTAAGTATATATTTAAAAGAATTCTGTCTGCTTAATTAATAGGCATGAATATAATGTATGAAATTCCGTTATAATTGTTCTGATGAAAGCACTTTCGTAATTTGCTCAAGAATAAATTTAACTTCACTCGGAAAAGCACCTGAAGAATATTATTCAATAACAATTCAGTATCTGATAAAGATTTTACAACATATTTGATTATCAGAAATGATATTTCATGAATGTATATTTTAATTTATTCAGCAGAAAGGGGCTAATTGGATGCTGTTAAGGGATTTTTTAAAGCTGATTCTATTTATAAAAATTAAACGATCTGCTAATCATCTAAGCTAAGTCTAGTATACGCAGACAATAACGTACACTTGCGATTTATGACATATAGGATTTAATTTCAGTTCCTAATTAAAAATGGCATTGTTACGTAGGATTTCTATAAAAGGAAGAACGCCAGATCAATAATGCAGTAAAATAGCGTACTGAAGCTTAGCAAAATCAGGCATCAGCGAAATTATTTCACTATCAACTTATTAGCTGTGTATATTTTACCGAAGAATTTATCCTTGTACAGAATGCTGTATAAGTATTTATTTCAAAATTGATTGCCTGCTTTACTCGTTGGGGTGAACAGAATACAATGAAGTTTATGAATCGATTCTCTATGGTATGCTTTCAGACAGGAAATTCACCAAACAATACCAATTCAATTCAAATCAAAGTTTATTTGAAATTATTCGAGAAGGATTCTATATTTTAAAATCAGTTTTCTAAATACATTTCAATAAAGAATATATAAAATGTTTATTTTTAAGTTATTCGAAAGAAAAAGGCAGTTTAGATGGTTGCATTCAAACACTTTTCCCTGATGTCTGCGGCCACACGAGCGTTTTCTCGCAGCCGCTGCTTGAAGGTGAACCGCGCAAGAATTATAGACAATATGCTGAAATGCAGGGGTGGCCAGACGGCACCTTTTTCGCCGTTATGGGGGGAATTCAATCGATGCTTTCTCGCGGCTACCGCGGAACGGGGGACTCGGGTGTATCTTTTTTTCACTCGGGAAATAATCGCTTTGCTGCTTATGGTCGTTTCCGTTGGTATTTTCGTGTGTTCCAGGGCCGGATTATCAAGTAAGAAACTGTATAGGACAACTTTCGGCTCGTCATTTTTTCCCGTATTTTCAGAGTTATTTAGTGTTGCAATTTTATTTTATTTACAAGGGCTATGCACTCGAACGTTTTTAAATTAAAATGAATTACCGCCTAAATTTCAAAACAATATTCTTAGCGATTTTGTCATGTTTTAAATTTCTCTTGCAGGTATGTGCGGACAATCTTTTTTCTTACAGTTGAATGATTGACATACGAGTCAAAAGCCCTGTCAAACTTTGTATATGAGCATTTGGAATGAGCTTAAATAAATTTTGTTGCTGTTTTTTTACCATTTTGTTAAAAAAATTATTTTTAAATGTAATTTTCTTAAACGCGATTTCTTAACTTTGGTAGTTTTAGAGGTGGGGAGGGCCCGTAAATTCCTTTACTAAAGGCTCCTACAGGATTTAATCTGCACCTGTTGTGTTCTGTTCTACATTTTTTAATATTTAAAATAATTATATCAAGGAATACTACTTGAATAGTGAGCTCATGATTCTTGAGTTTCCATTTTTTTTCAGTTATATTTCACAGATGCAAATATTGCAGTTGAAATATTGGCAATTTCATTAATTATATTTTCACGTCATTCAGCTTATTCTTTGAAGCTTTTATATTGCTTTTTTGTTTTATGTTTCTTTTTAAATAAAATTGTTTAGAATAATTGCACTTATTAACCCTTTCCCAATTACAACCTAATATTAATAATTACTCTCTTAAAAATTGATTGTTTTGACCTTATCATCTGATCGCGTTTCAAAAGTACGAAATACGCCACAAAAGAGTGCTAGTGATGCTTCAAAACTAGAGGTTAGTATAACTAAAATAAGTTATTTGAGTCGTGTAGCTGCAAAAGTAACCATCTTCTATTTTCAAACATACGTTTTCTCAAAGATTATATGTCAATTTCACCCTCTAAACATCTCGCCATCATGAAATGAAAACTAGAATACATTGACGAAATGCTTCGAATGCCATACAGATTATTTTTCAAATCTCATTTTGACTAGATGCGACAGAAAATCCACTTTTCTCAAAACTTTTCTTATTTGGAGATGGCCACTTTTGCAGCTACACGGCGCATTTATTACTCATTGTATCTTAATTCGAAAAAAAAAATTGCGTTGCAGATAAAAGGAATTAATATGGTTCAAATTAAAGCTGGAATTCTTTCGATTACATTCTTACTTTAAAGAAATGTTTAAGAATCTATAATTATCTTTGAATTTTTTTTAGTTGAAGGAGAAGGATGTCAGTAAAAAATAAAACAACCAAAACTCTAATGAAATTATAAACACTTTTGCTTCGTTTTCAAGTACGAGATAAATGGAATGAATAATTTATTTATATATTTCTAGTGTATGAAAAGTTTCACAGAAACAACTGTTTGAATTCGCCACTCCACTAGAAAGCAGAAACAAACGACTGAGATCGCATAAAAAAACCGCACGTATGGCCGGCCGTGGTTTGGATACGGACATTGAGGGAAACGGCCGCCGCGAGAAAATGGCGAAGAACTGCTCGTGGGGCCGTAGCCTACGTATGTTTTATTAAACTTTGAATTCCTTTGAACACTATTTGCATTCTAAGTGAGTCTGCTATTTTGGACGCCGGATGCATTTCATTTTCTATGGAGCGAATGCCCTAAATATTTAGGATATATACATGGAATATAATTCGTACTAAAAGGAATGGAATGCATTACGAAGAACTTTTACTTTTTAAAATATTTTTCAATAAGATAATTTGAAATTTAAACAGTAAATCCTATTAAATGCTTAAAGTTTATAAATCATTTATTCATTATAATTTTTAAGCATTTGTTTCAAAAAACTGAAAATTATTTATTCATGATTTTGAGCAGAAAGCTGATTAGTAAGTGAACTAACACGCATTAAAATTTGTATAGATAATTTCATCTCCTTTCCGAATCACCAATTCCAATGTGTGTAAATTCTTTAGATTTTCAATCAAGTTCAAATTCTTTTGAGGCCGCTTGTTCAATTAACGTAAAACTCATAGAAAAGAAAAGAGTGTAAAACTATCTATTGATCAGAGGATAGGTAGATTAATTATTAACGGAGTTCAGAATCTTAAGGACTTACTGGTATAACAACTATCGTAGCCCGTAAGCTTATGCAATGATTATAAGTTCTTGCTTTCAGTGGATTTTCATGTTTTTGTTTTCCCTCATTAACAATAAACATACTTACCTTATTTGGAGCAATATAATAGAAGAAGGGTGTAAGGCTATTTAGACGACGAAAAGGGAGCACCAATTAATTCGTCGTCTAGAGTAAATTCCTAACGCTTTAGTAGTACAGTATCTGAACCAACTCATGTGTGGATAAAGTGAGTATAACTTCTGCTCTTCTTTTATGCGCAAATGGCATTATTTTGTGTTTTTAACCCGTTATTATCTGATTTTCGTAACGCAATTACGGTTTTCCATAAGTTGTGAAACGATTTAGGTAAGTCTGAATCATTATAATCAGGGTTTATTGCAAAGAGTTTAGTCCAATAATATTGTATTCATGCTATATTAAGACGGGTATTCCCATATCCTGAATATTTATCTGTTCTTTAAACTTCAAATTTACAAATGACTTTCCTTAAGATTCACATCATTTTTTCTACTTAATACACTGAATAACGTTTTATGAAATGCTTTAAATGTGAAGGGATGCTTATATCATTATAAAGAAACTGACTATACAGGGTTCCCACTTATATCCGTTACACGCCCCCTCCCTAACTTCTAAACGGTAACAGCTTAGTCCATAAAGGTGGTGTCAAGGTTTAGTAAAAACGCTAAGCGCTACTGGATGAGACAAATTACAACGCCATCTATCAGCAAATTTTGGAATTAGCGGTCCTATCTCGTAAACGGTGAAAGATACGAAAAAAAAAGTAAATTAGAAAGTTGCAGAGCACACTCGATTTAGTACAAAAAGATACCTCGCGCACATTAATGCTCAAAACAGAATGCAAAAAATGAACATCTGTTTGATTGTGATTTTCAACACTATGGTGTCGTGAAACGCGAGCGAAGCGAGAAAAGACCAACTTACGGACTAAATACCAGCCTGTGTTGTGGGGCAGGGGAAAGGAACACGATTTTCATTCATCAGGACCATGGTTCTGCCCCCACCGTTTGCGTGTTTTACTGAATGTCTCTACAAAACATGAAAACTTTCTGCTGATCTTGCAAAATCGTCTCTCCAAACACACAGCACAACTCAAGCAAGTCTGGTATAAAAGTCACACGGAATTCATGTATTATGCAAATGAGGATGGAACGTCATACCTGTTCACCAGCGACTACTAAGGATGTTTCTGCTGGGTTGTACGTTAAAGCTGAGGGTTATGGCAAATTTTGTCATTAACGGGTATTGCGAGATGTTTTTAATTTAAGGTGAAGGTGGGAGTAAGGCAAAATCTGCTGCAAGGCTGTATCATGAACGTTTTCCTGAAGGCCCGCATCCTACACGGCAGACCATCTTAAAAGTAGTAAAACGTTTAAGGGAGACGGGCTGCGCAACCATCTGATCTCGAGTTCGTAGACCTCTACCTCGGAGTGTAGGACGCAAAGTGCAACCTGAAGATGTGCTAGTATAAGATCTCGTCCATTTTCAGACCATCACAAAAATTATCAGTGAAAATTGTGGCCTCTAAAAAAAGCAGCGTTTGGACAATAATGAATGAATTGTGTGCTCATCAATACCGATCCTCACGTGTGCAGGGATTGCTGCCAAGAAATGCTGAGAGACGTTACACGGGGTGTAACTTTGTGATGAATAACTTAGAGGACCATCCAACATTCCTGGCAGACGTAATATGGACGGATGAGGAATGCTTTTCGAGTAACTGAATGTTTAGTAGACAGAACGTTCATACCTTGTCGCTGGAAAATCCGAGATATGCTGTTGAAGTTCGACATCAACTATGCTGGTCGATTAACATTTGGTGCGGAATTTTTAATGATAGGCTCATTGAACCACTATTTTACGAGGGAACGTTAACGGGACAGTGGTACTTGGAGCTTCTGCAGGATGTAATAACCGACTTTGTTGAGAAATACCATTGCGCCAACTCCGAAATGTATGATTCCAATATGACGGCCCCCCTGCATAAGATTTCAAACGTTAAAAGCAGTACCTAATGGAGAAATTCCAGAATCAAATCATCGGGTATGGTGGTTTCTTAGAGTGGGCCCCGCGCTCACCTGACTTGACCCCATTGAACTTCTTATGGGGACACATAAAAGTTCAGGTATATGCGATCCCTCCGCCAACATTGCAGGATCTTCGCCAACGAATTAGGACGTTTGTGTCTCCGTAACACCTGCCATGTTTCACAATGTGCAGCGGGAAATCCCGTCCAGAGTGCAAATGTGTATAGTGGCTAATGGAGAGCATTTTGAGAAATAGAAATAAATCATGCTAAGACAGGGACGTTTCAGTTTCTTTCTTCCACTCTTTATGGCATAACAATTTTCGAAATAGTGACCAAACAAATGTTTATTTTTTTCATTTTGTTTTGTGTATTAATGAGCGCAAGGTATCTTTTCGTACTAAATCGAGAGTACTCTACAACTTTCTAATTAATTTTTTTCTCGTATCTTTCACGGTTTACGAGATAGGACCGCTAATTCCAAAGTGTGCCGATAGATAGAGTTGTAAGTAGTTTCATCGAGTAGCGCATAGCCTTTTTACTATACCTAGATACCAACTTTATGGCCTGATCTGTGGCCGTTTAGAAGTTAAGGGGGATGTACCGGATATAAGTGGTAACCCTGTATATCATAAAAACTAAAGTTTTTTATTCCATGATAATATAACATACATATAGTCTATTATTCCTTTCTAATGTAGAACTTAAGCTTTATTGACCTGCCTAATCTCTCCATTTTTGAAAGTAAGAATTTTTTAAGTAAGAAATAAAACCGTCATAAGTTTTAAAATAGAATATAAATCATAATTTCGCACTGCTTTAAAAATCCTCATTAGCTGATTAATTTTTGGATACCTAGTACTTCAAACACGAATCAGCGGATATTGTTTATGAAATCTCGCACGTGAACACTTTTCATATCAACCCGTTGAAGTCCAGGCTGTTTTATTCATATATAAGTGTGTATATACCAGCTTTTAGTGTAAATTTGTATTTTCTTATTCAGAAACGAATAACATATGGCGTACGTATTGTACGTGAAATTGTTGTCTACGATAACAATATGAGGCACGAAACGTACGTCATGTACCTCAAGGGGGGTAGTATTAAAATTTACTTTTTGAATGCTATTTTATGAGAACAAATTTAAAGCTAAGAATGAATTTTAAGCTTAGTCAATTTGTTCGTATCCTGAATGTCTGGCCAGTTGTAAAATTATTAAGCATATTAATTATAATTTTAATGTTTACGAAAATATTTCAATCGTCAAAAGATTCAAATTGCATGAAAAAACATCTGTAAATTGGTATCTGCTACCTTTAACTTGATAAATTCTTTTCTTCACTTTATTTTGCTGGTGAATTTGAATTTTAATCAACATTTTCATTTTGAAAATAAAAGTGACTAATTTAATCAAGTTACACAGTAAAATATTATAAATTAAATCGAAAGTAATAGAATAGTTTATTGTTCGCAAATGAACAAGTTATGATTGAAGTTTTAAAAATTTTTATTTCCGCCATAATCTATAATAGGGAAGGAGCAAGGAAAAATAATTTAAAAAAGATTTAACATTTTTGAATAAAATACAGATTGCTGATGCCATAATATTAAATATAAATAGCTCTTATATATGTTACAGTTAAAGCGTTGAATCCGTTATTTCATAGAATAAATAGGTGTTTCACGAATTACCTAGTTATTTTCAATCTATTATTTCATAGAATAACTAGGTATTTCATGAATTATTTAGTTATTTCCAATCCGTTATTTCATAGAATGACTATGCATTTCATGAATTATCTAGTTGCTTTCAATCTGTTATTTCATAAAATAACTAGGTTTTTCATGAATTATACCTAGTTGAATACCTAATTATTCTATGAAATATCTGAATTATACTCTTTAATGGTGACATATATGCAAATAAGGAACGGAAGAAGTGCAAATAAATGATTCTACATTTAATGCTTGAATCCAGACAGTTAACCTTTATCAACAATTCCACAGAACTAATTATTCTTGAAATCCCGTCATTTGAAAGTGAGCTGCTGCATTAAATTTATTTCTTCCCAGCTTCTTGTAGAGTATTATTTCTGAAGCTTTTAAATGCTTCTTGCTGATAATTTCTAGTTGTTACATTTTTAAATAGATGAAATAACTTCGGTTATCCTGTCACGAATTCCAATCATTTTTATTCCTTTAGTCGGCTGAAACTTTTCGATCTGACAGCAAAAAAATCTTTTGCGCTTTCCCCAAACAGAATTAATTATTAACATTGAAGCTAGAAGAAAAATCTATCCATGTGTACTGAAGAAAATTCAAAAATAGTTTATTTTTTTAAATTTACTTTTTACATATTGAATTCGAATTACTTTATTTATAAAATTGATAAGAAATTCCTCATATTTCTTTTTACTTAAATATTATGTCATTATTTGAAAATAATAATATTTCCTTTAGAAACTTATGATGAAGACACAGTTCATAGCTTGCAATACAGTCATGAGACAAACATAACGCCGTATGTGGTCGATCATCGTTGAGATGCGATTTATGCGGATATATGCGTTATATGCGGTTTACACACCGTATGCTATTTTTAGCTGGTCGAAGACGTTAAGCCAATTTTCCTTCTTTATGACGCTCGCCAGATTTTAAAATTCAGTCAATCTGCGTTCATTATTTACCACTTAATCATATACTGAATTCATTATACCAATTATTTTATGGTTAGCAAGCTATCATATGTTTTGCAAAATGAGCATTGAAATATTTCATACTGTTCGAATTCTACAATGTTATTGCAATATTACCTAATGATTAATATTACAATATTATAAATGTTCTAAAACGATAAAACATTTGGAAGCTATGAAACCCAGTTGAATTGTTGCACTTTATTGTTTCCCCCCGGGAAGCACCAAGGGGAAGTGGATGCGAAGCCGCTTGATAAGTAAGAGGGCACTCTCTTCTCCTTATAGTACAGCAATGATGGGGATGGAATTACCTTCCACCGATGATGATAAGTACAACCTTCGGGAGAGGTTGGGCCATGGCCGGTGATGGACATTAGGACTCCAACTTCAGTACCCGAGCTGTTGGAGCTATCACCATTGAATATCCCGGATGCTACGGCAGGGCGGTGTAACTCAGTTTTCTGATTTCTGCCCTTTATTGTAGTTCTAGTTTTTAATTTCGGTATTCTTGCCGATTTTCTCATAAACATTCAGTGAAAGGAAATCTACTGATGAGTCACGTTGTTTTTTTCATGAAAATCGGAATATAACATAATCCTAGGCATCTTTTCGAGCAATATAAGTTCATTGATACAAAATTTATGTAGGAAATGCGAATTATAATTTTATAGATATCAACTTAATTTTTAAGGTTCCTAAGAGAAAGCTATTGGAAATTTTGCTGTTTCTTCTGGCAAGGTCAGAGCGTAGCATTCTTGGATGCTGAAAGATTATATGCGTTTAAGGGAACTATTAAAATTGATAATATTCTGAAATGTGTTTTTATATTAAAATTATAAACATAACAGACGATGAAACAGTAAAGAAATCAAAAGGAAGTACTGCATAGTTTCTTATTTACTCACGATGTGCATTCCGAATTTGATGAATGATTATTCATTTAGATTCGCTTATATGAGGCCAATATTGTCGGACAATAGCATGTAGTTGTCCCGTTGGGACAAGAAATTACAATTGTCCGCTCGTTCTGCGCATGCCTGATCATCTTTCTGCTCATGCATGAATTTAATGTTGAGACAGTATTGGCCTCGTGTAAACCCACATTTATAGAATTTTGAATGGTAGCAAATGAAACTTCTTTGCTCTTCTTTCTAAGTATTCAACGACATTTTTAAATGAACATTCGTGATTTCTATCATAGAATATAGAAATATGAAAACAATTCCTCAGATTTTTATAACCAAACATACATATCATTATAATTAGCTTATAATATTATAAATATATAATTTATTATAAATATCTATAAAGAAATTTATAACAATAAAAGTATTATGCACCAGAAGACAGAAAATTCATTTACTTGTATTATAATTGAAGCATCTGTAGTTGTTCATTAAAGAGTTTACTTTTTATTGAACAAAGAAATAAAAGCTTTATCTGTGCTAATAAAAAAATCTATATTCATACAATTTTCAGAGAAAGACATTTGAACCGAAGTACAACTCAATTTTAACACATTTCTTTCATAGAAGGTAATTTGCCTACCGTTCGAGAAAATAAACCAAATACTGGGTGGTCATAAATTTTTGGACGTATTTAAAAAATTAATAAAAAAACTAATAATGTTACAACTGAGTTTTTTAAATGAGAGAGCAAATAAGAAAGTTATTTTCCAGATAGCTGGCATACCATTGCGGCGTTCTAAATTTGCTATAACGAGAGATTTCCATAAGCAATGGTTACCGCAATGGTTATCAGCAGAAGCCAATGAGTGTCTTCTAAATTTTCTTTTCATTTTTTAATATATTGGAAACTATTCAGTTTTAGAATTACAACTGATTTTACAAATTGAAGAGCGTGAAATTACCTGCTACAAATACATGATTTTATTTTTCTTTTAGCTTTAATAGTTTCGAAGATAATGGCTCTCAAAAATGAGATATGTCCAATAATTTACGATCATCGTAACGGCGCGTTACCTATCTAACGAAAGACTTTTTTCAATGAGCTCTCATGTAAAAAAACATGCTTGTAATATTATTAGTTTTTTATATTAATTTTTTTAAATGGGTCCAATAATTTATGCCCACCCTGTATAGTAAATTTCAAAACTAAATATTAATCTATCAACAATAGAGACTGAGAAAAAGTGCCTGGCAATTGTACTGTACACAAATCAATCTTGATTTAATCTATTAGCTATACAATATATAGCTGATAGCATAGATTTCAAAAGCACATTTTCTCAGAAAAGGGTTAATGGTGTCAATTTAGTTGACGCTACTGTCACGTGACAAATATAGATGCATAAGTCATCTACATTAGAGTCCCCAGTGAAAGGAAAGTGAGACAGATTTATTTACAAAATAATATTTTTTATTATCGAAACTACTAGCATCTTGAAATTAATTCTAAAATTTATGACACAATATTTAAAATAAAGTCCTCTTGACATAAGCATACCCCAATGAACATTTCAAGTTATTAATCAATGTCCACGCGCACGTTCTCTGTTTTTTTCTAACAGTTACACAGCTTTCAATAAAGTCCATAGATTCTATTTATAACCTGATGTCATGTTGAGCCGGAAGGGATATTTACAACCTTACGGTACGACGGCAGAAATCAACAAACAATCTAGCCGCGTGTTGCATTTAATTGCGATGTGACATCGGCTACTTTTATCTCCTGCAGATGCTCAATGATTTCCAAAATTAGAATAGAATGGCACACTTACTATATATCATGAAAGTATGACTTGACTTCATTTCAAGGCAGAAAGTCATAAGAAAATGGCAAGCCAACGAGTTAATTAAGTCGAGATTCCAAATATTTAAAGGTACAATGTGCTCAAAAATTTTTTCATTATGTTTTAATTTACGTGGAGAAGGTGCTCCTCGTCACAAATGAACTTCACCCTCTTACTTCCACCAAACGCAGTGTATATTAACGCGCGAGATATAAAATAATGGCCGTCCAAAATTCTGCAAAAGTCAACCCTAACTGAAAAGGTCTCCACCAAATACCCATAATTTAGAGAGTCCGCGTCACGAGTATGTACAGTCACTTCACAAAAGGAGAGGCGAAATTTGAAGGACCACATCATTTCGTTCGGTTCGGAATGCGCCATTTTGGGCGTTACGGCGCTAACGTATTACAATGCAACGTGAACTTGGAGAGAAATTACAAACATTCCTTAACAATGCCTTCCTCCTCGGTAAACAAACCAAATTGCAGTAATGATACTGACATCGCGCCGGAAAGGAGTGCTGTTACGAGCAACTTTAATAATAGGAAGCATTTATAGTCGGACATTACATTCATTTTCATTGCATTCGGATGTCCTCACTTGTTCCATTATTTACTCGCAGGAGCGCGTTCTCTCCAAGTTTCCTGAATTCCGTAGCAAAAATAATTGGGAGAGAAGAAAAATATGGGGGTGTTGGATATAATCAGTTTATACTCAAGTGAAGAATGCAATTTTTTAATGGTAAGCAATTAAAATTAATTGCATACTTAAGTGAATACTTTGACTTTATTTAAATGCCAATTAATGACCTATTACGTACCTACGTTTAAATTTTAAAGATTTTTCGTAGAAATAATACTTAATTCCTCACAACTCAGTAATGCAGATTTTTATCAATAATTTAAGCATTTTCCATTCACTTTGAGTCGTAAATCTTATAATAAAATCATTTTATTTTAATTAATTATGGCAGATTTCTCATTAAGTCATATTAGTTAGAATTAATATAAATTTCTAGATTGAGGTCTGAGAGTACCATTTATTTGTAACTAAGTAGTTCATATTAAAAATGCTATAAAAGAGGTAGAAAATTTAATTTTTTAAAAAATATATTGTTTAGTTCGTTCTTATTTTAATGTATATAGCGTGCGGTCTCTGTTGTGGAACTCATTACTTCTTCATTGCTATAATTAAAGAGGAAGTTAAGTTTGATGAAAACGAATTATCTGACGATTACACTGACATGCAATTTCAGATGCAGTTCCTGAAAAGATCAGTAAGGGAACTTTGCCAGTAAACGCATTAGAGGAGATCGTATACATTTTGTTAAAGAGCTACACTTCGGATTGTAAACTATAGACTTGTTTTAATTTATCTGCAAAACGTGCAACTGCTGAAAGAAGACTCTTTTGTATTAGGAAGAATGCTTATGAAATGGATCATGGACTTGTAAGAAGACACTTAGCTTACTGCGAAAATATACAATGCACTGTTAAAGAAATGATTTTTTAAACACTAATTCATAACAGAACTCATAGAATATAAGCAATGTAGTATAAAAAAAGTATTAACAGTAAATATAAGATCTGCTGATTATATTTTTATAGCTTCCAGCTTTTTGTAATGTTTTGCAAAATTAACAGTTATATTGTTTTGAAAAGGAAAAAAATCACTTTCATCTCAAAAAATTGTTGCACGAACTTCCTCAACCTAAAATGATATACCCACATCTCTTTTCCTCTAAAATCAATGGTAATTCTAATAAACATAACGCACGCAACTGTCGAGTTATGTGACAGCGAAACCCTACTATATATGTGACAGACTACGCGACAATGCAATTCTATATCTATAGTATTATATTCATTTTTATAAAACTTATTCAAATTTGAAAATAAAACAAATTTTATAAAGCAAATGGAGTTATTCATTAGTGAATATTCTGCTGTAAAATAAGCTTAACTAATAATAATTGACTATATTTTGATATAGTCAATTATATATTTGACCATGACGCAAGTGTCTATTACTATAATTATGTACGCAAACTATATATTTTAACTGAAATCGAAAGCAAACTAATTTTCATTTTCCAATGATAAACAGTTTTAATTGGTTGTACGTTTCATTTTATGTAATTCAATATCCCATAACTCAAATAACACATATAAGAATACAAGTGGGGCGATTACAGATTTTCAAAAATTCAATAATGAGTTTTAAAAATTATATATTATAAGTTATTAAATCTAAAGCAGTTTAATGTTTTAATCAATTTAATATTCTTTAGTTTAGATACATTAAATAAATTTCCTTACTAGGTATATATTAAGCTTATACAGTACGCATAGACAGTTTATTATCTTCTTATTTCGTTAAATAAATAGTTAAAATATGTAAATATTGACCTCTTGCAAATAGGATCAAGGTATTAAATATTCTCTAAAAGCCCTAATTAATGCATTTATTAAAGTTTTAAGTTATATTATAGATCATGAACTAACGTAACTAAATTTATTATTCATAGAAATTATAGATCGGAAGAAAAATCTCATTTGAACAAAAAATTTCGAAAACAACGGCAATACCACGAATCGATAATTACTAATAAAGTGAAAATGAGAGATGTTTCCTTTTATTAAAATTGCAATTCAGAAATTGACAGTTAATTCATATGATAAATATTTAATTCACTCTTTATGTTTTTGCAAATAATTATAATAATTGAATTATTTAAAGATGGGAATTCAACAGGTTCTCCTCTTTGATATTAAAAATGCACGCATTTCCTTAAATTGCTTTCATCCGTAAATGGAATTAAACATCGACTCTGAAAACATTTATTAAAGTTAAGACGCGCAGTTCATTACTGAAATAGAAATTGCACGAAAATGCTCTTTTATTACACAAGTATTCATTCCTTAATCCTATTATTAAAGAATTTCGTTAATAAATGTTCATTCGCTTAGGAAAAACAGAGATATTCGGACACGTCAGCTGAAAGTGAATTTATCTAGATAAGGCCGGTGTCATCCTCCAAGGCCGAAAATAATTTCCAAGGAAGGAGAGTAGCCAGTTTTCAACAAGAGAGAATAGTGAAAGACTATGTATATATCTTTCTATCGCTTAAAGATTTTAATTCTACTCTACTTGTTTGACAAATAAATAATAAACATATGCGTTCACAAATCACTGTTATTGTTGCTTACATAGTAGGGTGGAGCGAAAATATCAAAAGTTGTCCTATTATATAGCACTAGGTACAAAAGTTGCTTATTGACTAACATATCACTGCTGAATTTTTTAAGATTTTTTCCATTTCATCTTCATTCCCTTCAAGAGCCTCAAAGTTTCACTTTCCATACAAATTTTTAAATATTTCATCAATATAGCCAAAAAAGCAAAAGTTGTCCTATCAAATAGCACTAGGTTGCAAATGTTGTCTATTGACTAACATACTTCTGAATTTTTCCAGAATTTTTGCACTTCATCTTCATTTACTTACTCATTAATTTTACTTTTTACAAAAAAAATCGCATATTTTATCATAATTTGGACGGTAATTATTTCTAAATGCACTGTTTACTTACTGACCAAGTTACCGAATATAAACAATTCCCTTTTATTATAATTTAATTAATTATGCCATAAAATACTAATTAAGTTTTTTAATAACTGCTATAGAAATATACAACTCTTTGCTGGTTTCTAGAAACCACCAAGAACTAACTACGTGGAGATGGTCGCATATTGAGTTCCATCCGCGCCCATGCCAGCCACCCTTCTTTAGGGCATTACTTGCAAATACTTATTATACCAGCTTTATATTCTGTCTTAGTCTCGAAAGCCGGCATGATTGTTCTATTTACATTTCTTGCTCTGACTTAGCACAATCTCGAGAAGAACTTCCACATACGTTATTAGAAGAACTTACCCCCACCTTTCCACTGTCTTGGTGTGAAAGAGAAAGTCACAAAGAAGGGGCGGACTTGCTTCTATGCAAGCACGACAGTCTTCGGAGAGATTTCATTTTAAGGGTTGTTCAGTTACTTCACATTGTTGCCAGTTCGTAAGATCAACATAATCTTCAAGCACTGAAATTAATTTTTGGTATTTCAAACTTTCGGACAGATGATTGTTGTGATATTCTTGCTCTTGGCGAAAGAATTCTACGCATACCTTGCTTCCTAATATGTGATCTTTTATCAGTAAGCATAGTAATAAGTATGTTTTCTGGCTGTGCGAAGAAACCAATTCTCTGAATGGTTGCCAACAGTTTTTTTTAAGTTCATTGCTTAGGTACTGTGAGAAACCTATAGTTCGGTGAACGGGACCTTCCATGATGCGTGGATTACATTTAATACAAAGCCACAAGGGTGCATAACTTTTATTATGAACCTAGAAACCTCCCTAATTTTTTTAGATGGCTCTCTTGTGCTTATGTAAAGTCGAAGCAATCGATTTGCAGTTGTGAGCCAACTGTCATGTGACAATTTTCCACGGTTTTTATTAGCAGCGCTCAGTGGCTGAGATCATGAATTAATGTTGATGAAAGAATGGCAGCCGGTAGCTCAGCTGCATATCTGTCGCGTGTTCTTGCAAATATTGGGAGCTTTAGCCTTGTTTAGGAGTAGGAACATGGTGGAGTATTTTTGTCAACGGCAACGTCATTGTTGTTACAAATTTCGTCATTTCTCTCTCTTAAGATTTTAGATATTTTCAGCCCGTCCAGCTGAAATTCACCGAAGCGTGCTTTTCCTAAAGCTTGGTTTTTCACCTTCCTTGCAGCATTTTTTTGGAGTGCTTTATAGATCAACTATGCCAATAGTCATTGCCCGGTCAGATCACTGGCCGGTTACAAATCGTTGTTCTTGTGGTGTCACTTTCCGTGATTTCTCACTCCGGCACAATTTAAAGTCCACACCTCGACGTCAAGATTCTTATCGGAACTCTTGAATATTATTTTGAAAATGTGGAGAATCTCTTCGGCCGGGGAAAGATTTAATTGGCTTTAATAGCTATTTATGTTATCTTTTTCTTATCAAAGTAAGTATTCTTATATGATTAAGAATCGGAATTGGAGCTTTGTACCAAATTTATTCTACCTTAACCTTCCAGCGGGCGCGCATTTTCAAGAGATACTTGCATTGAGCATCTTATTACATATTTATATCGTTCTTTTATAAATTTAAATGCTATTTTTATTTATAAAATCTTTGTTTACTATTAAGCTAATAAATATAGATAATATAAATAAAAGTTTCATTTATTTTTGTAAAATAATAATATATATATATATATGCATATATATAGGAATACGATGCACGATGTCATAAAATTTGCGTAGGGGCAGTCGCTGGAATGTTAATAGCGATCTCTTCATAAATTTCCATCACTTGTGGTTTGTAAATACCTAATCTCTCTTTTTGTATCCTAATACAATTATAGTACCGCAATATATCACCACGTATTGGTGGAACAATACAGCTGAGCTCTTTTGGACTGCCAATAATGGTACACTTAACCAGGGTGGATAAGTGTCCCCTTAACACTTAATGGGTTTCTAGTCTGAGCCATAATTACAATTTCTAAGACACAAAAAAACAGAAAACTCTAATGGAATGCGCACAGCGAACATCAACTGCTGGCGAAGCACACTCAAAGTCAAGTCGAATTGTCATGTGCTACGGTTCCAGCCAAAACTTTCCAATTTTATGGTACCCATGTTGGCAACTCTTGGAAAATTTCACATTTAAAAGGACTTATCAAAACCAGTGTAATCAGAAATAATTGCATCCAAAACAATATGGATAAAAGATCTGAAAATTTGTATAAAAAGTAAAACTTTGAGGCTCTTACGGGGAATGAAGATGAAATGCAGAAGTTCTTAAAAAATTAAGCAGTGATGTGTTAGTCAATAGACATCTTTTGCCACCTAGTGCTATTTTATAGGACAACTTTTGCTTTTCTCGCTCCACGCTATTATACAAGGTGGTCATAAATTAACCCTATAATGTAAAAATCCATAAAACAACTTCGTTCTTCCTTTTGATACATTCACTGCCACCGACGCGCTGGCGTGTCCAGAACCTATTATCTAATTAGATGGCCCCTCCTCTACTTTAGTTAAAAGATGGCAGAGAAGGGGTCATTTAATTAGATAGATTGTTCGAATCTGAGGCTTGAATAGTGGCAGCGAATGTGTTAAATGAAAGAGTAGTTTTGACAGTTTTTTTCAGATGGGTAACGTTAGGTTAAAATTCGTTCAGATAGGTTACGACGCTCAACATCTGCTGCAGCAGGGAGATCCCTGACGCAAGTACCAAAATGGCTACCGGGCAGCAGACAGCACGTCTCTGGTTCTAGGAAAGCAAATCAATGGTAAAAATTCAAAGACATTTTCGCGTAGAGTATCGAAATTGTCTGGTTCCAAGTGAGTACTCCATCAAGCTTTGATATGAGCAATTTAAGGGGGCAGTAAAGGTACTGGGGACCGTTCGTTCTCAGAAGAAATTTTTGAACGAGTGTGGTAGAATTTCATTCCTTAATTGCTTATATCAACGCTTAATGGAGTTCTTATTTGGAATTTCGATACACTAAGCTAAAATGTATTTGAACTGTTGCAAGTGATTTGCTTTCGTGGATCCAGAGCCGTGCATTCTGCTACACGTTTGCCAATTTGACACTTGCGTTGGGAGTCTCCCACTGCAGCATATTTTGAGCGCCGTAACGACAGAATATCTATCTGAAAAAAATTGATTAAACTACTCCTTCTCTTAAATAAAAAAACGAAGTTTCTACATTGTAGAGTTTGAAAAAATAATTTGTGAAATGGGTCAATAATTTATGGTCACTCTGTCGGCCTTATTCACCATCCATGGTTAAACCATGATCAGCAGTTAAATGATGGTTCTGCTATCATAATGCGAAAGCTGACCGAAATGCGTCGCTAAATATATAGCATGGCGGGTTGCTATTTTGGCATGGTATCTCAATTTCTATGTTGTTGGCGATTTTTAAAATTTCCCTCAGCCTTCTAGCAAAACGAGTTTCTCGCCAACTCGCCAGTTAGGGTATACATCCAGTTGATCATTTCGGTCAGCATTCGCTTGTTCGTGTAAATTCCCTTTTAACCGCTGATCATGGTTTAACCATGGATGGTGAATAAGGCCGTGTATTTCTCAGAAATTCTATTGGACAATCCGACAACGATGTAGGCTTGTAGCACAATTGATTTATCTAACGGTAAAACGAACTGTGGAGTAGTTTAGGTAAAGAAAGTAGTAAAGATGTTTTGAAGAAGAAGAGAAATATCACCTTCTAGATTAAATTTAATAGTAAACTTGCAAAAATTATTCGTTATCCCTAACAGTATCATTAGAGTTCTGATTCCTCTAGGTTCCCCGGAATTTTGATACACGAATGGATGCATCTATTCTTGTTACTTAGTAACGGGTCTATTCTGGTACCCCCGGTTGGGTTGGGAGACGTTACTTTTTCCCTTTTTTATTAACAACAGGAAAAGTGACGTCTTAGCTAACTCAGTACAAAGCAAACCAAACATCTTCCTAGATTCCTTTTCCGGTTTGCTTCTGAAAACGTCTGCAATCTGAACATCAGCAACTGTGGCAACCGGCCGACCGCGTAATCTCGCTTTAATATAAGAAATAAATAATCCACGGTGCCAATTCAGGGCTGTAGTTCGGATTTTATATTTATGCTGAACTCGGTAGACTTAGGGCATAAAAATAACATTCGCTTATACACTAATACTGAGGATTAACTATGTCTGAAGCCCTTCTCTAGATAAAATTGCTCTAAAATGTGAAGGTGAGTGACTGTTCTTTATGGATGGGCTGCGTATCATAATAATATTTATGAGAATGCATATTTTTAAGTCTTACTGCACTTACTTTCAGACAGGAATAATAAAATAATAAAAAACAATAGGCTTTTTTAATAATATTGATTTTAATGCGAAAAATATGGATAATATTTCAGAAATGGAATATCTATGACAATTTTGAATATGCTCTTATTTCTTCCGAGTTTTTTATATTAACAAGAAAATCGTTTCCCCTCATATGCATTCTTTACACATTATTCAATCGCTAACAATTTTTCAGACTCCTGAGAAAGACTTCATAAAAAAAATATAGAAGGATGCTTATGATTTTGAAAACTACTCTACCAAGTATAAGACGAGGATTACAGAATTTTTTTAATAATTTTTAGACTTTTGAGGAAGACTGCTTCGTCACAAACATGTATAATAGAAGGCATACAGAGATCAATTTTTTAATACGAAACGGTGCGCAAAAATTTCAAAGAGAAAAGTTAAAGAAACTTAAAAAGTTAAATACTGATTCGCATGTCGCCCACATGGGGAGAAACACATATAGAGTAAAAAATGTCCAATATCAAGAATATTTGTAATATACTTGAACATCAATACCAAATCAAACACGCAAAATGTTTGGATAATTAATAAAAATAAAATTCAAGGATATTATTATAATATACATACACTTTCAATATTCCTAAGGCGTGATTCATTTGTTGTGGGCTGTATAGCAGAGATATAAAAGTAATGTGCAAAAGGAAGTTGATAGTTTTGTACCGTGTTAAATAGAAATCCCGCTATTAGATTGCCCCATTATAAGAGAATTCTTGCAATTTCGAATTGCGGTTTCAAAATGTTATGCTGTAAGAGATTCAACTGTATAGCTTTATATTTCCTTAACCCTTGGTAGTTATTTTGGCAACAAGATGCTAGGTATAAAATTAAATAATGATTTTCCCAGTTTCTATTCCGTGTTTCATTCTATTAATCTTAGCAACAAATGTGATGTGCTGCATCCATTTTCACGATTTCTGTCATTGGTTTTTCCATTAACTCCTCTACTCCCAACAGAAAATAACCAGATCATAGAACACCACTCCTCAAAATAACTTCGCCAGAAAAATAAGTAAGTACTGAACATAGTCGTGTAACCAGTGAACAAATGTTCTGAACAGAATCCACTCGTATTAAATAATCCCTTACGCACTATCACACGAGCAACACATAGTAGTTAGGAAAAAAGCAATTTCAATGGTGCAGTTTTCCATCGAAATCTCATCAGCTTTCTCGGACTGCGTGTGCTATAAAAGCTATCACCTGTGCCCATTGTGAAGAGACGCCAAAAAGTTTTTTGCCCGGGGAGGGGCAAGGAAAGAAATCTTTTTTCCTCCCTCTAATCCGGTTACTTACTGAAAGCCAGGATCGATATTGTCTGAAGAAAATCTTGAAACCCACTCGCTTGAAACCGACGGCGAATGGCATCGTAAATGATGTAAGGCATCCAATTTTTATTAGGTTTGTCGAGGAAATGAGGGATTTACTTTGGTTTCTGAATATTTTATTATGTTGGAAGGCGTTCGACCGAGTTTACCTTTCCTGGCGCTTATTTGCTATTTTGTTTACGTGTTTTAAGACTCGTTTGACGCCCTTCGACTATTTACGCCCTTTTTTTAAACCCTTAAACTTTTCATTCCAGAATGAATGCGTAAGTTCTATCTAAATGTAATATATTGATTAAAATGTTTTTAAGAGTATCTTTTTTTGTAATCCTACGTTTACGGATGAGACCTTTATTTTTAATGACGCTGTTCTTAGAAATTTTTTTTCAGGGAATAGAAAGCACTACGTTTGATTCAGCTCATCTCAAATTCATGTGAATGACAAAATGAAAATGCTTTTTGCTTGAAGAATGTGCTTGGATGGATTTTTTTCTTTGATTCCAATGGAAAACAGAGACCATAGAATTGTTCAAATATAAATACTAATTCATTTCAAATAACCTCTAAATGAACGTTAAGAATTAAATTTTCTTCGAATTTTTATGCAATGCTTCTCTAACATGTTGTCAAGTATTTTGTAAGTCTCATACAATTTGATTTAAAACTCTGCAAGTTATAAACAACAAACATGCGAAAAAATTTGGAATTTTTTTAAAGAAACCTTTGTATCTTCCCAAATGTTTCTGCTATGTTTAAGAAAATGCATTTAAATTCTATGCACATCAAACATAACGATTGATGAAAGTTCCATCTCGTTATTAGCTTTTTGTGAAACGGGTGAACCAAAATCGCTTTTCGTCTTCATCAATTTCTAGTTTGCCCCCTAAATGTCCTCAAGTCCAAATCTCCTGTGTAAGATGTAAGTTTAAATGATTATATGTTTCTCGATTCTCCGGAACTGATTCTGAGCTATTGTTTTCGTATTAACTCCATATTTTTCGCATTATATGAAATGGTTCTTAATTTTGCGCATCAGTTTACTTTTGAAATCGCTCTTTTATCAGTTATTTATTCGTTTTCGCGTTAATAAAAGCAAACATGACTACATAAATAATTTAACAGTTATTATTTGTTTCGATATAAAATATCTTCACATTGCTATTACAAGAGTTTTTGTTTTTCTTGTTACTATTTAAATATTCTTTTAGACATTTTATGAAATTTAAAATTAATTTAAATCTAAATATTTTTTAACTCTATTGCAAACTATCCAAACACTAAATAAAAAATAGGAAGTTAGTAGATTGTAGAAATTGCAGAACATTATAAAATTTATGAACAATTGCACTCTTCTAAAAAATAATAATGTATTTTCTTTCGACTCTTTTGTTCTAAACATATTGAGGCGCACCATCAAACAAAATCTGTAATACGGCTTACTGTATTATTGGAAGAGATATTATTATACACAATATTAAGATTATATGCGCTTCTGCTTATTGTATCCAACATACGAAACGAAAGTAATTCCTTTTTCAATTTTCATTCAATATTATATTTCAGATATTCATCTTTTCTATCGCAACAAACGATGCCGTTTATATTCCAGCATTAGAAATGGAGAAAATAGGATTTTCTGAGTATTGTTTGTGTTCAGAGAGATCCCCGTGCGGTTATCTACCTCATACAAGGTTTGGGAAGAAACTAACTTCTAAGACTTCGAAATAAAAAAAGGGATGAAACTAATTTCCCGAGTCCGCATCTCTCTCTATCAATATTGAAGTTTTGAGATCTCGGAAGTATTAGTTTTCTTCAAATACTATGCCTCGGAGGGATACGACAAGAAATATCAACTTTAAGGGGAACCCTCTTCCTTTTTTTTAACCGAAAAGTGACAGTAAAATTATAGACTGGACTTTCAGCATTATCGGCAGATCTAAACGACTTACTAGTTCTTCTACTGTTGTTCTGGGAGATATCTATATCTTATCTTTAAAAAGATAGAAGAAGTCGAAGAGGTAAAAAAGAGCAATAAAATGTTGGAAAATCTTCTGCTATCATAAAGATATAATATTTGTTCTTCAAGAAATACGTAATATACATTATAATGTCAAAACTATTTTTTAAAAAAAAGTTTCCCTCTTCTTCAATAACGGTCAAATATTGATCACTGCAACACAAAAAGGCAGAAAAATACTATTTCATTGACTTAAAAGCAGAATTATGTTTTCAAAATAGTTTGATAATTTACATCGTCATATGGAAATCAAAATCATTCAAAGAAAACAAAAACTAAGAAAAATACTCTAAGAGAATCGAATTAAACAAACAAGGGATCCATTCTACTCCATTTTGTCAAGGGGTAAGGATAAATTCGAAATGGATTCAAAATATTTTGGAAATTTTTCTGTAAGAAGTTTGAATTATATATAAGCCAAAAATATTTTCTCTTAGCTCGAAATTTCTCATCAAAAGACAAAGTAGATCAGTACCATCTAATAAGCATTATTTTAAAAGAAAAAGTAAAACCAAACACAAACAGAAAAACGCTAATAAGATTGAAATAAAAATATTAGTCATCAGGCTGAATAACAACCTTCATAAAAAATAAATTTACCCCACGCTTAGATGAGAGATAAAATGTTCTCACTTACATCGTCATACTTGCTTTGATACAAGAGGATCAAACTTTCTTATAGCAGAATACGGAGAATACTTTAAAATTTATTCATAAATAATAAAATACCTTGAGAAAAAAACTGATTCATTAAAATATAATATTATTATTTATATGGGAAAGAGGAAATTATATTTTTGCTTTAGTTAAAAGTATGTTAAAGCGCATCACGGGTGATGATAAATTTCATTAGATTTGTGATCAAGACGCATTATTCTGAAAATAATATACAAGAAAAGTTCTGTTATTGTCAATATTAAATGGCTAAAACAAATTTTGCAGATTGTCATTGATTAGGCGTAATAAATGTGCTTTGTTCTTTGAGTTTTCAATAATCGGCAAATATGAGGATCATTCAAATGAAACCTGGTCAGTGCGTCTAACTTTGCATTAGACGTAAGGGGGCGCCACGTAACTGCGTGTATGGCGGCAAAACTATAGGTAGAGAGACTGACGCATGCCCAACGTTCGACGCTGCATAGCGACAGTGTGGTTGCAAGCCGAAGAGAAGGTGGTCACACAAATTATCGTCCACTACAGAACATGCAGGCGAGTAAGAAGGAACAACGAAAAGTGATTCGATTTTTAGCGGCGGAAGGAGTTGGAGGCCGTGAAATGTATCGACGGATGAAGGCTGTGTACGGTGAGTACAGTCTGAGTCGTTCAACTGTTGTGGAGTGGCGCAAAAGATTCCTTGAGGGGCGCGAGTTACTGGAAGACGATGCTCGTCCTGGACAGGCTAATCGTGTCATCACACCGGAAATGTTTGCGGAAGTGCATGATTTAGTCTTGAACAACCGCAGAGTAACCGTGAACGAGATCCATCGGTTACTGGGTAATAACGTGGGCACCACTCACACCATAATGCATCAACACTTGAAATTTCGAAAAATTTGTGCGCAGTGGGTTTCCCACCAAATGACCGCCGAACAGCGCAATAATCGAATGGCGCTGTCTTTGAGTCATCTGCAACGTTATCATGAGGAGGAATACGGCTTTCTGTTGCATACTGTCACTGGTGATGAAACATGGTGTCACCACTTTGAACTGGAAAGCAAGCGTCAGAGCAAGCAGTGGAAACACGCGACTTCACCACCTCGAAAGAAATCAAAGGCCGTGCATACCAGTTCTGGTAGGGCATGATGTCCTTCTTTTTTGACCACAAGGGTCCACTGCTTGTCGAGTTCCTGGAACGGGGAACCACCATCAATGCCCAGCGTTATCAAGCCACTTTACAGAACCTTAAACGAGCCATCAAGTCGAAACGGCCAGGCATATTGTCCAATGGCGTTATTCTCCTGCATGATAATGCCCGCCCACACACGACCAATGCGGTGAAGACGACATTGCAGCAGTTTCGGTGGGAAACGCTGGAACATCCACCGTACAGTCCAAACCTTTCACCTTGTGACTTTCATGTTTTTGGGCCTCTAAAACAAGCTATTCGCGGACATCGATTCACAACGGATGACGAAGTGTGTGACTGGGTCCAGGCCTGGATCCGACAGCAGCCTACTAGCTTCTTCAAAGATGGAATCGATCGGCTAATGTCGCAATGGGATAAATGTGCCAACAGTTTTGGCGACTATTTTTGAGTATGTGTACTGTGTATAACTACATTTGTGAGTTAATAAAATCGTTACCGTTACTTTACACTAGTGACCGGGTTTCATTTGAAAGCCCCTTATATATCCTGAATATCATTCAGGAATTATGATATAATAATCTCAAATACATTTCAGATTCCTATTTTAAAGGATTTTAAATTCTAGCAATAAGAGGAGTTGAAAAAATGAATGAAATCTCATCGCACTTTTTTTTAAAAATCTATGTACAGATCTAGTGTAAAATCAAATCTGTTGAAGTTTTCCTGATATTATATTTAGCTATATTTGGCTGCTTTTTTGCATCTACATTCGACAGGATTTACGAGGCCAGTGTTATCGACTAGTAGAAAAATAAAATGTTCTCATAAAAAAATTCCACGATATGTGACCTGCTACAGGAAAAATAGATCTAAATTAAGCCAAATAAAGAAATCATGATTCAAGTCTAAGTGTAGATTTCTTTGAGAAAAGTTGAATCATTGAAAGAGACTTTAACAATAGATTGAAACTGTCTGAAACGATTACAATCAGATAAGATAACAGAACACCTGCATTGAAGATCGATAACGAAATTCAGTGCCATACATTTCGATAAATACCGGCCTTCGCTTAAACAATATTAAGGATGAGAACTTTTGTTTAATTATCAACAAGTGTATTTGGAAGCTTCTATTTTCTAGAATAAAACAAAACAAAAAGGAAATGGTGATACAGAAAAAGAAATTATATCCAAAAAAGATACGAAGCGGAAACTGTTAGTTTTCCCAAATTTTTCGCAAAAGATGATCGAATTTGATCAAATTTAAGCAAATGAATCTGAGTTAAATCATTAAAACAACAATTAATTAGGGCACCCTTTCTTTGTCTTAAACAAATTCGAATATAAGAATTTAAAATTTGAACTCTAGAATGATATTAGAAAGGTATATAATTATTCGCGCGTTAAAAATTTATAAATATTCTAATTTTAGATACATTTGAAAGTTTGCAAGGTATAAAGACTTCAAAACAATAATTTCATCCTTACGTTAATGCTAATATTAGATTGTTTACAGTTAGGTTCACAATTAAAATGTTTAATAATTTTTATAGCAGCCAGCGCTGTTTGAAACCATCCTTTTAAGAGATTTAAGAGAAAATACTTAGGACTGTAATTTTTCATGTAACATGAACTTTTTTTATATTTCATTTTATTTAATATTTGTCATAAAACTGCAAAATATATTTTTCCTGAAGCTAAACATATACAGTTATATTTTAAATTTCAAAGAGATTTAAGATATAGCTGTCAAAAACTATTAATATTATATGATTTGTGATCATTATATCATTTAAGAATATGCAACGACGTCAAGAAAAATTTTAAATTCCAGAAATTATATCAAGTTATACAATATTTCCTTGTTTTCCTTTTTATCCTGTGATATCTTAATATATCATAGAAGGAACCATTTATCTAACTTGATTCTTACAGTCGTATTATGAACATAATCAATGCAAAAAGACTTCAGTAAGTTTTTAGTTAAATTTTTAACACAGTTGGAATTTATTACCTCATAGTTCATGGTATTAAAAAAATGCATATCAATTTTAACTTGGAAGGTGCAATTTTATTCAAAAATAAAGCGACACAAGGATTATTTTTACATTGCAATAACTTCCAAAATATTATCACATTTAATATTTATTACGTTGTTTGTCATAGTAAATAAAATCTTATAACTTCCATTGCTGGATAAAACAAAATTAAATATACCATGATAAAACGTAACACTTTCATTAGACTTCAGGAAAGCAAACGGGACCCTAATTAATAAATATAGTTTTTCAGCAACCAGACACCTCAAAATCAATTTAGAAATGGCGGGAAACAAATGGGCGTGGAAATTACACAAGGTGCACCTTCGCTTTTAAAACAAATGGCAGTTATCCCTTCCTGAATTGCAAATTTTATCACCCTTTCGCTCATGGCCATTCTTCACTGAGAATTCAGTTTCTGTTCGCATTCTGCTTAACCAGCTGTTACGCACGTTTCTCATTCCGATGTCTTTTCAAGCATACCCCGCTGGTGTGATTTTTTCCGAAGGGCACGGATCAGTTAAGAGAAAAATACAGGGAAAAAAGGATTGAAAAAATTTTGTCAACTGGTGTGGAAGGGGAAATTTTAGGGATTTTTTAAGAA
>BGPR01000170.1:871906-924389 GCA_013235015.1 Araneus ventricosus | reverse complement strand
TGTCAACTGGTGTGGAAGGGGAAATTTTAGGGATTTTTTAAGAAATTAAATGCAGGTGAAAAAGGGTTGAAAAAATTTTGTCAACTGGTGTGGAAGTGGAAATTTTAAGGATTTTTTAGGAAATTAAATACGAGGGAAAAAGGATTGAAAAATTTTTGTCAACTGGTGTGGAAGGGGAAATTTTAGGGATTTTTTAAGAAATTGAATACAATAGGATTACTGTAAGTGACCATGGTTGTCGAAGAACTGACACCAGATTTTTTAAAAGGAATACTTTAAAATAAATGTAAATTCTGTATTTAATTCAGTGCATCTTAGAAAAAGCTTTAATATTCAGTAAACAGATTTTGAATTCAGATTATAATATGATGCTGGAAGTTAATAATTTCTCTAACCGAAAGCACTTAAGAGCTTGATTTTAAAGAAATACCCGCAAGATTCTTGGTAAAAATATTTCAAAATAAGCGCCCCAGACGTAGTAAAATTAAGCGTTAGGATTTCAACACTTTAAGAACACATTCAAACTTTAAAGTATTAACTTAGCAAAAAAAAAATAAATTTTTAGTCAATTTGTTCAAATAATCATACAAAGTGTTTACATATACCTGTGATTTTTTTCTTCGAAAAGTTAATTGTTTTTAAATGAAATCGCTCAAAATGAACATGAGGATCTTCGCTAACAGTCACATAAAGCAAGCTGTTTTAACATTTGATTATATTTTCAGTGCCCAGTTACATACATTTTTCTTATATTCTTAGAATTATACAGATAAAGTATCGCTGGTATAAAATGCATTTATTTTGATAATTCTGTCTCTTAGTAAATCACGGTGTTCACAGAGCAAATTCTTTTCCACTTCGAGAAAATTCAATCTTATAAATAACTGGCAAACCCTTTCAGTACTTCGCACATTCAACTTTTCCCTCCCTACCCACCTCCACAAACGCTTTGTTTAACGTAAACTCTGTATTGTATGTCAGAAGTATGTAAAAATTAATATCCAATGGTTTCTTATTAATTGCTGTAGGATCTCTATTATTTGAGAAAAAGGAATGATGACAACACAAATAATACGTAGCATATATCAAAAATGTTTTCATTTTTGAAAAAAATAATACACGATAGGAAAAAAGTAATTAATAAGAGGGAATTAATTGAAAATGTGTAAGCGGAAATTATATGTTTTATATTTCAACGACATATAAATTATGATTTTTCAGTTGATAATAAATAATCAATTGATTTGATAACATCATTCGCTGATAGAAGGAAAACTTCATCTTCTCTTTCCAAAAGATTAACCAATAACTATGACCAACTGAACATACCAATTTGTACTCCGCAGCCTCCAATATAATCATAGGATACAAATTTACATCGTTATTTATCATATTAAATGTAACACAACTTTTTTTACCTAAAGCGTAACAAATAGTTGGGAATGAATAAAAATGGGTTTATTAATTAATTACAGGACAATCAAACCAGACTCTAATTAATATTAAGTATAGTTTTGCAGCGACCAAACACCCCTTTAAACCAACTGAAAAAAATGAAGAGACAAATGGCCTCAGAAAAACACGCAAGGTGTGCCACCACTTTTACACCAAACTTCCGTTATCCCTTACTGAATTGTAGATTTTATCACCCTTTCGCTCATGGGTGTTCGTCATGAAGAACACGGCCTCCGTTCACATTCAGCTTAAACAGCTGTTACGCACGTTTCTCATTCCGACAGTCTTACACACACACCCTTTTCTAGAAATTTTTTTGTCCTAGGATATGGAACAGTTAAGACAGAAATGGGTATAAAGCGACTTGAGAAAGGTTTTGTCAGCTCATGTCGCAGGGAAAATTGAAGATATTCTTTTTTGTATAGATTTACTTGTATAGGAACACTTTTTCAAAAGTGAATAAAATATGTGTATGCATTGTAACCAACCGAATAAATTTCGCATGTTTGATATGTCCATTTTTAAAAAAATATAAAAGCATTTAAATCTGCATATAACTTTACATAAGTGTCTAAAAATTCTACTCAACAGAATTTCTTAGCAAGTGTGCTTTCGAGAATTATACCTATTAAACTCGGCATATAACATATGACGAGCATCTCCACTGATTATGTAACTTAAAGCACTGTTGGAAAAAAGTATTGTGTTCTGATTATTAAAAAACAATCTGGGGAACAGATTCAGTTTTTTAACGCCTTATGAAATAAATGTGAAAAAATGCTATATATTCAAAATTAAATTTTCTTTCTTTCGCCTTGATTGTTTTTCAATAAAAGTTTCAGAAAAGATGTAAGAATTATCGCTTTAAAATATAAAGCAGATTCATAGCAAAGTAGTTAAACTAGTAAGTATAGCTACTAGTTAAATTATAGATTTCTGAAATAAAAGTTTCTGTTAATTGATATAGTTTGTTTTTATATAATTCTGTTGATTTTAGAGAAATCATTCTCTCGTTTACAAAAAGTACGTGGCATTTTTGACGTTCCCGCAGACTCAAGAAATATTATAGAAAATAGATGAAATGAAGGAAAAAATGCATTACTTAACTGTATTTATGAACCTACTATTTCAATTATCAACTCTGCGATGATTCAAAAATGAGGATTTCATGCGAAGAATATTTTTTGAGAATCAATATCGCTAGTAAACCGAAAATGTCCGATTTATTCAGCAAAGGAGTAACAGAAAAACATATCTTATTTTATTCTTCCAGATTCTTCCTCCAATATCGGAAGAGTATATATATTCTTATCAATATCTATTCTTGTGTTTTTTTTATCACATTGAACAAAAAAAAACTTATAAATTTCTTTGTCAGATAACAGGAAACAAATGAACCGGAATAAATAAATAATAATGGCAACATTAATCTTAGGACAATCGCACTAAACCTTAATTAATAACTATAGCTTTTCAGCAACCGTGTAAGGAAAGCAAAGAATTGAAAAACAGCGAAAGACAAATGGGTACGAAAATTACGCAAGGTGCACCACCGCTTTTAAAACAAACGGCGTTATCCCTTCCTGAATTGCAGATTTTATCACCCTTTCGCTCATGGTCGTCCTTCACGGAGAACATAGCTCCCTTTAGCATGCAGCTTAACCAGCTGTTACGCACGTTTCTCATTCTGACGTCTCTTCCAGCATTTCTGCTAGGATTTTTTCCCCTGAGAAATGAAACAGTTAAGGAAAAAAAAAGACTGGGATGGAAGGAATCCACATGATAAAGGTTTTGTCAACTCCTGTTCAGAAGGAAAATAGAAAATTTGTTACAAAATTCTGATATCCACTTTTAAAAGTAATATTAAAAAACGCATGTAAATAAAATTAAATGAAGTAATAGAATAATTTCCCTTCAGCTCACGGACCCATTTTCGGACATTAGCACACTCTCTGGGTCATTTTGACCCAAATTGTTAGACATGAACTCCTTATCTTATTGGCTATTTGTATAAAAATAAAATACGGTCAAAGTATAAAAACAGTTTTTTTGGAAAAAATAACTTGAATTTAAGACACAAATGCGATTTTTAATACGAAGACGGAGAGTTGAATTTATCGCCGTTATTCTATACCTTTTCTGTATTCTTTTCTTCTCTGTTGGGCAATGGTCAATGGCAAACATGGGTCAATTTGACACCAAGCCCCCCCCCTCAGTAAAAAGGGAAAATTCCTATTTCACCGGTTACTGCTGCTCTTGTCTTTTTCTTCTTCTAACTCCCCCATGAAGGTACAAGAAGTCGGAAGTCACAGGGGCAAGTTTTTAGAAATTCCCAGAATTTTTCAACAGAAGAAAAAGGCTGGGGTCAAAAAGACCCCATGCTTGTTTTGACTGCTTATATACGTGTACCATAATTCCAATAAGTACAATCTCTAAATGTCTCAAATTTAAAGTCGATTGAATGAAATTTCAGAGATAAAAATTTCAGTATAATCTATAAATAGCATCTTTTTGTTTTAAAATTTCCACAGTTGGAATTTCATACAAACTATTCGAAACTATTTTAGCGCATGTATTCAAATTTAAAAATGCCACGAAGTAAACGTCCATATCTTTCAAAATTCAGTACTTAGAATTGATTGATTTTTAACACGAGTATAATCCTCTATGAAACAAAGTAGAATCTTTTTGGAATTGATTTAGGAGTTTTTGCAAATTATATTATTGTATAAAACAAACATTACGTATTTAAAAATAATCTGTTAGTAGGTCCGATTTTTCTTCAACTGATTTTTTTTGCTACACAGAAATCATCTTCAAGTGTTTTTTTTAAAAAGTTGTTAAATCATTATTGATGTTTTCACAGAACCTATTAATATGGCAGAAATAAATCAGCTGATAAAAGATTACATAATCGGAATTTTAAAGTAGAGAGTTAATTAACTTTTAATGCTCACTTAAACTTTATGAGTTCTGCAGCATGTTTATTTGATTTTTAGCCCAAACATTTTATATGATAGTACTTTTCGTTAATTAACCCATATTATACCAAGCATTGAAAAAATTAATATGTGTTTCTCTAAGCCCATGTATACACATAAAACGTAAAAAAACTTACCAAAATTTTATTAGCTTAGTCAGCACAGGCTGACCTAAAAATAGGAGAATGATACAATCCACAGCTATTAGTCCTTACTTGGTGGAAGGGGAGAAAGCATCTTAAGCATAGTCCAATTTCACATTTGTTGCAGATAGTTGTCAGTTTTGTTGCACAGAGTTTTAGCTGGTATATTTGTCGGTTTTCTGGGTTTCTTGCAATTACCTGTTCATTTTTAAGCTTTAAAAAATCTTCATTAGCTTAATGAACACCTTGTTTTCTGCAAGATGGATTCCTTGGAATGGAAAGTCCTCAAATAGCTGTTATGTGTCTTCGAAAATCAAGAAAGCTCAGACTATCATCACTGAATAGCTGATTGATCTTCCATAAAGCAACAAAGACTGTTTCAAAAGCATTAATAAATAAAGGCAGAAGCAATTTTTTCCTTGAATTGATGTAAAATAAGCTGCCGTATGATTATCAAACAGGTCAACCCCGTTTTCATATTTATTAAAGGATGTAATGCACGTTGGAATTATTCGTAATGTATTGGTCATCACATATTGTTTCTTCTATTTTCCTCATTGAAGAATCATCAATATGCTCAATGTCGTTCAGTGTATCGGAATCCCGAGTTAAAATCACTAATTCATTATCTATGTCGTGTAACTCTCCGAGCGACTCAAACGTCCTTTTCGTTTCTCATGTTCAGTTCAAAAGCAGATAGCTCGTATTTATATGTATATTTTCTTAAATAACTATGGATAAAGTGTTATTAAGATTTCAAATAAATAATTAAATACAAAGAAGATGGATTCATTTCCTTTAAAAGCTAAGTTTTCTAACCTCATAACTAAAAGTTCAAAATAATTGGGCTCTCAGAGGGTTAAATCACTATAATCTGAAGTCCAAAAAAATCCAGGTCTTCCTGCGCTGTTAAAAACTTGCATGGCATTTTAAAATTGTGGCATCAGAATAATTTTCAAAAGAAAACAAAATTCAAGCATGCAAAAGCGGGAAAAACTAGGTCTGCAACGATGAATTTCAAAATACAACTGACTTCATATGCATCATGACTATTCTTGTATCATGTCTGGTTATAATATGCACCCAAATGCCTATCAGACAGACTGCTGGCGCCTGTATTACATTTAGACTTGCAATCTTTGAAATGCAACTGAGAAAGGAAGGACTTTATCCTTTCTAACTGATGGGGATTAGGTAGTAATGGATTTTACCATCGTTCTCTTTATAGGACAGTCGAAAATGTAGGGAAAATTGATCTTCTGGATCATTTTTGGCGGTGACTTTTAACTAGAATAAGAGTATGGAATATTACCTCAATAAATGTATTTGTCTCTTTTTCTTGAATATCAAAACTTTTAAAAACTTGCGTATTGAAAATATAAGAAAAATTTCTGCGAAAATCGCCATTTTAAAAATTTAATAAAAATATCTATTGTTAATTTAAACGTGTGAAGAGAGCATATATATATATTTAAATTACTCTTCAATAACAAATCGTCTTTAATTATAATATTGAAAAGAATTGGCTTGTGGCAACTTGTGTGTGCTATTCTCTTTTCAGGACGATGAGGAAATATGGGTTAACTAAAAATTTCAGTATCTGAGATGAAAAAGCATATATTATATTGCAGATACTTCAACTGTAATCTAAAAAATCATATATTCTACACTATTATTTTAACAATTGTAAAAATGTTATATTCTTGTAACTTTTATCCTTTTATTTCGAAAAGGAAATATGTGAACCGGAATGAATAGAGCAAACGAGGATAACAATTATTAATAAAAACAGTAATTCAGCCACAGTTCCTAAATGAATTCATAAAACACTAAAAAAAGTGGTCAAAAATATTACGTTTGCTGAGGCAACGCCTTTTAAGACAAATCACAATATCCCTTACTGAATTGCAAATTTTGTCACCTTATCTCTCATGTCTGATCTTCATGGAGAATTCACCTTCCGTTCACATTCAGCTCAACCAGCTGTTACGCGCGTTTCTCATTCCGCCATGTCGACCTGCACTCCCGTCTGCTGGGATTTTTCCACCCTTAGGATATGGAGAAGTTAAGGCCGAAATAGGGAAAAAAGCAGCTAGAGAAAGATTGCGTCAATTCGTGTCGAGGGAAAAAAGGGAAGGTGGTTTTTATTTATTTATTTTCATATTTGAGTAATATGAATGTGCACCAACAGAAAGATCGTCTCGGAATTAAAACATCCTTTTCTACAAGAAAATTAAAAACTTGTTTTTAATCCCACATAATATTATACTAATTGGCAATAATAACGTATGGAAAAAATAAAATGACGGAAATTCAGTAAAGAATGTCGAGGTCTGTTCCTGCTGCTCTTTGTCGGAATTCATTCATCCAGTTCTTCTCTAAAAAATTGCTTGAGATGTAAAAAATGCGGCACTCCTTCTGTTTGTATGGTACTTAATACCATGGTAGAAAGAAATGACTTGAAAAAACTTATATACTTCATTTAAATGCAACCGCAAATCTGACAGCAAAATTTTTACTGGAAAATTCTCATTTTCTGTTGAAATTTGAAATCTCTACTTTTCGATTTTCATTTCAATTCCTTGAATATCACTGTTAAAAGCAACTTTTATACCTGAACTCTTAATTAAGAAAAATTTCTTCGATATGCTTGAAAATATCATTGCATTTTCTCTGAAAGCAGAGTCAGTAACTACCTAGTATAATTTTTGATGTTATTTCTTTCTTATATTTTAGAAAATTTACTATATGGGTATTTTGTTTTCAATTTCCTATGGAATTCCGCTAAAGTTCCTCGCAGCATGCAGAATATGAATATATTTTTGATAGCTGCATAGCTGTATCTGCTTTAGCTGTTATTCTGACTGAAAGCATTTGTGTTGAACTTGGTAACAGTAGGAAATCTTGTAAACGTAAAAAAGAACAATAGCCTTCATTTTCTGAATTAAATAATTCTTTACTCAGGAATTGCATTACAGCCTGATCCAAAAGTTTAGACAATGAACACATTTGGTTTAAATATCAAAAAATGTAAATTTAAATCAAATTTTCTATAGATTCAGAAGCTATCAGAAAATGATATGATCAAAACCGAATTCTTTTATTACATTTAAAATGCAAATTATGGATGAAAACAGAAATTACACTATTGTAAAAAGTTAGACGCTATAAAGTATATGTGCTAATTTTCACGTGAATATGTTAACTTCAAAATATTTACCTAACACACTTCATTTATTGGAGTTGTCTACACGATAATATTTCGACTTCAAGATGCCTAGCGCTAAAGAGATTCAGGCGGAGGGAGATATTAAGCTTACAGAGCTGAAGGTGAGCTTCTTTCAGAAATGTTTAGAAAATATGTATCACTCAAAAAATCTATTTATCGAGTTCCGTCTAGTGAAAAAAGTAGGAAACGAAATGCAGATCTGGTAAGTCATGTGTGACAAAGAAATGCGATAATCGAAGAGTGAAATGTGTAGAAAGCGCCCAACAAGTGTCTGTTCGAGAAGGTCAGAGATCAACAAAACTGTCGATGGCAACTGTTACGATGCGTAGACACATTGATCAATCGAGAAGATAACCAGAACTGAAACTAAACTCCAAGTCACATATTTTCGTTCAATGATATTTAGAGATAAAATGGTGGAATCTTGATGGGATAGACGGCTGGATACTGTCATGAATTGGGCAAAGAACACCGGTGTTCTTCTAACCGCAGGTAATGTGGTGGGCTGGCAATGATTTGGTTCGCGTTTTCTTCAATACACAAGTGTGACTGAGCTTTACCAGGTGTTATTACTTTCGTTATGTACTTAGTTAATGAAGGACCATCCTGCTCTGCTTCTTTTTATATTTTATTTTACACCACACAAGACAGTTTTTACAGTATTTACAGCGCATGGAATACTTTTTTAATTCTCAATTTGGGGTTTCAATTGAGAGTTACTTTACCCACGTCATTTATGAATTATAGTTAACTCATTGTTGCCAAATACACGAGAGCCACTTACCGGTAGGGCGCATGCGCAACATCCCATTCCACTTTGCAAGTGGCACTCATGCGCCAACATCAGAAGTCTCTCAACTTCACAATGATACACTGAGACCTAGGAGGACAATCTGCTACTATGTATTAATATTCTAGGCGCTGTCGTTGAGAATTTCAGCAAGACAATGCTTCGATTTATATCGCAAACAGTACCAAAATGTGGTTTAATTCTCAAAATATGAATTATTTCGATCAGCCAGCACGTAGTCCTTATTTTGATGCAATCGAGAATCTTCAGAACATCATATATCGAAATGTGTAAGGTAAAAGTAGAAAATAGTCTGCTATAAATGAGCCTATCAATCGAGACTATGTGGTATAAAGCCAAGCCCCAATCTACGCAAGATTTAATTTCTTCAGTGGAATCTTGTATTAAAGAAGTAATTAACAAGAATGGAAAAGCAGTCAATTTTAGATTACGTTTATCATGGTTTATTTAGATTTAATTTAATGGTTGTATAAACTTTTGAGAGAGTTTAAATTATTTTTCTTTACCAAATAGCAACTTCCAATGTGTACATTGAATTTTTTTGGTGTTATAAATATTGTATATGTTTAGCATACTAAACTGAATCATTGTTAGGAAAATAGGTTTAAAAGTTTTCATTACCTATTTATGAATTCATTCTTTGTCTAACATTTTGCATCAGGCTGTAGATACAATATAAGTAATTTAATGAAATGTTTGTAACGACTGGTTTCACTTTACCCCTCCATTTTGCAATTATCAGTTCCTAATATATGAATATGTGCGAAAGTTCCACCTTATCATAACTGATGAATATGATTGAGATCAAGAGTGCTGGGAGACTACGTCAGATATTCAAATATAGTGGATGTTGTTATAATGGATGATATCATCGGTATTTCGAAAGACTTCTGATAAACGGGTCAGAATAACATGTGACATTTAGTGTATTAGATATGTTTCCACGTCCATTAAGAACCCTAGAGAGTTGGAAGTAAACGCCACATACCTTTGTTGCAAGAAACATCAACTACAAAGCACGAATGCGGAGTTATGGATCCTTCAAAATACAAGGCACTAGAGTTCTTATGCGTTTTATCAGTGCTTTATCTTCATGCATTCTTAGCTCTGTCCATAGTGAGACCACATGTTTCCGATTCGAAATACAGGCTAGTGGGCAATATTCAAAATTATATTTAGCGTTACTACAATAGCAATAAATAAAAGTGTGGAGCATTTAATTTACTGAAGAAACTGATGCCTTTTCCAGATATATGTGGCTTATGGAAAAACTAAAGAATTACACACAAATTAAGGATTGTGTAAGACAATTTCTTAATTTACTTACTGAGAAATAATTTGCTGTTTAAAAATATATTATTTTATTTTAAACCCCTTCTATTCAGTCCTTCAGAATTAAAAAGAATTTGATTACCCTAATCATTATGACACTTAATTCCTGATTTCCTTTTATTCTTTAATTTTTGGTTCAAATACAAAAAAGTGGAATTAAAAGGTAAAATCTATATGACTAATGTATGATGTGACGTTTTCATAACATTCGAGAAAAATTAAATGGAAATATTTTTGATTTCCCTATATTACTCAGATATCCAGAGCAGTAGCATATCGCTACGGCTTGAACCACATAACATACACGTATCTAAACTTTTGTAAAAAGGAGTAATTAAAAGCAAAATTTATTTAATGGGAAGTAATCTCTGATTTTCGAAACATTCAGCAGTTTTAGAAGGTTCAGTGGATATCAGACACGAAAATCTTACCATAATTCCTTTTCTAAACACTAAATGTCACTCGGCTTAGTGAAAACACTAAGGGAACAAAAAATGTGTGTATATCTTAACTATCATTCAACAAAATCTAGCTGAAAGAATGAATGAATGGTTCCAGGGATCACGACATAAAACTGTGGCACGAGCTCTTCAGCTTATCGTAATTCCGCCCAATATCGTAATATCCGTTCGAGCGACAATTACAATTAAGATGAATGAAGTGGAAATGACAGTGGAGAACGATTGTGTTTTTTTTCTTGGGTGTTATTGTTTACGGGGCCGTAAAAATCCTTTCTGTGATTCGCCGAAAGGCTATAACATAAATTATCTCTGATAATGTCCGATCATTAGCTAAAATGCCAATAAGGCGAAACAACCTCTGTGCTAACTGTAACCTTAATTCTGTTGAATCGAAGCACATACCTTTTTCTCTGTAAGTAAATTTCCTACCATATACAAAAATTGCATTAAGGGAAAAGGATTTTCACATTTAGAAGTTAGATTAATTAATGGTTATGTCTTGTTTTGACATGTTATAACTTACAAAGAATGTGTTAAAAGCAATAATTACATTTTCAATTATTTTAAAAATAATGCATTTTTCTATGAAACTTGTCTGCATTCATATACTGATATTCTAGTGATTTTATTCATACCCAAATAAAACTTTTTATTCACACATTGTAAAGCAAACCAAAGACTTAAAAATTAAAAAAGCCATTAGGAATACAAATACAAGAGCAACACTTTTGATGCACGGATTTAAATTTCAAAGTATGAATAGTATTGTATAATGTTCATTGCAGACTGAGATTTTAAGAAGGAACATGTTATGTTTTATCAATTTTTTTCGCACAAAGGAATCACTAGCGACTTCTTATCTTATTGCTTTTATTTAACTACAGGAAAATAAAACCCACCCACCCATATATATATATATATATATATATATATATATATATATATATATATATATATATATATATATCCCTCTGATTCGGCAGAGGAACGGGACACAGTGCATTGTATATTTCAGGAATCGTCTTTTAGATATTACGGTCAATGCGATTAATAGGTTAAAATTAATAATAACTTGCTACTATTCATCTTAACCGATTAAAACAACCTTGTTGTTAGGAATAGGAACCGCATATTTTTCATACTAAACGGTTAAACCCTTAATGACTAGCCTCCCATTTCAGGGACGCTTCTAAAAATGCTCCATAAATTCATAGAAATTATTATTCAAACATAAATTTTACAAAAAAAGTATTCTTAAATATTTCTTTCTTCTACATTCAATCGATTACCGCCCGTATTAAGAGTTCAGTTGCTAATGTGGCCATTTAATTTTCAAGTAAGACTTGCAATTAGTTTTTACTTTCTCGTATACGAAGTATAAAAAGAGAAAGTATTGAAATCGTCAAAAAATTCGAACTCGAGATTTTGACGAATCTCCACGTTTTAGACCTCCCTGAGTCCGAAAAACACAATTTTGGAGTGTCTGTATGTCTGTCTGTGTTTGTGTGTGTGTGTGTCTGTCTGTGAACACGATAACTCGAAAACTATTAGAGCTACGGGGATGAAATTTGGTATGTGGTCTTTAAACATAATTTGCAGGTTTCTATCAAATTTTGGTCAAAATCCGTCAAAGGGAAGTCTGTCTGCCTGTATGTCCGCGGTCATGTGAATACTATAACTCAAAAACTTGAATAGCTAGATGGATAAAATTTGGTACACAGTTTTATCGTCATGAATGTAGGCCCGTATTAAATTTTGGGCCAAATCCGTCAAAAAGGAGCGTTCAAATTGAACATTCAATTTCTTTTAATCCGATTCTCATGCGCAAAGAACTGGTAGCAATCTGTTATTGTTGTAAATTTTATTTACAACAATAAATAATGTTCTCAAACATGAATTGTAAGAAATTTTTAATTGTTGTAAATAAAATTCAAACCGATCACATTATTTCAGCAAATCTTTTATTTACGAGCTTTTGCAATTGTTACGATTGTGGTAGTATAAATTGTTTTCTTGGGAATTCAATTCCAAAGCAGAATTTTCGCTTTAGTATTCATTTCATTGCCTATTTTATCGCATCTGCTTCAAAGTAATATTTTTTTGAAACGTGGCAACAGATATTTATTTCAGGTTTGTTGGTTTGTTTCACTTTCTCGTATACGAAGTATACAAAGAGAAAGTATTGTAATCGTCAAAAAAAATCGAATTCGAGATTTTGACGAATCTCCACTTAGAAAGTATACGAGAAAGTTTAGGGGAGACCACTCCCGCTTTTTTTCTTCAACATCAAGACGAAAAGGATAGCTTTGTTCTATTATTTATCAGTTTATTTACTTTCATTTAGTATATATATCGATTGTAAAAATATTTTTTTTGAGGATTTTACATAATTTTAGATTTTTATAATATTTTCTGCATTTTGCATTAAGTCCCAAAAGAGAAAGTTTGGCTTACGAGAATCCAAAGACATATATTTTTCAGGCGTGATTTTTAAAAATAATTTTTCAGTTCATTTCACAACATGTAATATTAGTATAATGCGACTTGAGCATTAAGGGTAAAACAACTTGAGCTATTCAATTACTCAAACTACTCAATTCATACCCGTTAATGCGACTTGAGTATTAAGAGGTATGAATAATAACCGGCTATTATTCATACTAATCGAATATTTTTACTTTTATTGTAACATAGATTTTTCAATTTTTTTTCCAAAATATAAATTGCTTAAATATTTATTTAATGTTTCTCGTTTATTTAATTTTAAAAACAGACAAATTCTGACAGAACTTAGTAGCCGAGATGTAGATTTATGGGTGGAAGGCTCACGGGTGTGAGATTCCATTACACCGATATTCGTCGAGTTTATAGCCCAGGTATATAAAATACAGTCGCGGTTGGGATCTCCTCACGGTGGTATGGAAAGACAGTCTTGAATGGGGAGTGCCAATTCAGGCGTCTTTCTCCATATTAAGGGTCACTAAAATTTACTAGGTATGTCCTGAAATATCCCTAGAGTAGGTTTATATCAGAAGGTCAGTTCATAAAAATAAAATCATAAAAAGAAAAGCAATTGTCGGGAATGAGTTTTAATATCTTGAGGAATATCTAATAATACTCTTCTTTCCTTATTCTGACGATATATAGTTTTCTAAACGCAATTATTTTTTCAATTATTTTATCTCCCTAAGTTTACTTTATATGAATGCAGTACTTCATGATATTAATAGCTGAATTTGAGTAAATTTCACTGCTTAGAAGACCCGTCTCGTTAGAGACAATTAACAATCTAATTTTGTGTAATTTAATATGACTAAAATATGATTTCCTTCTCCACTAAGTTTGAAGTATCTCTAAAGAGCCTTTATGAAACCCCGCGTCGCTCTGTCTAGGCCCAAAATCATCTAGAGGAATTGTGATTTCCTTATGACACCTTAATTTAAAGTTCGGTGGAATTTAAGTAGCAGATTAGATACTCAAAGATGTCAAGGGATATGCATTTCAGCTATCATCATATCACACGAGATTATTTAATTCGGAAGTTTTATAGGAAATAATATAGCGAGTTATGCAATGGATAAGTAATCACCTTAACGTTATCCTGTTTGTATCTAAGAGAAAACCTCAAAGCTGAAATCTAGTCTTAAATCATAACTTTTAGAGTTACACAATTAGATTTGACATATATTTATTATGTCAATAGCATAAATGAACATCCAGCAAATTCTAAAAAGTTATCTTAATTTCATAATGTTTAAAAAAATGTAAATTATTTTTTTTTATCCTAAATGATGGTTTTTTTAATATGTAAGTGCTATTTCAGGTTTTAATTCTTAGTTCTAATTTAGATTTTACAATACATAGCACGATGGTTTTACTAAGATGTTTAAACAGAAATGCTAAAAACTGTAGTTTGCCAATCAAAGAGGTTTACAAAATATTTACGATTTTTCACAAATTACAAATATCAATTTCAAACTTCTTAATGTTGCATCTTCTACGTAAACGTTTCTTTAAATGCCAGTTGAGATTATTTACGTAATTTTCTGTCCACTATGGAAGCTGAAGCAGATTCTCTCTATAGTTTGGCGGTAGTCGACACACGTTAATCCATTATTAGTACCATCACCATTTGGACAACACTGAGCGATAGTTTTTCTCCTCCGAATATGATAGAAGGGATAATATGCAAATGAATAGTTGAAATTTTGCGGGATTTGGGCTAAGGTCTACGGGATATTATGTATCAACAAAGAAGAATTTATTTCCAGGCATACGGAGAGGTACATATCCTAAACCATTAGCACATCATTCTAATTCTTAAAATATTTTACATCCTTTTATATAGGACAAAAACATTTTAATACTAACAAACAATTGGAAGAGGTATGTATTGCATTTTTCGGCCGATTGCAAATTTGCAAATTCATGCATAACTTATTTCGATTTATGAAATTAAAAGTTTCGAAAAAAACTTAATAGCATGTTTAAATAACACTGTTTAATCGAAAATGTATATAAAAAATTAGGAAATGTGATTTTTATCAACGTTCTTTATTTTAAAAATGATTTCATGAGATATCAGTGATTTGATGGCAATAATGAAATCATGGATGTAAAATGCAAAAGATATGTACTTAAAATCTACGAAGATGAAAAAAGAAGCAGTGTTGTTATCTGTCTAGAAAAATTAGCCGAAAACATTTTCTTAACACCAATATTGTAAAATAATTGTGTTTTTAAAAGAAAAATTTATTTTATGACTCATTACAAGATTCCAACGCATTTTTCGTTGTTTTCTTCTGTTTCTGCATTCACATGAATAATAATAAAAGCAAAAATTTACAATTAACATGAATATTTTATTTTGCAATTATGAAAGAACGCTGAAGAAAATGTATACTACAACGCACGACCTTATTGCAAACTGTAGCAAATTTCTCGAAATTTAATTAATTAGAATAAAATGTTTAAAGTTGAAAGGCTTTAATCAATTCCTTTCAACTTTTTGGTAATTTTCATTGCTAAAACGTTTCTCAGTTGTTCTTGTTATTCAATAAAATACGTTAAGCGAGATTTTAAATGGAAGTCTCTAAAAATAATTAACTTTGGTTTTCGGAAGTATATTTATTTGATCTCTTGTTGTTTGCATTGTTTTAATTAAAATGGCGCATATAAATTTGCTCATACTTTTGACAAATAGTTACTGTAAGAAACCCTACCTTGCAAGAAAATGGGTTTATTTTATTAATCTTCAAACTGTGTCTTCACTTTTCAGGTTAAGAAATTATTTTTTCGTTTATATTTAAAACGACTATTTTTTAATGAATGTGTTACAGTTTTGTTTAAATGATTTCCTCACATTTTAAGGATCGTGTCAACAAAAATTACGAATTCGGTTGCATAATAATTTTCAACGTTATTGTAAGGAACTACTTTAAAATACTTATAATAGAAAGTTCTTGCTAAATTTTAAACTTGAATATGGATGAATAGAGAAAATTAACTTTTATTTCAGTAAAGTGGTATATGTGTTTTGAATTTAAGTCTTAGTAAATTTATTAATGTTTTTAAATTCATATAAATAATATAGATTTACGATTGAAGTTCATGTATATAATTTTAAATAAATTATTTTGAATTGTTTATTATATTATTTGATTTTGCTTTTTGTTAGTTTTTTTTTGTCACCGGAAGAAATTCTACGGGGAGTACCTCAAGTATTTAAATATTATTATTATTTACAAAAGAGAAATGCATCATTTTCTTCAAGTTTTGCTTTTTTAAGTCCAATATATTTATCTTCTTGTAGACACGATCTCAATATTGCTTTTATAATTCACTGATACATTCGTAAATTTCTCTAATAACAAAATTGCGGTTATGATTCTTTATTAGTTGCAGGTTTCGCCTTCTACAGCAGAAGCTAATGAGAAGAGAAAATTCAAATCAGCACTATGCGCTACAAAATTCAAAATGAATTCGAAAGTCAGACAATTATAAATTTGGTGTATACCATTTTTGTAATATTTCTTTTATTATTAACTAGCTGTTACCCGCGACTTCGTGCGCGAAGAATTTGAATTGCTATTTTTTTTAAATTCACGAATGTAAATGTTTCGTTATACATAGAAAGGGGAAATCAAAAGTTCTGACGGTTGATAATACATAATTGGACGACTAATTTAAGTCTCCGTTATTGTAAATTACATCATTGTACTCAATGGTATCATCTGCTCTTTGGAATATATCATCCACCATGCTATATGTCATCTGCTTCTACTGTTTAAAAGAATACATAAGACAAAATATACCTTCCTATTCTAAAAACTCTGACAACCATATCATATACGTCAATGGACGATCATGATTTGTTTATTTTGGATTCATAGACCGTTTTCCGGTAACCTTCCGATTTAAGCAATCGCCAAATCTATTTGGCAACTGTATCAAGCGCCAAGCTCGAATTAGTTCTTTGTTTAGTAAACAAAACGTTGAATTCCGTGTTCTTTGGGTTTGTGTAATCCTTTCTATTTAAATCGGTTAGAAACAGCTCTTAAAGCATTAAAATTCGAAACGGAACTATTGTAATTAGCTAAATCGTTTGGTTACAAATTTAACCGCCAAAAAAATTTTGGATGTCGATGAAAAGAGCGATAAAGAATAATTTTGGCAACCTTTCCACTAAATTTGGCTCTTATTTTAAGTAAATATTGAACGATATTTTCATTTAGTTATACTTAACTTTAGTTTTTAAATTTTAATCTAAAAACTCTTGGAACTATATTATATCTACCATTAGATTTCTGTCCCGGCGTTTATTTTTCAGTTATTATTCCAGAGATTATTTCTTTTCTCAGCAAGATCACGTGATGCATGACTTTAAAAATAAGTTATTCCACATGCTTGCGCTTTTCTGAAGGATCACGTGACATTTCATTTTGTTTACGCATTCCTTAAGGATCACGTGGCAGTTGATTGAAAAATAAAGTAATAATCTTCATCGCAAATCGCTTGTTAATTATTTAATTGTTATCTGTAGCCAAAAATAATGAATTTAACATGATGTCACCTACCCAATGTCCGTTCCTGGGTTCCAAGCTACAACTCTGCCAATTTTCATCCAAATCGGTTTGGTAGTTTTGCCGTGAATGCGTAACAAACAGACAGACACACTTTCGCATTTATTATATTATATGGATATTTTTAAAAATAAGCAAAATTTTCAGAAATAAAGGTGAATTAGTTCAAAGTCTAACCGTTGCCTAGCAACGGAGTAGCTATAAATCTTCGTTATTTCAAAATCGTCTGCACGCATTTTAAAATTTTAGAACTTTTAAAAATTAATAACAATCGAAGGGAAAATGTCAGAGAAATAAAATTGGTATCATTGAAAAGGTAAAAATTTGAACTTTAAGATGGTATAAAAATATTTTCTGTCGGACAGTTTGCTCCGAAGTTACGGCGGAAAAACGGTTTCGGTTATTTTCTAATTAACTGACTGTTTAATTAACTTTTGGACTTAGAAAAGTTCATAAGTGTCTTCCCCTTGTCTTAAATGATAAGTGTACAAAATTTGGTTGAAAACCGTCCATTGGTTTAGGAGGAGATGTGGAACATAGCCACATACATACCCACACACATACCCACAATGACTTTTATTTATATTATTAAGATGAGAATTTTGTTTTCATTTCCGATGATTTTGGATAACACTCAAAATCCTAATTTGACTACCATTTTTGAAATAATGAATGTTTTTTTCTTGAAAATAAAATGCATATCTAATACAGGTTTGCGGTTCTTCTATTTCCATAGAAATATTAAATTGCGGAGCAGCATTTATTCCATACGGCCATAAATTCTTTAAACTCCAGTTAAATATGACTTTTCGTGATATTTTGGAGCTCCTCCAAAAATTTCATTAAACCATTTAAGGAACATTAGTTGAAATATGTATCAATATGTATTCATAAAGCTTACTAGCAATTAATTTATGTATGCTATTAGATCAGTTTTTCGAAAATATATAAGCCATTAACTTTGTTAACCCTCTGTCTGTTTATAACGCGATTTCCGCGGGTTGGAAGTAAGTCTATTTTCTGCTGTATCGTGCGATTTCGCAAGCTGTTGTGTTTACTTAGTGCTATTATTGTTTTAAATCGTATTATACTAATAAAGCTTTGAATATTCAAGGTACCAATTCGTTTGGCTCAGTGGCATTTGAACATTTTTCTAGAGTTGGACGTAAATAGCGATTTTTAAAAGTTCGGCAGTCATAAGGTTGACTAAGTACAATAAATTTCCTTTTTCCTTTTAAACCAATGTACTTTAACGCTTAACTGAACGAACATTTGTAGTAAATTGTTAAAACTTATTTTGTTGCTGTTGGCTACGAAATAATTTTATGATCTTTAAATCTATCAATGCTGGTGACTGATATTCGATAATGTTGATTTACATTTATAATATTATCGAAAATTTATTCGCTTGGTTTTTTATAAAGTTTAATTAATATAAGCATATTTAAATAGATTGAAGTATTTAAAAGTGACTTTTCGATCAACTTTTCTTAAATAATTTTATTCAGAAACAATCACTTGTGGCAGATAAGTTAACAGAGATACCAAAAATGTTGCTCAAATTTTAGGAGTTGATTTTAAATTACTTAATAATGGATTTTAAATTGAAAATTAAACCTAGAAATTATATTTTACGTGAAAGTCGAAAAACTTCGACGAAATTAAAAATTGTGTTAATTAATAGGGGATTTACAAATAATTCTCCAGATTATTATACAAGTGACATTACAAATATAAAATACACTCAACCCTCCAATACATAGCAAATTCGTTATATATGCAGTGTAAAAACTATAGTACGGGGAAACGAAACTCTTAAAACTATCAAAACTGTGCGGAAAATTTCGTGTTGTATGACTATGTTCTAAGCGTGCAAAGGTGTGTAACGGGTAAATAGTGTTGTCATAAAGACGTGTTAGAGCAGGCTGCCCCAATTTTCATATCTTCTTAAAAGAATGCCAGTTTAAACATAGTTGAATATATAACCCAATTATTATTTTATAAGTAAAATACAGAAATAAAATATATAAGGTTCTATTTCCATATATTTTCCTATATTTTTTTAATTTTTGATTCGCCTGGATATATGGTTATTTAAGAAAAGCATTTTAGTTCTCCTGACTTCAGCAGTTAATTACCTTTATTTTATTTTGTTATTTCCTTTATATATTAAGGAAGATATTGTGGAAATATCCGACATTCACCTAAAACTTTACTTTTCAAACTGGAGAGATATTCTGCTGCAAAAATGGATGTTTATTTATACGTATGAAAATTAAATCTAAAGATAAGTATCTTTGGAAATTGATTTTGACATTGATATTTTTAATGACACATTAATTTTCAGTCAGAAAATAGCAAAATTATTAGCATAAACAAATTAAAGGCATATAATTTTGATGAAATAAATTGCATCTAAACATTACGCAATCGTTATTGCAGTATCTATTGGACAGAAAACTCCTTTCTAGATACCAAGCAAATCAACTCAAAAAAGGCTCTACTTTCCCTTTGAAAAAAAAGTTATAATTGAATTTAAACTTGTCTTTTAAAAAATGAATAAAATCAGAATTGAAAAGGTACTTTACTTGCTGCAGATGTATTTTCCGGAGGATCGTCGGCCATTCGGATAACTGAAAAAAATATTTCAGTAAGGAAACAAAAAACTATTTTACAAACACTAAATTTCTTGTCATTTGCAACAATGAAAGAAATTTTAAAAATTAGTCTTTTTATAATTCTTCAATACATAAACATAACACCACAGCATATCCCAGAAATCGGAGCCTAAACGTCTCTCTGTCGGTTGGATGAGTATGTGTGAAGTTTTATTGAAAAGCAAAAAAAATACATCATGGGATATAAAAACACATAAAAGGGAACATAATTATATATAAACAAAAAAATATAATGAATAGTACATAGATGGTTACAATCCGAGTATGATATAAAATATATACAAGAAGAGTTATCATATGAGTGCAGTGAAAGGGCAGAATGTTTCCCTTATTTACATTGTTTCATACAGTTGCAGTTCCATGATTCGGGGCTGTTAGAATTGTTCGATGCGACGATAAAGAAGAATTGATAATGTATTACAACCGGTTATATTGATGATTATTGCCTGAACCATCCTAAAATTTGTGGAACTGGTTTTTATATGTGTCTTGTTATTTATACTTAGGGATAGCTGGAACTGTTATTCCAGGGTTGGCAGTGATGTGAAGGGTGAATTTTTCGAATGAATCACGGAAGATTTGGTGGTTGTTGGTTGCTGTTCTTAAGTTAGTGTGCTCTTTTGCTCAACTGGGTATTCATCGAATTTCTGGTTACGGGAAGTGAATCTTTGGATGTATCTATTTCTAGGCTGGGCGGTGTTGTATTTTGACTTTTAATTAGGTCTTCATTAGTCGCTAGGAATGTGATTAAATGATCTACATTTCGTCTTGAGAGTTTGCTAAATAGAGCGCTCTTCCACCAATGGACTGTGAATTGTGGGCTTGGTTCCTTGTGGGGATATGATAAAGTAAGTGGGCATCTCGTTGCTTAGTATAGGGGATTTCCTATTTCCCCACCTCCGCAGTAGTCTATAGAATGGAGACCGAATCTCTTAGGTAGTTTTGGAAGGGTCCACGGCCAGTGGCGAATTGGATGCATTCTCTGGGCCAGCGCAGCTGTTTGTTCGGTATTTTCGGTAGAATGCTGAAAACCGATCTGCCAGTTTCCACATTATCCCACTCGCTTGCCAACGCGAGAGGGAGAGCTGTAGTAGTTGGTTCTTTAGGTAACTTTTTGGGAAGGGAAAGCTGGATGGTGTGCCATCCGTGGTTGCCTCCTTCGCAAGGGTATCTACTATTCCATTGCCTTTGATGCCTATGTGTTCTTTAACTCAGCCGAGCTTGATTCTGCCATTTCCTAAAAGGGTAATTTCTGCCTCTTGAATGATTTTGCTCTTTACATAAAAGGGTTTAAGAGCTTGGAGGCTAGACTCGCTGTCGCTGCAGATGTTGATTTCTACGTTTGCAGTGTTGACCCACTCGATGGCTAGCACCTCTGGTTGTAACACAGTATTTGCTAGGCTGAGCTTTGTCTTCCAGGTTTTAGTGATGGCTTCGTTTGCAGTGGAACACATAGCACTGCCCATTTCATCATTTATCTTTGAGTCATCTGTGTATACTTTAATTGGCATTCTGTTGGAAGGACCATGTCCCCTATTTGAGATTCGATCTTCCAGGCTAAAAAGTGCAGGGTGTATTATTGATGGTGGTAATAGCTGCTTATAGCTTTCATGGTTGAAGTGGATACCTTCGTAATCACAATTTCTTACCAGTGTTTATTGTACTTCGGATTTAATGTGAAGAGGCATTACACCTTCTATGACCTGAAGAGCCGTCGTTGGGGTGGTGTAGTACGCCCCTGTGATATTGAGCAGAAACTTTCTTTGGACGAAGACAGTTGTTTCTGTTGTCTGGCAGTGATGTTGTGGGCCCATGCTGCTGAGGCATAGAGAATGATCTTTTCCACCACAGCTAGATACAGCTGCCTTCTTATGTTTCTACTGAGTCCCCAGCTTGTTCCGGCTACACTCTTGAGCTCTTTTTGAAGGATTAAGGACTTGTTGTTTATTGATGAAAGTTGTGCCTCAAAGTTAAGCTAATCATCGATTAATACTCCCAAATATTTTATTACTGAGGCTCTTTTTATGATGTTTTGTCCCCATTTAATTCCTGAGTACCATATTGGTCCTGATATATTCTTGTTCATATGTAGATCATTTGTTTTGTCCAGTGAAATTTCAAGTTTGTGCTTGTCGTCCAGGTCTTGAAGGTTTGCAATGCTTTATTGGTCAGGGTTTCGACTTCCTGTTTTGTCTCGGCGTTGACCAAAAAGACGAAATCATCTACAAATTCCTCCAGTGCACCACTTGGGGTCAGTCTTTTCGGAGAACTTCGTCGGCCACCACACCAGGTTGCAGAAAGCTGAGCCTGTGCAGAAGCCTTGGGGGCATCTTTGTTGTTGATTCCATGTTGCTGGATCTTGTGAGATATTTATGTCTACTTTTCTATTAGAAAGAATATATAAGGCTGTGTATTGCAAGTGGTGAAATTCCCCTTTGATGTCCAAGGAAACCATCAGGGCATGTTGGTTGCTGTTTTCCGCTGAATTTATCTTATTGAGGAGGTCAAGGATTGCTTCTTCAGTAGACCTATTGGTTCTGCAGCCCTACTGGTTAGGATGATGAAGGTTATTTTTTCTGAGGTGTTGGTTGAGTCTTTCCAAAAGCAATTTCTCCAGTATTTTGCAAAAGTTGGAAGGAGGGATACTAAATTTGAATCGTTGATAGATGACAAAAGAGGCATCTGAGTATGCATTCAAGTTCGAAACTTCAACACCACACTAAGGAGAGGAACTTTTCATCGACCGATTCAAAGTGTAAGAGACCCGCACGTAGGAGTTACTTTGGAAACAAATCTCAAACTCACAGCAATTCTGTCCCGAAGCCGATGCTTTTCGATAAGGCCACAACGGGACTTTTTCAAATGAATATATAAAGAATAATTTTTAATAGAATTCGCTTAGAAAATATTCCGATTTTTCGTAGTTCTGTGTAAAAGGTTTGCGCTTACTTCCAAGAAGTACTAGCTGTTATTTTTAGGCCAATTTCTTTAAGGAGATGATAGGAAGAAAAAAATTTCAGACTCAAAACAGAATAGATAATGACATATTTTTCAAATATTTTTAATTGCTTTAATACAAATTTAAAAACAACTCATAAATCATTTATAAAATCCTTATAAACTGGCGCAAAAATCTAGTTCAACAAAATCTTTAATCAATGAATGGAAGTCAGGAAAACAAATAGTTTGAACTTCAAATCTCAAAATTTTAGTTTTATAAGTTTTATACTAAAACCTATATGCACCTATAAGACAGGAAATAAAATTTTATTAATGTGAAAGGCTTTTCTTTTTGAAAAGCATAAGAAGAAAGGAGTAATTTGGGGACGAAATAATTTTCATTATTCGGAACATAATTCAAATCAAATTTTAACATAAATTTCTCCCGAAATATTCTCTATTGTTAATTTTGATGCCAATATTGTCTACTCATCAACTGTGTGTTGCTCACGCCAAAATATACATTTTCACTTACTGTCTGTTTATGTTGCACGGATAAAATAAAGTATTTCTGTATAAAATAATATAAAATAATGTATATATATGAGAAATGTAATATTAACTGAATTTGGGAGTACATACCAATGAGACAAACAGGGGTGATTCTGCTATGTCTGGCAGATCTTTAACCCTCTCATACCAAGTGAAGCGGTCGCGGTCTAAAAATTTCCCCTCAACAGCGACAATGGCCGGTATGTTGCGGTTGGTTTCTTCTGAGGGGAGGTGAGGTTCTGAGATCACTTAAGATATAAGTGCGGTAGGGGGTACAATTATCCTTGACAACCACAGCCCATTTCAGTGAGCCTTAAAGGAATGCTACAGCAGGGGGTGGGGGAAATGGCCCCCAGGCTGGGGGAGTCCAATTCATGACGTATCCTCACCAAAAAGTACCTGTTTTAAAGGAGGTGGAAGAAAAAAAGTCTCCTCGGGATTAAGGAGTTAAAGGCAGCTATAGAGAACCTAAATAAGCAAATTTCGCAATGAAATTCGTGTGTAGAAATGTCGTCTTGAAGTCATAAAAGTCGTTGGTGAGGTGTTTAATGATAAGAATGCGTTCAGTCGCACAAGTATGATTAACAACCACATTTATGATATTTCAATGCGTGATAAAAATGTGGCATTAGATCACGTGTCTACCAAGCAGTGCTATGAATTAATATGTGTGCTGACATGGTACATATAGTTAGTTCTACGTTGTGGAACCGTACACTCTGCCTAGCTGGTTGAAGATTGCATGCACTACATCTTTCAATTGTCTTGTTGCCGGAACTTCTGTCCATTGTTCATTCTATATTTCGTACATGAATGTGGTTCTATCACGATGGAATACTAACCCTTGTCAGCAGTACCGTCAGAGAATATTTCTACTCCAATTACGGTTGTAAATGGATTGCAAAAGTTTAAAGTTTTTTTCTTGGTCGCACGTGCATTTTCCCCGAATTTCTGCTTTAAAGTATACCTGCGTTCAACATCTTAAGTATTGTTCTTCCACGTTGGAAAACCAACTTTCTTCAGCAGTATCTGGACGCTACTTACGGTCATCGACGCTTTTTCGGACGTGTTAAATCTGTCCCTTGGCTGCCATGATCATCAGATTTGACGTGCATACATTTCTTCGTCTTGGGAAGCGTTAAGATATCTAGGAAAGTATCATTTTATTCCAAAGAAACCTTACTGGCCGGAAAATATGCATATAATGCCCGAGATTATTACTAGAGTATGCCACCCCATGCACCTTCTTTGTAAATTTTTTATTATGTGCGGTGGACGTACTTTAAAACAAAATTTGTAAAAAACCTTAAATAATTTAAATATTTGCTTTTTTTTGACGTTGTCTGTGTTTCTAATTGCCTTGATGTTCCTGATTTCTTTGAAACCGTCCTCTACATAAACCATGTTTACACTGACATTCCATTACTGAATTTGCTGATTTTGTTTCATTTTATCTGATTTCAAATTTCTGAAAGACACTTTAAAATATTTCTGTCTTTTAGACTTTTAACCTATCCTTTCCTGCTAAAATTAAATTATCTTATGAACAGAAGTTGCCTAAAGTGAAATTTGACATGTTTCTAGAGAAATGAAGGATAATCATTTGTTAATTAGTTTTAAATCATGAAATGCTAACAAATTAATTCATAACTACACATTCAATTTTAAGAAACTTATATTGCATTTGTCTCTCCGGAGAATAATGATTTATTTTTCAATTACAGCTGAATGTATCGATATAAATGATTGAAAGATTCGAAAATATGTTTATGTCATTTTAAATTTGAATTACATTTTTACTTAAAAACGTTAGCTAACTAAAATTTCTGTAGTAAAAAGTAAGCGTTCCTACCTCAGTTAAAAATGTAATAAGAAATAATTTTATGAATATCATGTTTTCCTTAATTAATTAAAATGTCGATATAATCAGACGCAGAAAGAAATACTACGTATTGTAGGGCTAAGAACTAAAATTTTATTCATAAAATACACTTTTTCTCTTTAATCATAGAAATAGAGCGAAATAACAATTGCTGCAAACGAGCCAGATAATTCTAGATATATAATTGGAGTTTTTTGAACAAAATACAGTGTCATGTTTTTTCTTTGGTGTGAAGAAAAAAGGCTCATAAAATGTTACTTCTGTAGTTAATAAGCGGAAGGAAATTAAGTGCTATAAATTGAAAAATATCATTGAATTTGGAAACGAGAAGCTGGAAAAGGGAATGCCTTCAAGATTAATTTTTTCTGCGATTTTTTGGCGGATTCAGATCTAAGAACACAAAATAAAGGCAAGGATTAAAAGGATAAAATTAACATGCTATATTAATTAATGTAGTAGAATCATGAATGTGTCAGAATTTTTTCAGGATTCTTGTAAAAAGATCTTTTGCTAAAAAAAGTGTGTCACAGACTTTTATCAAAAGAAAAGAATTATTTTGCTAATGATATTTTTAGCATAGTTTCCGGAGTTTTTATGCCAATAAAGAACGTCCATAATGTTTGTGAATGGGCAAATACGTGGCACCATTATTTTGTTACCAGTGGTAGTAGTAATTATATTACATCTATCAACATATTTTGAGTAATTGCTGTATATTTTTCATCAGAGACCGCTGGAAAATAAATAAATACTACAAGACAATAAAAGTGGATATGGTTGAACTGTAACATTTACAATTTATTTGAATTGCAGATATTTTTTATCTCTTGGGTTAAGGCTGTTGCTTAGATCAGAACAAAAATTATTCACATTAAATTTGATAAATGATAAAAGTAGCAGCTATGTTTTACTTATTGCTTTTCTTTTTTATATGGTATTGTTTCTTCACGCGACGTTATATCGAGGAAAATTTTTTAAATAATCGTACTGCATTTGATAGCGTGATAGAAGCGTTCGAAACTTCAACAACATTTAAACATGTATGTATCGATCCTTTCATTTATAAAAGGTTTTACTTGTAATAAGGACAATATAAAATCAATTCTATTTGATCAGATATAGTTTATATGAATTTGGAAACATTACAAAATGCATAATTTTTTATGCATTTACTTATAATTTCTATATTTACGTATCGAATGCATTTTGTTGAATCATGATAGTCACGCATCAAATCGTTTAAAAAGGCAGCATCAGTACGTTCTTAGACACTGGGCAGTTAATATAGAGTGTACCAATTATGCCCTGAATTCGAAATTTCCGAAAAAGTCAGTAGAAGATGCTCTTTTGTCTAACAAATAAAAAATATTGTTCGCCGCAGAGGCTTGATAACCGAATCTAACTTTCGGGATCGCAGAGTCACGGATTCGATATCCAATTCCGTGATTTGTATGCAGCTTTAGTTAACATTAAATCCGTCTGGATAAAACTTACTCCTTCTGGTGTGGTGTAGGAGTTTGGAGAGAAAGGTTCCGGGTCATATATAACTCACGGCATATAATCACGTTTGATTTGTTCCGGAATTTCCTCTGCTAAAGCTACGCAATGGGAACTTAATCTGTCTTAACAATCTAGACTAAACATGGCTTACAGGATAATTCTATTTATTGTGCGCAACGTGCCTATCTTAACTTTCCAACGGGCGTGCGTATGTGAGAAATACACTTGAGAAGAATCTCGTTTCGTGTCTTTTGACTTTGGCTATTCTTCCAGCTTCTTTCAACGAACTGTTAGTCATCGTATGGAATTCGTGGCGTTAATAGTTCTCTGTGAATCTGCTATTTGCATATCAGAGATTCGCGCGACCATTGCAATTAAATGACTATGAAACTGAATTTTTGCTCTAATATATAAATTTCAATTGTTTTTTTAGTTCCATATTTTTTGGCAGATTTACATTACAAATGTAAATATTTCTGTTAAAATATTAGGAATTTCATTTATTTTATTTTCACCTCATTCAGCTAATTCTTTGGTCAATATGTAACATTTTGTGTTTTATGTTTAAATTTTTTCCAATTCTTTTTAAATAAAAATTGTTTAAAATAAATGTACTTATTAACCCATACCCAATTACATTTTAATTTTAATCTTTACCCTCTTAAACATTTATATTTTATAACAGCGTATCTGGGAATTACGCGAGTCCTTTTATGTTGGTATAGAGGGCGCGCCGTCTGGAAGGTTTAATACCTATCTACATGTAACCTACTATTTCCCACTTCATGAATCCAGTCTTGAAATAATTCGCAGATAAATTTCATAAACTGATTGGTTAAATGTACGAAGCAGTAATATTCAGCAGAAATATTCTATGCAGGAATGGTAGTATGTGTGTGCCTTTTAGTTGGTACAAAACTCAATCTTCATTACTATTCTTTTTTTCCCAGAATTTCGAAGAAGGCATAAAATTAATATTACGTTGTGTGACGTGAAGACAGAGTAATAAATAGAGTGCATCCTAGTTTAACGTCAATTATCTTTTCATGAGGATGATAAAATTTTATCTGTTAGATTAACATTTCTTTTTGAGTCCGGTACACGGCTGCTATTTTGGGCTGAATCTAGTGATATGTGGCCAAATGCCGATGATGTTAACTAGCTGGATGTCTTATTAGTAAATCAAGTTATCCTGCATAACGATATAGAAAAAGACGAGATGATTGGGAACAGAGATGAGATCCGTGGGAGAACTGTAGTCATGATGGTTATGTGGAATAGTAATGTACTTCCTTGTAGGTAATGAAACATAATAATCTTACTAAAAATTAATCTGTACCGCCTATATGGAAATGGTTAACTGTATAATCATGACTTTGGATATTTTATATATATTTTTAATAAACTATTTTAAATTACATTTTTTTTAAATTTATCAGTGGCTATCGATAATTTGATACATCCCTTTGAAAATGTGGGATAAGTTTTCCTTTCTTCAAAAAAGAAATACTGAAAGGATACTTTTCAGAAGTCCTGTTCTTGATGAAGCAAAAATGAATCGGTCAGAGGTTCTGTCATTAATTGAGATACGCAGACATCATTGTTGTCGAAATCTCAATTAGTACCAAAGAACAGATAAACTAAACGTTTAGAATATATATTTTATAAGGTGGTCTGTTAAACTGGTAAATGATTTTAGGGTACTCACTTTGGGCTAAGTTGTTCTTCTGCCAGTTGCCTACCCCAACGGGCTTATAGTCTTCTCTCCTCCAGGTCAGTTTGGGCTCTGGACGCCCCTTTGCTGCACACTTTAATTGGATGTCAGTTCCTTCTCGAGCAAACATGTCAGAACTTGATTGTTCTTCGATGATGTCTGGCGGAACTAAAATTCGTAAATTAATGGTTGTGAGCAATATTTAATAGTGAAAACGTATCAAACTGTATTGATATTTAATGAAATGAATTTCCAAAAATCGAATCAGAAAACGGTTTTCCTAGATTTATTTGGATTAATTGCATTTACCACTTGGTAACAGCCTTTCTTCGAAGAGAGAGCTCACACATTCTGTGCATTTTATTCTATTTATTTATCCGATTGCTACTACACTTATCAGTAAGGAACATTTATTAATTTCTAAAACAAAATCAAGTATTTTAACATTTCGCGAGTATATGAAATTAGAAACATTATGTTAGTTCAATGCATTTAACTTTGCCCAAAGGAGCTTCTTTTATCGGTTTCAATCACAGTTACCCTATTTTAATTATGTAAACAAATATTTTTTGAAAACCATTATCCCAAGTGTGATTGAAATACTAAAAAATATCAATTTACGTGAATACATATTATCAAATTATAATCATATGATTGTAATTCGATTCAAACTATGAGGAAATTACATTACGCCACGCTATTAAATTAAACAATAGAAGTCTCATAATTTTCTTGAGAAAAATCAGTAGAATCAGATTATCAGATATGAATTTTTCAGCCGAAAAGGGCAAAAGGGTATTACAAACTGCGATATTGCGCATGAAAACAAAAAAATTAAATTTCGGTAGAAAAGCTATGATAATTTGAAAAAAGTTATTTGAAAAGAGATTGACTACTTCAGATCGAACGCCTCCTCTGAGATCGAAAAAAATGTTGCTATAAATACAGCATCGTCCTATTTATCCCTAATGTATAGTATGGAATCTTCTGAGTGGGTGGCGCCACCCTGTGTGTTATTGCACACACTCATAGCTTAAACGCCTGTTAGAATGTGTCAGAGACGGACGTGTATTTTTATGTGTCTTTTACTTAATATTTTATGTATCCGTGTTAAGTAATAGAAAGGACATTAAACTAACTGCATTGCATCATCTAGTTATTTTTGACTCTGCAATCTATACCTCCAACTATATTACGCATCGAAAAACACCTCCAACAAATGAAATAACTATGAGTCTATACTACAGGATGACAATTATTGAGTTATATGAAGAAGAAAATAAAATTTTCAAAAACTACCGAGTTCAAAAATTTTATTCAAATTTAAAAACTTTTAAATTTAAAAAAATTTATTGTCATGTTCGATGTGCTTGTCATCAATGGATATGATGTGGCCTCAGACAAAGAGCAAAATTCTGCAAAAATCGCTGAAGTGTCGAGACATCGACACTACCAGTTCTCTCGAACTTTTAAATCACATCATTTTTTATTGTTATAACACTTGGACCGGTTGTCTTCACATTGTACCCGGTCGCAAATTTCCTTTGAGCCGCAATCGGCCTGTTATTGCTCGAATAGTAGGCCTTGACGATCGATATACGCTCAGAAACGCTGCATTTCGACATTTTCAACGAAAAAATGAACACCAATAAAAGTGCGCATGCTCAAAAACAATCCCAGCATGCCTCGCATTCAACCTCCAAGTTTTAAATGATTCTCGCCAACGGTTCAAAAGTTATCAAGATTTTTTTCCCTATAGCTCAATAATTGTCACCCTGTATCAGTTTAATGTCTTAAGCGCACTTATGTCTTCATTTAGCATGTGAAACCAGCTTGAGTGTTATCCCATTGACTTTCTCGCATTTGTTCACAATATGGAAGTTTAATTTTTCAGATCTGAACATAATGAAAAAAATCAAGTGTTCCTTTGGACTTTTATTGATGAGGTCAAAATTTGATTTGGATCTACAATTTTGGCGTCAAGACAATATACCAAATTCGTTTATCTAAGATGCTGCGTTTCTGAATTATGACGTTCACATTTGTTGTACATTAACAGACCATACGACAGACAGGCCGGTGACGATGTTTCTCCAAAATATGATGCACATCTATATTGTTGGCGTTAGAACCATATCTGAGAATTCACAAATCTAGATAATATATTTTTGAGTTATTGCGTTCACAGGCACATGGAATGGCAAGCAGATAAGGACAAACCGATTCCGCTTGATGAATCTCAATGAAAATTTGATACAGATGTACAATGAACACAGACAAAATTTCATTCATCGAGCAATTTCAGTATTTAGGTTTTCATTTTAACAGAAAAACAGGTGCAAAATTTTGAGATTCTTCAAAATCCCGATGTCCAAATTTTTAAGGATTATTATACAATAGCTTTACATGTTATGCAAATCAGGAAGCAAAAATAGGCAATCGGCAAGGATCACTGTGTTTCCCTTCAAACTGGAATTTAAAATCTACTTAAGAAATACTCTGTATCTTTATTGTATCAGATGAAAAACATAATATTTAGGGGTAATGGAAAGTTCGTTTTATTCAATTCTTATTTTTTTTATCACACTTCAGTTTCTTACTTGAAAACACGCGCATATTAACCATTTTCTCTCCTTCATTATTTGTTTCCTTTTGGAACGCAAATATTTTTCAGCCACAGAAAGAGAGAATAGAATGCTTTACTTCCATTAACGAAAAACCATTATTTGAAAAAATATGCATTCTCAAAGGGCTGATGATTTTCCATTTATAAAATCCTCTATTTTAACACTTGAAATATTAAATCTTTTTCTTGAATATAGACAAAAGTAAACACGATTTGCAATAAAAATACCTTATTTGTAATTTTTCGTTGAAGAATTTTACATTAGAAGTGAATTCGAGTAAGATTCTCTTAACCGCTCAGTACTTTGATTTTCCTCACACGCACATTTTATCCAATAATAAAATTAATTTCATTCAATAAACGCATTTGCTTGTATTGAGAGTCATCGGCTTTCGTATTTATTATTTAATCGTTAAACGCAATGAATGTAGCTCATTTTTCTGAATACTTAAACGTAAGATTCAATAAACCACATTTACTGGAACTCATGAAAAATTGCACTTCAGAAAATACATATCGTTTTGAGCGCGGAGAATTGAAAGTCTTGGCCTTAATCAAATCCGCATATGAAAAAGTATCTCTTGAAATATGAGTCTTCCTATCAAATTAGTATTTAATCTTTGTTGCAGGAAACAGGTTTTCCACGAAATCGATGTGAATAAGTCTTAAGTCCCTGAGGAGCCAAGAAACGCATTGAAATAAAGACTGCATGAAAGAAAAGTAGCAGTGCGAAATGGATTCCATTTTTCCGTTTATGAAGTTTTTTATCTTGTGTATCAAATAATGAATTCTATTATCTCGGCCGTATGAAGCTATATCAAGAAATAAACGAGTCTCGAAGTCTTCTAATTTAATTTCAGCAGAACGAGTTACTTTGCCTCGTGGAAATTCCTTTGTATCCATACGTAATCAGTGCTTATTTGTCTTAATGCTAATAAAATGTAATTTTCGTCTTAATTTATAAATCTGAGTGAATATTTATGACGGCAAAGAGTGAATATCAGAGCTTATCTTACAGTCTTTAGGGATGGTGAATTTTAATCAAATGTTAAAAGAGAGCTAGCTGTTCATTCAAAGCAAAATTTGGAAGAAAAATTTGCGTTTAAATGCAAGAGAGTTTAAGAGAATTTTTGTAATATATTTTCTTGAAATTAACGAATGAAATTTTGATAAAATGTGGAAAAATCTAAAAAGAAACATTGTAGAGAAACTAATCTAAATCCAGCTCTTTTTATTCTTCAACATCTTATTAGATTACCACTAGTTTTAACATAAAGACTCAAGCGATAAAATATTATTTTCTATGGAAGCTAGAAAATTAAGTTAGCATTTTTTCATCAATAGGTATTGTAAAAAATTACTAACATACCATGTTAAATAAAAATTTTCTCACTAATTACATATTTTATTGCTTAATTCTTCATACTTCAGTACAGTTCTTCATACAGTTCCTTCAAGATTAAGAGCTTTTGTCTACTTAAAGCACCTGACATTATATTAATTTTGTTTAAATATATTATTGCTTTTATTTTTAATATAGATTTTCTGCATTTTTATAAATGACTAATTAATGCTATAATGAGTGTGAGTATTTCTAATTATGCAAATGAAGCAAATCCTTTAAATATCAAAATTAAAAACAAAAGTGAATATGGTTTTGATGAAAGAACGCCATTTGAATAATGATTGACAGTGTTAACACTACTCCAAATTTAGGGACAATATTTTCCTGTGCAGGGAATATATTCAACAATTTCATGTCCAAAAACAAAAGTTCTATAAAATCTTTTAGAATAAAGAGTTTTCAGTTGTTAATTTTGTATAGAAAACAATAAAAAATTATCAGTTTCATCTTACTTGGAGTAATGATAGAAACAAAAAATGCAATCTATTATTAAACTCAATAAATAATAGTTTATTTAATAATAAAATAGAAAACAGCACGAATTTCAAATATATTTAATTTTTCCTATTTATGTGATACGTTTTTCTCGTGTTCTGTATTAATATTTTTTCCATTTCATTTAAAGTTATCGTTCTGGGAACTTAGAAATTATTCTAAAATTCCAGAAGAAACCTATCTAAATCAAATCTGATTATATGATTGTTCGAATATTTTTTTAATTTGACATTAGAAGCCATAAAAAATCCAAGTCTAACACACACTACTCGCAAATGCCGTTATGAAACTCTTTCTGTTTTTGAAATATAAAACCTTTTATTGCTACGGAAATAAAATGAACAGTAAATGAGTAGCCCAGTATTCTATGTTATTCTATTTATGCTACCGCTTACAATGTAAATGACTATAACTATATTATTTTAACATTTTTATACTTTTTAAATTAAAGTAAATATATTTAAAAATAACCATAAACGTTTTAATCTAAAAATCTTTTATTTTGAAGTTTTTTCAAAATATCAAACTTTCCGAAATTATATTTTACATTTATTGTCTACAATTACGCTTTCATTCATTCGGTACAGTCAGAAGGCAAAGAAAAATCTGAATATTTGTGGTTGTGAAATTTTCATGCGCTAGAATTCAACGAAATTCGACAAAAATATGACTCAAAAGTGGTTTACAAATTAAGCTCAAAAGAAAAGCAATAGGCCTATTTTTCTGTAATGAAAATACAGAAAATAAAAACATACCAAAAATATAGGATCTGAGTTCAATATTTAATGAAATTCCGTCTGGAGCATGATCACTTCTATAACTTCTGAAAGCTTTACTGTCGCGACATCGATGTTCCATAATTAAAATAATAAAGTATATTTCCACAGTAAAGTCCATTGTTGAGGAAAATCGGTTCAAAGCTCATGAAGGGTTGCAAGGCGTAGTAATCTGTCTCTCTATATCTTTCCAAACATGATCAATCGGATTCAAACTAGGAAAACGTGAGGACAACACATAGCACATTCTCCACCAACCGAGGTCTAGCAAATTGGCTGGATACTGCCAAGTTGACCTTGCTTATGGTAAAAAAGTTACCAAATTTGGTAATATTTTGCGAAGTTGGCGTTTACTTGTCAACAGCGATATTGGTTTAGATTTATTTATTTATTTTTTGCACGCTGTGCTTTGAGATTGTTAGCAGGCGGAAAAGTTGGAGGGGTTAATATAATGATTAAGTGTCAAGAGGATTAAAAAGGTTTACCTCATTCTCATTGATGGTATGATTCGCAAGTCGTATTATGAAAAGTATCTTTTATTGCTGGGAACTTCTGCCCATGAAAACGTTAGTAGATGAGTAAGAGTTCTAGATAATTTTACTTGAAAGTTGTAAATATTTTTTAAGGTTGGTAATGAAGATGCGAATATTTACCCTGCCAGAAATTCATATAAATATTCAGTCGAGTTACTCGATAACTCATTTTGCTTCTATGAGATCTAATTTCAAATGCGTATAACTACTTTATCCTTTTAACATCTACCACCGTCCGACTGATAAAGCAAGATTATTTTCTTAATAAAATGCTGGTCAGGAAACAAAGTATTGATTAGATACATGAACTCACCAACAACATCCAAATACCCGATTTGCCACAGCATGGGCACCGTGTTGACTTGGCACATGTACGATCCTCTATCTTCCTCCTGCACGTCATTGATGTGAAGGACGTACACCCTGTGTTCACTATGACTCAACGCAATCCGATAATTTCTCGAAATGACATGCCTGTGCATCGTTAGAATGGTTTGTGTCTCAATTCGCATCCAGGCAACCTGTTGGAGAAATGTCTAGTTAAACTTTAGCAAAAAATAAGATGTATTAAAAGGCATATGTACTTTCGCATTACTATATAATTATGGAGATTAATTTAATAAAATTTGTGATTAAATAAGCATAATTATTTGTTCCATTTTACATTTAGATAATCAATTGTTGTAATCCTCTCTATGCTTCAATTATATTAGCCAGTTTTTGTTATAAATGTCTCATTAAAAGACACCGAAATTGACATCATCTTTTAATGATTTGTACTATTTAAATGACCAAACTCATAAAACCGTAGAAATATTTTATAGTGAAAAAAAGAATTCACTAGGAGCACATTTTTGCTTATCTTTTTTTATTATTAATTTAAAAAATCTTTTTCAACATTTTTACAGTTTTCACATTTAGCTATCATCGGATCTGTAAATTGGGTGCTATATGCATTTTATTTATGCAAATAAAATCTGCTTTGTTATAATTTTTAACTTTGACTGTTGTTTAGGGTTTATTTTATTTTATGTTTCCAATTTATCTTCTTTGCGTTTCAGAGATTAGATTAATGTACTAGGATTTTTTAATATCTTAAACTCCATCTATGCGCTTTATGAAGAGTACTCACTGAGCGACGAATGACTGTTTAATTCCTGGTAATACGACATAAGTGGTAACATCATTTCCGTTAAAGTATATCATCGTGTTCTTGGATTAAAGGGTTTTGGACGCATTAAAGAAATAACTGTCGTATTTCACATATTTCTGTTAACTGTAACCTGTTTCAATTGCAATTTTTCAGAGAAATTTCTGCTGCTGTGTGCACCAACGAATCACACATGAAGATTTGTAGACATGATTGTATCGAACTCGGAGAAAAATATCTTTCTTAAATTCCTCGCAATCTCGATAAAAGGATTTTAATTAAATTGTCTTTCATTACAGCTAATCAATTTAAAATCAGAGCAAAAGTATGAGTTAAAACGCGTATTTCGAAAGTATCACTGGTAATAAGGAAAAATAGACATGACAAATATGTCAATAAAATTGATCTTTCTTTTCATTTCACACAATCTTACAAGGATCATAAGGAGAAATAAAAGATATGCATGATTGATTCACATTTAAAATAGAAAAAAAAATTAAAATCGTTATTCTTCGCTTTTTAAATATTAAACCATGTACTGATATTAATAGCCTAAAAGGTTTTGAAGATAGGATTATACTTAATACCTGTCAGAAAATCTATACTTTTTCGTGACTTATTGATTACTAAAGTGTTTCTTTTCCAGTTGAATGACGTCCGATAAAAAAACTGCTCTGTACTTCCCCTTTCGAATTTTATCAAAATTGTTTTAGTGTGCTATTTGTTTTATATATACGTAAATTTCTGAATGAAAATTCCAATTATATGCACTCAGATGAAGTTTGTAGTCATTTGGGAATAAGAGTCTTTTCTTCAAAATTTAACCAAACTTTGATTTGATCTGTGACTGAAACTATTTAAATTTTACTTATATTATTTCTTTCATCAATTCTAATGAGTTAAGCATGCCAACAAAGTATTAAACCTAATGCACGCTTGAAGAAACTGTAACTAGTTGCGTTTTGCATTATTACTGAAAAAGTAAAAATACTGAAGTCTAATTTAATTTGCCTCCAGGCGATACGGATATAGTACCAGAAGAATTATTACCTTGGTTTTCGGGCTGCTACAGCAGCAGTACCAGTGATCCATTATGATTTCACTCCCCACGTTAAACTAATCTGTCTCTACTGAAATCCGTCGTTTCAGTCTCCTATCCCTATTTTATCAACCTATGTGTGTTGGGTATTTGATTGATAATGAGGAAAAATACAAACAGTAACTCCACGGGCGGTCAAGAGAAACGTGTGACATTGTCTTCCAATCACTTGAAAAGAGAGTTGCTCATTGCTTGTTCTTCGTCAGAATCCTCCTTGTAAGAGAATTTGTAGTTATCTACTAGCCAGTAAGCTAAGTGTGAGATGTAAAGAAGCGATACCTGCGGAGATAGTCTGGAGCATGCGCAGTCTTCCTCCGGTGTGATTTCAAAGCCGAGATTGTGGGCGTTGTTGTACTTGCTCTTGCTTTGGTAGCCATGTTAACTTTATTTTAGATCGTGCTTTTACGATGTGTTTTATTAAAGAATTGTTTGAAAAGTTAAATGAATGTTGTGGCTGCATTATCTGAGAGCTATTCACCAGATTTAATACAAAATTGGGTAGATTTTTAAGGTTGTTCTTAATCTTAAATATTGGCTGCTTAGTTCTTCAATAACGTTCCTCAGATAGATTAAACACTAGGGTTAACATAGTTAAATGGACAACGTAGAGCATGCACTTTTTCAACTGCAATCATAATTCGAGATATTCACCTGAATCGAAATGTCCCACATAATTTTTCAAATATACACAAAACTAAGAGTTTTGATTCATAAAATGATATTATCACACTCACTTTCCAGATAGCAATTTTAGTTTGCAGCAAATTTGCAGCAGACTTGCACTGCAAGTCTGCAAATTTGTCACGACAAGTGCGCAAGTGTGAAACAAGCTTGCAGCAAGTTAACGCAAGCCTCTAAGTCACCATAGGACGAACTTGCAGCAAGCTTGCATTGCAAACTATAGCAAAAACAGAGTACGAACACAACCCAGGATAGAACTCGCGACCTGCCGGTTCGGAAGCTGACGCGGAAACCACTCGGCCAGATAAACTCTGAGAGGAGAAGAAAGATTTCGCTAATACATCGTTCCATTCTATTCGTATACGATTTATTTTAAACTATTCTCTTGATTTCATTAATTTTTTGAGTTGCGAATATGATTTGAAGTCAAAGAGAGAGCGATTTTTGCAAATAACTATGTTTTGTTAGTAGAATAAATTATGAAATTAGAGTTCAAAAGTAATTACTTTAAAATGGGACAAAATGTATAAGTTTATTTTTCAACAAACATTGACTGTTTTTTCTGTTTAATTTTGTTTATAAACGCTGAAATTTCAACATTCAGAAAAAGGCGATATAGTTTTCTTTAAAGTGCGAATGCTATATTTAGTAAAAAGATGGAAAATGTTTCAAATTTTTTTTTTATAAAAAAGTTAGTTTTTTTACAAATTATCATTGATTTATTGAATTAATAAAAAGAAGGACGGTCTAGGAGATGCTATTAAAAATAGGATGTTTTTTTAAAACAGAAACAAAGATAATTATCTCTTTGTGCTATCTTTGCATCACGCTTGTTTTGCAAATTTGCATTGCAAAGGAGGTGGCGCTATTTGCCACAGTGAACTTGCAGCAGACTTGCAATGCAAGGAAGGTGGCGCTAGTTGTCACGGTGAACTTGCCACAAGTTTGACGCATCAAATTTGCTATGACAAAGCAAATCAAGTCAAAATCAAAGTTGCTGAAATTTGAGTAAAATCTAATCATTCTCCTCAAAGCATGAAACTAATATTCTATCTCCAAGTAGCATTGCATCTAATTTTAATTTACTTTCATGCTCAACAAATGTAACATATTTCCAACTAAATTGGTGAGAATAAGTTTAATGCCTAAATTAATTTAAATTTTGGCAGATTAACCTTTAACTGCTGTGATAAATTGTTTGGCATAACTAGTGTGAGTGGTCTCATTGACCGTTTTTAAGAACACACTGAAATAGTTAAATTTATGTATTTTTAAGAAATGTTATGAATAAATTATGCATATTTTTGCAATTCGAATTCATTTAATCAACATCAATCAAATCTCACTTTTGAAGTAACACATCTAAATACCTCCCGTCCTGTACCGTCAGTAGCAAATAAGCGATCAACGTCTTCACGATTTTATTTGAATACGGCAGAATAAAGTAAAAATCTGGGGAAGGCTTTGATTTCTAATTCGTTAGTATCCGTCAGTTCAACTGGTGCCTCCTTCTCACCACTGGTACAAAGGAAGAAAGCAGGGACTTTTTCTATCCCTCCCATGCGACAGACCTGTCTTTCACGACTTGCCACCAGACACCTGATATGCCTTACATATTCTGAGGGCAACACGATCTCCCCTCTCTGCCCTAAATGCCAGCAACATCAAGCATCACCTAAACACCTTTTAGACTGTCTAGGACTTGACTGGGAAGAAATTTATCCATCTCCCGTATTAGTCATTGAATTCATCAACGTCAACGGATTACTTGATCTGGTCTGACTCCGTCAGACTCGATTGGAGGTTAGTAACAACAACAATCAATTCATAACTATTTTATCAAAATATTTCGTTCAGCACTCGTAGAGTTTTACATTAGTTCATTTCACGACTAAGCTGATCAGTTCTTCATCAAAAAGTAAATTCAAAGTATTCTCAGGCTCTGTGTTAGAGCCTATTTTTGCAGGATGATTCAGACCAGGAAGCTAGAGAACTACATTGTGCTTTGGTGTTCGTACAGACCGATTTAGTTCTTTTTTACCCCACTGAAATTATATTTTCCTTAAAAATTATCATCCTGTTCACAATTAGTCGAGAAATACCATCCCCAACCCCAGAAAGCTTAGATTCTGTTTTGCATTCCCTCTCAAAACTATATGAATATTCATAATCAGATCAATTCTAAATCAGAAAGAATATCAACAAGAAATTAGATTTATTTTTAAGTGAGATATACGCAAAGTTTTCTTGTAAAATTGTAAACATATTTATCATTTTTACGAAAAATGAGCGTCCCATAAATAGCGTCTATTACTCACAAAAACTGGTACTCATCTGCCGTGAGCAGTATCCCAAATAGCCTGAAAAGGAAACACATGGTGACTCAAAAATATAGCTAGAAGTGTGAAATTGGATATGTGACTTTGGTTGACTGGTTTTGGAAATTAATAGGATGGGCAGTGTTCATTTTCCATTTTTAAGGGTGGGAAATAGGTTAGAAAATTTTGTGCGGTCTGTAAGATCACCTACAGCAGTTAAATGTTAATTGGATCTTCATAGCGACATACAAAATTTGAGGTGCTCGAAGAGACAAACATGCTATTTTACTCCAGGTTCCTTTGACTCTGTATACAAAATTAGTGTCAAAATAATATTTACAAATAATTTTAGATACAAATATAAGGTCAATCCTGCATGAAATAAGAAGTACCAATAAAAATCCCAACGCGCAAACTAAGACCTTTCCCCAAAGCGATTAATTCACAATTACTCCATTATCAACACCTCCATCGCGTTAAACCCCTCCCCGAAAGACGAGACGCCTTTCGCCAAAGAAGCACTTCGGAGAGAGATTCCTTCAATTTATATAATCTGGATATTAAAACGCGAGCGATTTAAAAGAAAGCCGTGGAATTCTGGCAATCTCCAAAGCATCTTGACGGCGAGGATTTATGATCTCTTACGCTGTGCCTGGAGCGCCGGAAGCATTTAACAGACTTTACTTAAAAATCTTTCAACCCCCGAAGACCCCCTGACGTCCCCCCCCCGCTCTTTCTGAAGATCCATCTCCTTGAAATGTATAGGGAGTATTTTTCATTCTGGGAGGCGACACGAGGAATGTAGGAATCGCGATTCCATTTCACTTTAGCACGGCAGCGAGAACCAGGAATCTTTCAAAGTGACGCCGTGATTTGACCCGGGTAGCTCAGAGCTATTTAACTATCTAGAGTGGAATCTTTTTACCGGGAGTTAAGTGCGAATGGAACAACAAAGGGTTTAGTTTGGGCATGTGTTTGTTAGAGCATGAAATTTAATGACAGCCTTTCCTTATAAATAGCCTTTCTGCTGGAAGTTGTGGATATAAAATGTATTTTTTTACAAGAATATTTTTATTTTCTGAATAATTCATGCGGAAGATTGATCGATAGTGGATTGGATAGATAGTTGGTGTCTGAATGCTCGATCCTATAAAACAGTATCTGTTTAATGGCAGGAGTCCCAATTTAAATCAACTGGGCGTAATGTTCAGAGCATCAAAAACGTATTCGTAAGCTGCCCTTAATTCAAGGTCAAATTATTTCACATTAAAACAATTTTTTTTATCTACCTAGAAAAATGACGTTTAAAAATGTAAATTTTTGTTTATGCAAAGAATTACATTCGTGCTGTAATTTGCAACGAAGCAATTTTTTTAAAATTGCAATACCCGATTCTGAATACAAACTCACCAGATTAACTTAACTCGAATACATATGGAGAGAGAGATATACAGAGTTGAAGTGAGTGAATCAAGTCGATGAGACTCATTTCAGAGAAAACAAATCTCGTTAGCTGTGGACTTCTAATTGTTATTGCTGCCTGTTGGATACAAATGAAACTAAGAAAATGATTCAATATTAAAGAAAAAATATAACCTTTCTACACTACCGTGGTTAGCGTTTATGTAAAATTGGCAGAACAGGGACTTTGTTCAGCTGAATTCTGAACCCTACTCATTCTACAGAACCAGTTGACGAATTCGAAATCCAGGCCCCCTAATGTTATTCAAATCTTGCTTTAAATTAAAATTTCACAAATCAAAACTATATACAAATTTCAAGCCTAAAGTAGTGTAGAATAAAAACTTTTCGCTAAAATCTTTATTATTATTCTTTTAATTTTACTGAGCTATCAAGGTTTTATACATTGAGCGGAAAAATCGTATTTATGTATAGTAGATCCAGTTTATAGATATTTTATTAAATGATGAACTGGTTTGTATGATGACTAAGTGCAAGGAAACAGTATCCAGACTTAAATATGTGAAATTTGTGTTGTGATTTAACCCTCTTGTTTAAGAAGTTTATAAAAACATAGGGTATTTTTCGATCATGAGTCGATATAAGAGAAATAATAAAGGATTTGGTCTTAGACCGTGTGTTGGTTAAAGAATTTCAGCTCAGTGTAGAGTAAAATGAGATTTTTTTAAAATTAAGAGTAAGTTTTTGACAAATGATTCTAATTTTCGAACAATCCATTTAGAATGTATATCATTTGGTGTTCAGATGATTGATGGTATAAGATGATATATATTTTATGGATTGTACCATCGCAGCAAGTGGATTTAATTCTATCAAAGGGACACCATGATTTCATCAGAATAAATCAGAATTTAATTATCTTGAGTGAAACTCTTATACCGGTTAAAACTTGAAACTTAAGGATATTTTTTTTCTTATAAGTAGCCTCTCTTAAATGTGGGTTTCAAAACTTAAAGAAACTTCAAACCTTTTATGTACATATAATTTTATTACCCAAATTCTAAATGTAGAATTTCGATCGATATGTAGTGTTTTAATGTTCAATAACGTGTTCCTTTGTTAAGTGCTTTTGCCTAAGGGATATATTTCAATGTTTGAAAGTGACGCGATAATCTGTGTAGGAATTCTCTATAGAATCATTTAAATGTCTTTAGTTCAATGACTTTCTAAAGAGAGAGATAGAGAGAGGATAAAAAAGGCATCAGTCGGAAAACAAAGGAATATAATTTCCTATATTTCTAGCTATAGGTCTGAGGGAATATAGTTTCATTAAATATAGATTAAGCAAAAATAGTTTAAGTTCATTGACTCGAATTAAATGAAAGCACCCTTTGTTATGGAGATTTGAATATCACGAATCTTTTTGAATAAAAATATTATTTTTCAAATAATTTATGTAGACTTTAAAATCTATATTGTTTGTTGAACTGTGTAAGTGGAAGAACCATATATACTAGTTCTAAAAATTCCCAGAAAATTAATTTTTGGTTTTAGAATCAGAAAATAACAAAATATGGGTTTAAATAGGAGCCTAAAACGAGTAGATTTTTTAATTTCATCCTGAAGCCAAAAGCAGCCATTGCAAATCAAAACCAAATTGTTAATTATGAATGATCAGGTATTATATTCTCGGTCGAAGCAAGTTTTTGAACGTAAGTATGATACATAAAATTGTACATTACTTTTATTTATTTAATTCGTTTCTTTCATTTCTGCTTATAAAAATAATTAATTACAGATTGCAGTCACAGAATATTGTTTTATATTTGCAAATCAACATCGAACATTAAATGCTGGAAAATTTTGGTAGTTGAATGCACAAGAATGAAAAAACGAGTCATAAGAAACATTATTAAAAGAAATTAAATTTATTTCCTACAAGACAGTTTAAAAAACATTTAATGAATAATTTAGGGCTGTTGTTTCCATTTTTTAAACAGTAAACTCTTTAGCACCGTTTCATTTCACAAATCCTTTCCTTACATTGACTTCTTCATAAAATGTTACATGTTCTAAATTGCAAATATTAATACCATATGAATCAGATGCGAGTGTTTTATTTTCTTCAAGATAAATTGCTTTTAATTCATTTAAAAAAGATTCTATAAAATGGTAATCCCTTTGAATATTATCAAAGTCATCATTGTCTCAAACCAAGTGTATCTTAAAGAATGTCTAAGTGTAAAATTGAAATTTGGAGTGTAAGATTAGCATGATAACCGTTTCCAATGCTATATGGGATTGTTCAGCTGTCCTCAACCTACAGTGATATAAAAGTAGATTGGTGCAAACAGACAGGTAGATTCTACTACCGAGTTAACTTTTTCGCTCGTTCTCATCGTCCCTGTGAATCGTTATTGAAAGCTACTATAGAGGAATATTTGCAAAATGTACACCCAATCTGTTGTATATAAAATATAATTTGGATTAATTTGTAGATATGTAGAAATAATTGTTGTTTTATAGAAATTATGTTGGAAACCTCTTACTTGTATTTTCAAGGGATTGCTGTCTTAAGCACAAATTTGTGCTTGTAAAATTTAATACATAAATCTTCTAACCACATAATTGTGGTTAGAAGATGAATTTTCGAAGAGATGCAATAGGTATTTTAGTTATCCTAAATATTTGCAAACCGTTCCAAGAGTACAAAAATTAAGAAGTCGATGCCATTATATTCTTTTTGTGTTTGATGTTGGATGATGGATGAATAAGGGACGATACAGATTTACTAAAAGAAATCAATTACCTTCAAACCCGTAATTGAAATCGGCTTATGTAATTCGACTGAAACACAGGATCTGCCTGAAACTCTAATATTGATCATAACATATCTGCACACAGAGAATTCTTACTCGGAAGACACTATTTCCACTACTGAAACTCGATAGCGTCACAGAATCAGAATAGGGAAATCCTTCCTAATACCAGGATAAATCATAATGTGGCCATCGATGACTACGCGTTTCGTCAGTGTCTTCATATCTTCATATATATTTGAAAACCGAAAATAGGGTTTCTCCGCTACCCTTCACACTATTTCCCTTGTTCTATGGACGAGTTTTCTGTTTTGTTCATTTCGGATAATATAGAAAATCCGCACTTTCGAATGACTTCCGGTGTAATGCTTCGTCAATGGGAATCTACAAAATTTCAGTACTCTGTATGAAGATGTTAATTAATGTTTAAAGTATATTTTTTTAAATATTATGACTTAAGGATGCTTTGAAAATATTAAATTGGATGTTCTTTTGCTGTAGCTCTCAATATTTTCTTAAAATAAGAGCCACATTTTGCGGAAAGTCTGCCATAATTGTTTTCTATAGCTCTTTTTTGGTGACTTCTAAGGCTTGCGTGGAGGTTAAATTTTTAAACAGATGATTTAGGGAGCGAAGCGATTTAGCTAATTACATCGTCCCATTTGGAATTTACCCCTTTTAAGAGAAGCTTTTTCTTTCAACAATTTGAAATAAAAATAATCAAACGAACTCAAAGAACACAGTATTTAGCGCTTTGTGTTCTAAAGAAAGAAGAGGTTCGAACTTGGCGCTTGATATGTATTCAAACGGATTTGGCGATTGCTTAAATCGGAGGGTTACCGGAAAACGGGATGTGGATCCAAAATAAAGAAAACAGAAATCTCGTCCATATTACTTTTAAAGGAAAATATATGTTCCCAAGCGCACGCCAACCCTTCTATATAATAGTCAACTTTTGAAGTGCTGTGGGCCAATAATATTTCTTACTTGATATTATATTTTAAGACAATCCATTGTCTCTGCCAATTGCTTGCGTTCCCATTGATAGTGATGCTATAGAGGCTATTTATTGACTGTTTCAGAATCCCAGTACTGATGTAATAGTAACTATAATTGATATAGATCTAAATGAATGTGTTTTGCTTTTTCCGTCATTGTGTTAAATCGAAACATATTTTGCTTCTGGCATAAACAATCTTTATTATTCCTATCCTAGATAAGGAATTAAACATATGGTGATGTACAAGAAACTCACTTTCAGAATATGTGACATAAACTATATACTTTCCTTTTGTTCTACCGAAAAAATGCGAATTCTGAAAAGTGCACATTCCTAAAAATAAACGCCAATGCAAATTGAATATTCATAGAAATTGACGAGTAAAATCTCTCTAACTTAAAGAAAATGCGTTTTTTCGAAAATTATTCATTTACTTTACTTATATAGATGAAGTATTCATGATTCAGAACTTACGTTCTTTTCAAAAATAAGTATTTATCAGTTGGGAATTAAGTTCTTTTTAACAGTTTTCTGCTGAAAACAAGTGCAGCCATGCTAGTGGATTAGATATTGAAAAATGGGTACATTTTATTTCTAACTACGCGAAATACATTCACATTTAATCTAAAATATAAAATACATGTGTCTGTGTGTGTGTCTGTCACAAGAACTCCTCCTAAACGGCGAAAAGTAGCGACATGAAATTTGCACACGACATTCTGAGGTGCATTTTTAGGTCAAATGTACTGTTTTCGACATTCAAAATTAATTATCTCTTAAGATATTTAATTAAATAACGAAAATGAGCCGCTTTTAAGCCTAATGTTTTGGTGTTTTTCGCCAATAACTTCTGAAGTATTTATTGCACAAAAATTATTTTTGCACCATTTTAAAAAGAAAAATATTAACTTTTTAATGATATTAATTCTATTGCGGTAAAATATTTTCTCTGATTGTTATTAACGTTTCAAAATATATTTTTAAAGCAATTTCTAACAATACTTGTTATTCTTTAAAATTAAATCCAAGCCAAATTACTGTTTCGCGCACGTGCTTCTTCCAGTGTTATATTTAATAAAAGAAAGTATTGTTTTCTTTGGAAATTTCACTTCAAAGTAGACTTTTTACTTCCGGTTACATGTTTGAGCATACATTGGTTTTACTATACGAGGCAGTAATTCAATGACGTTAGGTTTATAACTATGCGATGTTCCATGTTTAATTTTAGGAGCAAAGGATACTTTTTACTTTCGGTTTCCAGTTGTTGTAAGTGAATTATTCCCTCGATACATTGTTTAATTTCCACAAGTTTTAAATCATCCTTCTGAGTGTGTGTTAAGCCTTCCAGGTTTCTTAGTCCGGTTCCTATCGCAGGAAGAGGACAAAGGGAGGGAAAAAAGATGTTCTGTCTATCTGTCGTAAGAACTCCTCCTAAACGGTAAACAGTTTCGACATGAAATTTGCAGATGCCATTCTAGGGTCCATTAATAGATTAATTGTCAATTAATTTTTCAATTTTCATAAAAATTACTTCCTAAGGTATATAAATAAATAACGAAATTTAAGTCAATTTTCTGCTTTTTATCTCAGTTTTCCACCAATAACTTCAGAAAAATATATTGCACGTAGATGATTTACATACAGTCTTAAAGAGTAGAAAATTATCTTTTTATTGATACAATTTAAACGCCATACGTGCTTTTCCTTAATTTAATAAACATTTCAAATCTATTCCATACACAATTTGTAACAATGTTTTCAATTATTGTAATTACATTCAAACCAATTTATCGTTTTATCAAATCCTTCATACCCGTATTTTTACCACTATGGAAGTTATGATAGAAAGATATTGCTTTCTTTGAATATTAACAGAAAATTTATTTTATCTTTTATTTCGTTGCATATACATCTTTCAATATGTTTGCACCACAATCCAATGATGTTAATTATTCTCTTTCCGCGATGTTTCATTTAATTTTACAAATTTTTAAATGATCATAATGAGTGTGTAAAATTCTTCGAGATTATTGAGACCGCTTGTTACCTGAGGAAGGGGACCTAAGGAGAAAAAGACAGAACACTACGACGCGGTTTTTTCCGTTCAGTGACACAAACACTAAAGAGAAGAGAATTGTAGTCCAGATAATAACAATAAAATCCAAGATAAGAAAGAGCTTATTTTGTCGCCTTAGCAATGATGGGGAGGGGGAAATGGAGTTCGAAGGAATGCTAGAATCTTCCCAGGTGGATCAAACAAAGGAGGAAAAAGTTCTTCTTTTTCTCTTAGCAGTTAACACATCTCTTGGTGGGCTAAACTACTGGTGGGGAGGGTCAGAGAGCACAGCAGTGAATTAATGAAAATCAACGAAAGGCGCTGCTGCGAAAAACTCTTTTATTAAGTTGAAAGTGTTATAAGTACTTGGCTTTAAAAATATTTTTATCCCGAACATCGCCGGGTATATCAGCTAGTTATTGCATATTTGCAATCAGTTATAAATAAAAATGCTTCAAATAATAATATTTCCAGAAAAATGTGAGCGAAATACTTTACTAACCTTTTTCGAAGTAAAAACTGCTATATTAAATATACCCTTTTATCGAACGCTTTCAGGTTTTCTTATTATTTCATTTTAAAGGACATATTTGAGAATTCGAAATATGTTAAGAGTTTTATGGCAATAAAAAGAAACAAAATCAGAAGTTGTGGAAATTCTGGTGTTTTCTGAGAATTATTTTTAAGCTTTATAAATCTAATGATTTCTTATTATTAAAAAGGACATATGAATTCAAATTTCTTTGAGTTATAATTCCCATAAGGAGACTTAAAACTTAAATTTAGTAAAATAATTATTGAAATTCTGGGTATGAAAATGTTAAAGAGTTTAAGGAGTTATGGTCCCTTTATTATCCTTTAGCTCTTAAAACTTTTTTATGTAATTAAATCTTAAGTAAACCCAATCACACTTAAACAATATTTATGCATTTTTCATGCAATGCAAAACATGCAATTTATCTGATTTGCAATATGAAATACTTATTACATGTTTGCACAACATACGTTTGAACTTTCGGACACAGAACATAAGTTGGATATCTTTTATTTTATATTTCTCCATGTTTATAACTTGTGAGTATTTTTGATCTCATACTAAATTTATTAGTATACGAGAAGTGTATGTATCCCTATTAGCACAAGATAGTGCCCGATATCTCTACGATGTTGTATCAATATTCTGAATGCTCAATCAATGCCGTAAAAATGTCGCAGGAATATTGTACAACATCTTGTGATAATAAGAATCTATCCTAAATAATATATATATATAGAGAGAGCAAATTCGTGCCTCGATAATTGACCTTCTTTCATCTTTCAGAATTAGATTAACAGAAATATAAAAATGAAAAGCGTAGAAACTAAGTAATGAAATAAAAAATATAATCCAATCAAAAAGATTCGTATTGATATATATCCTAAATTATAATACTTAGTATGACACATTGATGAAAAAACCAATAACTTATAATAAAAAAAGCAATGAAATTCATGAATGTGACATTTTTAATGAAAGCCGTAATTAAAAATTATTGATTGAAACCTAAGCAGTAAAAAATTTATTGTAGAAAAATTTTTAAAAATCAATATCTCTTTCTTAAGATAATCGTAAGCATCAAGAACAATAGTATAGTATGTTTAAGAATGTCGCTCAATAATGTCTTCAAGACAGACTATTTTTAAACAATACATTAAAAAAGTTAATTAATTTTTTATTCGCACTTATGCTTAGAATGTTAGTGAAAGATTTGATTAGTTTACAAGTGTTTGCTAATTATGATCAGGCTAATTAAAGATAACAAATTGATAAGAAGTTATATTTTCTAATATGCCATGCTAATAAATACTTCACATCAGGCAATCATTTGTGATATCCGTATTAAGAAAAATATTGATAATTAATCACAATAATTGTGCAGTAAAGGAATAATGAGTTTTTAAATTTTAAGGATATTTCTCTTAAAATTTCAAAAATTAAATTGTAAAAAGTTATTGTCATATGCTTTCAAAATGGATGGATTGTATTTGGATAGTCATAACCCGGTTCTGTTTCAGCTGGGTTGTGTAAAATTACACAAATATATGTAAATATATTGAAAACATTTACATTCCTTGTAAATACTTTCCGAGCAGGTAAAGGTTTTCGGATTATTGATCTATTTTATATCTGATTTGAGAAAATCTATTTTAGTTCAAGTATAATGGTGTAATGTTAATTAGAAAGTTTCGGCAAAGTATGCGTTCGAGCATTTTATCCAAAAAATAAAAATTTTCAGCAAAGAATGCTTTTGAGCATTGTTTCCAAAAATAAAACATGTATAACAATAAACACTATTTCAACCCCGTAAAAGCTTCACGGTCATAAAAATAAAAATAACATAATAAACCGAAAAAATTCTTCAATAATGTTATTGGCAATTATTTCTGGGATAAACGCCGAATTTGGACCGGTGACTAGATTAAACCGTTATCGTAACTTCAATTCTATTGAATATTTGAGCTCTAAAATAGACAAATTATGTTGTAGCGATATAAATTGGGGTGCACGAGATCATTTTAAAGATAAAGTGCTACGTGGTTACAATTAGAGAATATAGGTATAGATTTAGGTATCATTCATTAATTATTTTAACAAAAGACATAAAGTCCTTATTCTGTTTTAAATTAAGTTGAAACATAGGAAGTTGCACCCTCAGATTGAAAATTTCTTTTGCTACAATTTACTATAATCAATTTATGAAAATAATTTAAAACTAAGGTTAGGTGAATGTTTTGTTGTTTTCCAAAGGTCGCCTAGATTAGACCATGAAAGGTTGCCTAAATTGGACCATTTATCTCAGAAAGCAGTTTACAACCACTATTAGTCCTCATAAATTGGAATTGGAGCAATTGAAAAAAATATAAGGACTCGAAAGCCATCATATGTGGATAGAAAAGTAAAAAACTTAGGATGCGCATCATTTATATCGTTTATGTGGTAACAAAGGGAGGAAAGAAAACGATAAAGTGCATAAAATGTCATACTTGCGTTCATATATTGTATCTTTAAGTGAATTTGAGACTAAAAATATCTTTTTCTTTAACTTTGCCTAAAGAAATTGATGGTTCAATCAGGACAACAATTGGTCTAGAAAATCGCTTTACTTGAGTGCACGGATAACACAATATTTAAAGCTGATTTATCTAATTTTAAAGTGCATTTCATAACAGTTAATTGCACAATTTTGAATGTAAATAAACTACAAAACAATTTTACTACTTGTTTTCCATTAAATTTCCTTTTCCCTCACTGTACATTAAAAAATGTCCAAGTTGTCCAAATTCGGAGACTCTCTCCTGTATAGTGTATATCACAAAAAATATTCAATGTTTCAGGGAGAATATTTTTGACTCAGTTAAAGACTAATTTTGTACAATTCACCTGAACTAGAGGATTACAGCTGTGCAGCTGTGGATACTGTCTCCTATATAGTTAACTAGCTGATGTTCATTACTTCGTCCGCATAGTAGGACATTATTGGTAGCTTGTTGCTCGGGATAAAATATTTTCATGTCTTTATAGTTTTAATGTAAGAAATACATTTATATGAGCTATTATAATAGACAAAATTATTTGGCATCTGAAATTTTTAATTAAAGTGGAAATATCAAGTGAACCAAACGATATTTAATTTTCTCCATATGTGATTTATAATTGTTAAAGAATGACATGAAATTTAATGAATTAATCTTTTATAGACCGGCGAAGTAGCTCTTTTCGCATGCTCAAAAATAGATGCAGGCAATAATAAAAGAATTATTAGAAATTGTATTTGAAAACATTTTCAAAAGTTAATTAAAATTTAACAGAATGTCGTATGGAAATGAAATTAGTATCAATGAAAAACTAATTTTTTGAACTTTAAGATTATGTTAAAATGAATTTTTCGCGATGATATGCTTTGAAGTTATTTGGAAAAAGAGTTATAATCTAGGTTAATTTTTAATTAATCAAAATTCTAATTGAAATTTTGAAAATCCTTTCTTAGTGAGCAACTGCTACCCAATAAGCTACCGCCTGCCAAATTTCAAGAATCTTGACCTAGTGGTTTGGAAGATTCCATGATGAGTCAGGGATTTACTACTCGACATTATAACATAATCCTTATTTAAATTTTACTAAATCACTCGACAGGTGCTCAATAGGTCTCTAGTATTATCAGCCAAGAACCATTGTTTTGTTCTACGACTTGTGTAGATAGGCTCATTATTTTGTTCCTAGATTCATATTTCCCCTTACAAAAAAATTTCAACACTCATGGAGATGGTTGGAAACAGTGCCTCTGTCAATCTCTAGCTGTTTTTTTCCAGAAAAGTCCAACACACAAAGCAATCCTTTGTCATAACAGATCTAATGAAAGTTTGAGGAATTTTTTCTCGTCCTACATCTTACTAATAATACTCCCAGTCAACACGACTATCCAAGACTCAGTTCTTTGCTTGAAAGAAAGTAACCTCTATCCATTGGTCGTCCTAAACCATGAATTGCCTTCTAAAATTAAAAAATAAAGATAACACTGGGCATTTTAACTGATCAGTAAAACAGGGTTTACTCAGCTTTGCTATCCATTTGAAATTCCCTAGATGCAGTAAAATTATTACAGATGGTATTCCTGCAAATATTTAAACCAGTTATTCGTATTACGTTTTCACTAGAGTATTTTCAATTTGATGCTAATTTCAATATTATTTCTCCATATTTGTTTGACAAGGCTTTAGGTCGGCAACCAGCGCTTTTTTTTATCCCATATTCACCTATATAACATGAAAAGTAAAAAAAATGCTAACTTTTTTCATATCTTCCCATTTCTTTTGCCTTAACCCGGTCACTTCGGTACCTTTAGTAAGACATGGTAAGACAATAATTATAATCTTTCCTCTTACAAGTTCTGTTGGTTTCTTTGCTTTTGGAGTTATTATAGAAGTAACAAGTACCTCAAGAGAAATATTTTGTTCCCTCCAATGACAGAACTCCGCCCTATGTCCCCGTGCCTGATGCCATAACGGCAACCGAAGCAGTTGGATGGGCATGGGACACTCCCTCCAATGACAGTAATCAATAATAGTTTTAAATATAAAAAATAATTATTTATAGCTTTAAAGAGTTTACTTGAACTGAAATATCGATTTTTAAACAATTGCTTCTTTTATCCTAAGAAATTGCTCACAGAAATAGTTTGTTATTTAAATTTAATGATAACATAAAAATTCAATTTCAATATACCACTTTGAAGGTTACCATTAATCAGAAATTATTTTTCCAGAAGTTTTTACACGCACTGCAAATATAATAACTTCGAGCTT